>OZ026625.1:41962600-42134993 GCA_964020975.1 Hermodice carunculata
ACATTCTTGCCTCCTCCATCACAGGGAGATTTCATTTGATTAAACACTTTCACAATGAAATTGAGATTCAGGTCTACACCAAGCAGTTATGATCTGTGTGCCAACACAGACATTCTGTCTGTCTTCTTTACGACCAAACTTTGTTCGTCAATTTTTCTCGTACACTATTACACTCAGAAACTTCAAACTTGGCATGATTATAGATTGATGAATTTGTGCCTTTTAACATAGAGGAGAAAATATGTTGAATATTATGCAAATTAAGGGCATTTGACATTTAAATCTTGAATATCTTCTGATTTTAGATCATGTTGAGTTGAAAGATCATGCCAAAGGTCAAAGGTCATGTCGGGGTCAAAGATCATGTCCAATGTTACTTCTGTAATTTACATGTGACCTCTAAAATTTTCTTCTAGTCATAACTCAGTTAAATTTAATCTGTTTTTGACCATGTTGGGATCAAATTGTAGATATTGTGACACTGCACATTTTTGTAATATACATGTGACCTCTAAAGGTCAAAGGTCAAGGCCATATGGCTCTTTGAAATTTTTATGTTGCCATAACTTGGTTAGTTTTCACCTGACTTGGTTCATGTTGGGCTCAAATTGTAGACATTGCAACACTGCACATTTTTATTATTTACGTGTAACCTCTAAAAGTCAAAGGTCAAAATTTCATTTAGCCATAATGTGGTCACTTTTCATCCAATTTTAATCACGTTGAACTCAAATTGTAAGTATTGCAGCAACACTGCACATTTTTGTAACTTACATGTGACCTCTGCAGGTCCAGGTCATTTGGATTTTGAAATGTCCACCTAGTCATATATTATAACTTTTGAAGGCACACAGACAGATTTGCTTTGAAGCAAATCTTTTGTAGTTCATTTCACACTCTGTTATTAGTGTGGACTCGTGCCTGTTGTTACCAGCAGCTCTTACATCGTTTAGTGTTTTGGTCCACTCATTTCCTCGGTGTTTCACCTACGTGACATTGACAAAAAGATGCTGACAAAACTGTGGATGTGTTCGCCATCTGCCTGCTTCACTGCCAGTAAACAAGCTTGTCCTGTCACAGCCAAATTTACAAACAACTGTCCATTTGCCACTTTGTCTTTTGGCTGCCAGATAATATGTTTGAAAAGACAGACTGGCTCCCTTCTCCAGGCAAACATCATGTACAGTGGCGGACAAGGGAACCAAGCTGGGCAAGACAAGGAACAATGTGTAGTTTAGGAAAGACAAGTTGAATGCAGAGTTCCAGGGAGGCCTTCTGGTTATGTACAATCAAGCCTGCCCTCCCAAGTCACCAATTTTCAGACCTCTTCAGTTGAATCGTGAATCCTGAAGTATGCACTGGATAAATAAAACCTGCAGCTTGTTAGACACCCCAAACGCAGAATGTTTTCATAAATGAAATGACACTGTCTTCTAGATCAGGTCACTTTTGTATCTCATGATAACATAGTTTTACTTGGAGATTTGAACCTTGACCTTTTGGATCATATGGTAAAGGTCAACCAGTACATGATCTTATGGAGAATTTCAGTCCAGAATATCAGATACTGGGAACCACAAGTTTCACTAAGCATGCAAAGCACCTTGTACCTAGGTATTTCTATGCATTTTCACTAAGTAATACCAAAGTAAGGTTGATGGGGAAAGTATACCTTTGTGTTTCTCACCATTTTCACCAAGAAAATGCTGAGACTGAGTTTCTGGGTGAATGTGCATGTACCTCCACATTTCTCAGCAAATCCCTGACAAATACTGAGAAAACACGAGTCATGGAGGATTTTCTTGTCATTTTTCAGTGTTATTGCCAAGAAATGCCCAAATGTTTCCCACTTCTAGTATAACCTGGTTTGATAAGAACTCCGTGTACATGACATTGACTACCAATCCTAATAAATTTTAGGGTAGGCTACATGTACTTTGTCACACAAATCCAGAGGCTTATCGATTGAAATAACCACGCTGAAAATTCAGATTTAAAACTTCAGGCTATACACTGAGACACAGACATGAAAATGGATTTGTCATGTTTCAAATATCAAAGAGGACATCCTGAAGCCCTCCAGCATGATCCTGAATGTTGAGAGTACAGTGGTCCCTATCTTGAGAGACCACCCCTAGGGCGGGTCAAAATGTGGTCTCTCAAAACAGGTGGTCTTTCATTAGAGGTATGATAACATGGAAAAGATAGCACAGTGTTCTGAGAAAGCGGTCTTAAAAACATATGCGGTCTCTCATTGGAGGGGTCTCTCAAGACAGGTACCACTGTAAACTTTCCATTTTCAAGTCTTTCGTGACGTCCAATTTTTGTTTGCAGGAATGGTTCACAAAAAATTGGGAGAAAATTCAGGAGGGAGTCTTGCTTAGTGACAGACACTTCACAAACCAAGATCTCCTGTCAGGGTGTATACACTATCAAGGTAATTAATTAGACTGGAGGCTTTAGCCTCTGAGGTCTACAACAAACATAATAAATCATCAGCCTTCATGTTCTGTAACTCTTTTCAAGCTGCTTACATTTCTGTGGTGGTACCACACTGTACATGGGAAGCTTTCGTACATGTCTGAAGATGCGAAACTTTGGTATCACATTCCATGCAAAATTAAAGTGAAAATGTGAAATTTTCAAACATAAATTATAAGCAAATGGCACAGATGCAAATGTTCACTATATGTTCTTGAATGAATTGTTATTCCTCCTGCACGACCTTGACTGTACATAGCTGTTTTCTCTCTATGTGTTGATCATGTTGTACTCTGCAATACTTAATGTGCTTGTGCTAGAGTGTATTATTTAAATTCTGTGTACCATGGGATTTTAATGTACTCATGTGATGTTTTTCATTGCACCCAAAGTGCTTCAAAAAAGGCTAGGGACCTGGAAAACTCTTATAATCTCCATGTAAAAAACTCAGGTTACAAGGAACATAGGGATATATGGTGTCACTATGTTAATTCAAAGTGTATCAACTTTGATTTAATTTGGAAATGGGCAAGTTAATGAATGCTGTTCAGGGCCAGAATTTTGGCAAGAATCCGAGAATCCATTCTCGTAAGATTCTCCTAAACTTGTCTTTGTTTACAAAGAAAACTATTGACAAAAATCAAAATAGATTCTCGCAAAATTTTGAGAAATTCTGGCCTTACTGTTTTTTTTTTTTTTTTTAAATCTTAAAATACAATCTGTCTTTAAATTAGACAATCACAATAGCAGGAGGGTGGCATTTAGTACAAAGTTCTCCATACATTTCTAGGTAGGAGGTTATTTAGTTGAAGTGGCTAGTGTTTTTAGCTGTGAATCCTATACCCTTCTATTCCGTAGAAACTCGAGTAAAGGAGCCTGCAGTTTACGAAAATAGCAGCCACTGAAATCACTGCAAAGTTCTTGTTGAATCCTACAGGTATTCAGCTGAAAACATAATTTGTGGCCACATGTGTATTTCCATTGGATTGTATACAGTCATCAACTTGAACAAACCAGTAATTGAAGAAGATGAAGTCTCTCTCTCTCTCTCTCTCTCTCTCTCTCTCTCTCTCTCTCTCTCTCTCTCTCTCTCTCTCTCTCTCTCTCCTCTCTCTCTCTTCTCTCTCTCTCTCTCTCTCTCTCTCTCTCTCTCTCTCTCTCTCTCTCTCTCTCTCTCTCTCTCTCCTCTCTCTCTCTCTCTCTCTCTCTCTCTCTCTCTCTCTCTCTCTCTGTCTCTCTCTCTCTCTAATTCTACCTATACACCTGCACAAATACATTTAGTATTTAAGAAATTTGCTTTTTCTGTACATTACAGTTTTAAAGTTATTACAATGGTAAGTAATAAGATTGCATCTTGAAACTATAGCCCTACTGACTGAAGTGCAGAATGGGCACAAGAACCTACTGTTCTTGCTCTTTTCCACATTTGTATAAATAGGATACATCAGGAACTACTTTAGCAGGAGTTACCTCTTTCAGTGCCTATCACGTCTTAAGTCGATCTACTTAAGTCAAACTAGTCTGAATTATCATTAGGGTCCCAGATCGTATTCCTCGTAAAAAGACCTGTCATTCAAGTGCCAGCATGCCTATAGTTTCAGAGAGAAGACCCCAAGTCAGCAACTTTTCTCAGAGTGCATTGGGTGCATTGCGCCCAATGCCTGCCAAGAAAAGCTGCTGGCTGTCAAAAATTTGGCACTGAAAGGGTTAACTGTGTTGTTCCAAACAGCCGATCACTGCTCACTTGACTGATAAGATTAACCTAAATTAAGAACCATGTTTTTCACACAATTCATGCCACATGAAGACAAACATGCCAAATGCTTTCCTTACAGCAGTGTACAGTAGGCCTAATGTACCAATAACTTATTTGCTTGTATGTTGTCCGTGATCTGCTGTCTGATAAAGCAAGTCATGGCACACAGAGAGTAACATACACAATGTTTACACAGAATATTGCAAAGGGCACCACACAGACACACAGTTTCATGGATAAGACTATTTCTTGGCTACCTCTGCTGAATCCTGTGCTGGCAACCATGTCCATAGAGAGACCCCTCAGATGCCATCACATGATTGTCACACCTACAGGCTGTCTTTGCAATTTATAGCTTGCTTTGTATAATTTGAACCTCTCCATCTCATGATGTGACCATGTGGTTTTATAGACTTTTGTTTTCTTTTTTTGGTGTGCAGTACTTCAGGAGTTTCAAGGGAGGTACAACTATACAACTGAAATATGAATGCCATGTGTCTGTTCCACGTATACTCCTCCCTCCTCCCACACTCCTTGCATAAAACTTTTTCTTCTTTTTTTTTTTTTTCGGGGAAGCGTAAAAAAACCTATATACTACCTGATTTTTTTCAAGTAACTGAACAACATACAACAAATAAGATATGAGGAAAGTAAACTGGTTGAAAGATATTGTTATACTACAACATAAATCAGAAAAGCCATGGTACATGTAATCCCAAAAGACTTATCTAGATGAACCAGAGCCATGCCCGCGGGGCATGAACGTCTCGCCAGCATTACTTGACAATGTACATGCACTTGTATGTCCTAACATATTAATGGTATTCGGTAAAGCTGTTGAATCTGAGAAATTAATCTCAATAAATACATAGCAAGAACAGACCACTTTTTTATGCAAAATGACAAATGAGCTGAATAAATGTGATCATATGGTCAGAGCTCAATTGACATTTTCAAAGTGTTACAATGAGATCCACATATACACACAGACACATTCATCTTTCAAACAGGAATATTAAATACAAAATATTGGACAGAACAATACCAGTAATGACACGAAACAACGTGCAGATAGTATAACTGAACATAAACAAGACAAAATATTGTTTAAAGTGACAATTTATTATAGTTACTCATAAAAATATGTCAAATATTTACCCATGTTATAGGCATTTGTTGTAAGAGTTCAGGTAATGTGCTCATTTTCTGTTGAAAGGGTCATGTAAATGTTTTGTCATAATGAAATACAGTATTGTGCAGAAAAGTTTATATTGAAGACTGCCTTTTAATAAACAAATCAATTTTGAAACACCGAAACTGCTATCCAAAGTGGTATATGGTAGCTGAAAATAGACTCCAATGTTCCCAATTTCAGTAATGTGTTACACACATTGGTAAATACAAGATCTGTGGCTGTGTTTTTATCTGCATTTGGTTCATCCAGCCAAATATGAAAGTCCTACCTAGCGTGGACAGTGAAATAATATACCACTCCGAAGTTTTTTCTCTAATGCTCAATCAAGCATAACATATCACTATGGATCATTATTATAGATCATGCAGCCAAGTATAAAAGACATACCTACTGTAATAAGTGAAATACTGCCCTTTCAAACTTTTTCTCCAATTCTCAATCAAGCATGACATGGTCAATTAAATCCAACTGTGATGGTACATATCTCTAGTGATCATTAAGTACTATAAGTCACTCAGCCAAGTATGAACAACCTACCTAGTGTAGTTAGTGAAATAATGCCACTCTGAGTTTTTTGTTGACAGACGGACTGACGGACAGACAGACGTCCAGAAAGTGACTGCTTAGTCTCGCTAACAGCTTATGCTGGTGAGACAAAATGTCTTCAACTATGTATGTTGGCATCCAACCTGTGCCAAGGAAAGTTGTTGACTCAATCAACTGATAACTCCAACCAGGAAAGGACACGTCAGATCCATGCTTTATAACTGATGATGACAGGTAAAGGCAGAGATATTTCTCTATGCAGTGTTTTGCTACGCACATTTGAACCTGTTCCCAGTAAATCAGAGCGAGTTTGAGTCAACCACTTTCCTTGGCAAAACTGGGATGGAATGCACCCAACCTGAGCCAAGAAAAGCTGTTGACCTGGAGTGTGATGTCCTGATAGGTCTCGTTTATAATTTTCGTTCAAGTTATTTTGCATGACTTATCAATTTTTTACGAAAAACAAACTTTTCAATAGACTACAGTTTATATCTGGCTATTTTGGGGCACTTTGAGTCAGTAGGACAGGATTAAATGAACCGCTGAACACGATCTCAGTATTAAAGTTATATCTGTTCCAATGCTGAAACACAGCTCTACAATAGCATACATGAACTGATGTCATGACAAGAACACTACAGGCAGAAAAGGCTTCAGCACTTGCAGTGATTGCTGTCCCAGAACCTGAGAACACCATGTCAGCACCACAGGAGTGTGCACTAAATCACAGTCAAATTATTCTACACACACAAAAGGAGAGTTTTAATCATACTAATCGGTCAAGAATCGTTTATCATCTGCACAAAAATGCAGTACTGTATACATAAAATGGTATTCATGAGTTTATCACATTTGGTTATAACCATACAGTTGTTCCATGCATTTTTTCCTGTTAGATTGAGCAGTTGAGCAATTTTGGATAATTCAACCTCATTTCATCAAGTGCTAAAATAGAGTCAGGATGAGACAGTCTTGTTTATCAGATGCACACTGTATGTCAATTCAACCCTACCCAGCCTAAACTACGACCGAGTCAATAACTTTCCTTGGCATGGGTTGAGACAATGCACACAAACACTGCCATGTAAAGCTATTCACCTCATATGTGTCACTAGGATAGATCTTATCTAAAATTCTTAGCAAACAATGCTTTTTTATTTCCATAAATTTTAAGTAAAAACATTGAAGCAGACAATTTACACCAAGGCCCTTTTGGGCAATTTTAGAACAGAAATCACAGGAAAGGGTTAAATATACATGTATTACACATGTACCTGTAGTAACTTCTTCCCCCTGCAGGATATACATGTAAATTTTATTCCTTACTCTTATCACCCACGGGTACCCAGTACTTAATGTCACATGCTTTGATTTTTTTACTTCCATTTCTCCATTATTGAAAACATTTATGCAGAGAGTTGTGGGCAAGACCTATCATGACTGAATGACCTGGGTCAACATTTTCCTTGCAAAAGTTGGGTAC
Organism: Hermodice carunculata; assembly: GCA_964020975.1. Classification (NCBI taxonomy): domain Eukaryota; kingdom Metazoa; phylum Annelida; class Polychaeta; order Eunicida; family Amphinomidae; genus Hermodice; species Hermodice carunculata. The sequence continues at coordinate 41,970,062 of OZ026625.1, forward strand.
ATCAACAAAGCCATTGACTCATTCTTATTCCAGCCAGCAAAGGCCCAGTTTAAATATACCATATATATTCATTCCAATAAGGGCACATGCTCTAATAAGGGCACACCCCCATTTTTAATCATAAAAGAAACCTTGGTTTTCATAAATATAGGTCAATTTTCAGTTTCAATTCTAGCCCATTACCTGTTTTTAGGCATATTTTCCAATTAAATTTTTCTAAGGGGACTGTGCGCTTATTGGAATGAATACAGTATTTTATTAACTGATAAGAGCAGGGCAGAGGCATATGAACTCATATACATCTAGAGAAGACAGAAGTTTGTGCTCAAATGTGTCTGCTGGTAAAATATGCATATGAGATAATATACAGACAACTAGACATACCATCAATGCAAGCATTGACTGAAGGGTCCGACATTTGCTCACGTTAGGTAGGTCATGGTGACACCAAAATCTAATCAGTTCATCTTGCCAGGTAATTAGGTACACGTATTGCCAAATTTGAGCAAAATACATGGAGGCATTCTTCAGACATCATGGCAATGAGAATGCGCACATCCAGACGGACATCCAGATGGATGGACAACCCAAAATCAGAAAGGGTCCCCCCATGGGGCGGACACTTAAAATGACCAGTGTGTGTACCATCTGCAGTTTAATTCATCATCATGCAGAGCTCAAAATGATACAAAATTGATTTACATATATATAATAATATTAACTTATATTCAGAGAAAATACTTGCCTAACAGCATATCATAGCATTAGAAGCACCTGACCTGGAAAACTGGTCCACTCAGGCCAACTTTGATCACAACAAATTAACTCTTTAAGTGCCAATCACATCTTAAGTCGACCTGTTTAAGTCAAACCAGTCAGAATTATCATTAGGATCACAGATTTGTATTCTTCGTCAAAAGACCCTTCATTCAAGTGCCAGCATGCCAATAGTTCCATAATAGAAAAGCTGTTGACTCAGTCCAAAATTTGGCACTGAAAGAGTTAAAATTCACAAATATACACAAACTTACCCTCTGGTGATGGGGCTTGCTCCACTGCCTCATATAACAAATCTTTCATCGCCTGAAAATAAAAGATTACAAGCATTGTCAGATAACACCCTGCAGTATGTAAATGGTATTAACTAAGACTTGTTCATCTTTATTCTGATCCCTCAGGTAGTTTGATCTGTCAGTAGCTGGAATACAGAACTACCTAGATAATGGTCCCTCTCTTGAAAGGCCACCCGTTTGAGATACCACGGACCACTTTTTCAGCCACTCTGTGCAGTACGTTTCATGTTAATACCTCCAATGGAAGACCACAATTTGATGATTCTACAGGTGGTCTTTCAAGCCAGGTTTCACTGTACTATATAATACTAGTAGTTGTAACTACGGTAGCACCTGCCATATGCAACCACTGCCATGAACAGCCACATTGCTCTTTGTGGCCACTAAGCTTGGACAGGAGTCCCATTTCTTTGTAAATTTACCTGCAGTGACAGGTTCACCTGCTGTCTGTTGCCATTTTTTCTTGGCTAAAGAGGTGGCCACATACGGCAGGTATCACTGTATATAGTGTACAGTAGGTTACAGTGCTCACACAGTAACTGTAATTCATACATTAAGTAAGACAAAAGGGAAAGTATGTGTAGACTAATCCATATATATACAACATGTCAAATAACATTTCACCAGGAACTGAAAGGCACATAAATCATGTAGCATGTTATGGTCCCTATAAATAACACAGAACAAAAATAGTATAAACCCCAATAAATAATTTCCTTAACATTTGAGCACTTCATCCAGCAATTTAGGTTATAACTTAGCCTTTCTAACCTTATCGCCCTTGAGAAAGGCACAAGCAGAAAATAGAGAGGAAACAGGCAGGGAAAAATAATTGCACTGCAGGGAAAAGGACAATATGGACGAAGATAAGTCCCACTTGAGGTATACATACACGATTTTTATGCATGAAGCTCATGCTTTATTATTATTTCTAATACTGCCTAGCAACTGGTATCCTGACCAGGGCACGGTCTATACTTAGACATGATTTTGATGAGCTGACCATACACTTGGAACAATATTCACAGCCGGCTCACACTAGCTGGTCTGGTATACATATGTATCCTTTGTGTGGCAAGCTTCCAAGTGTTTTCTTATTTTATCTCCACGTGTGTAGAGTTTATATTTAGCACATACTCCACGACTGCAAAAAGTAAAAAAAAAAAAAAAAATAAAATAAAATAAAAAATAGGTCATCCACAAGACTTCACAGTAATCTACACATACTAATTTCAACTAGTGTTTGATACATTGTATTAAACATGTGCACAGCTCTATGTATAATTTCCCCAGTATTGTGAACTCTCTGCAAACAGACCACTTTCATTCTACAACCACAACCACATTTTCCAGTCCTGTTGCAATGGGGAAGCGCAAGAATAGAAGGTTCCTGTATTCCCCCTGTACAGGACACTCCATCAGTAAGCTACGGTTGTGTATTTCCATTACTTTCTACTGTACTGTGCAAGTAAATAACTAAAAAAAAAAAAAAAAAAAATTGAAAATAATTTTTTTAGATATGTAACTTCCCTGAATCCAAAAATTTATTGCATTAGCCTCGAGGTAATGGTTCATTCAATTCAATGGGAACAAACTGTACGCAACAAGAATTTTGTGTTTTGGGATGTGTATTGAGATGAATACACATGGAATTGCTGGTTGCAACCTGTCCTATGTATCTGGTATTTAATGCATCTATTTCTGTCCTATTAACCCTCCCCACTCAAATCTCCCCACAGTGACTGGATGTTAATTACTGTTGTGTGCTGTTGTCTGTTTTAATGTTTTTAAATGTAAATCTCATGTTAACATTTTTCTGTGCTGAGAATTGTAAATATGACCTATCAGGACAATATGACCCAGGTCAATAGCTTTCCTCAGCATGGGTAGGGCCTATTGTTCTCAACCCACACTAAGGAAAGCTATTGACTCGGGCTTATTCTGACCAGGAAAAGGTTAGGAACTATGCTTCTCAGTTCTTTTAAATGGTCTTACAGGCCTTGGAATAAAGAACAAAGCTATACACCTAAGTTCAGGTCTCTGAAAATTTCAAAGTGGTAAACGATAATATTATTGGTAACCCGTTATGATAATTATTTTTCCCTTAAAAGAAAAGTATTTATGTTGAACTAAACCAAGTTCTCCAGAAAATGAAACTCTGTAACCTCCAGGCAACCTGAACAATGGGTTACCACTTATTTGGAGCCCTGTCTTGATAAAGAATGTAATGTGTGTATGGGTTTCTGCAAGAAGGACAAATATTTTATATATATATATATATATATATATATATATATATATATATATATATATATATATATATATATATATATATATATATATACTGAGGCCAATATTATTTATACTTGAGTGAACTGTGCATACATGGCTGAGGAAAAAAAATAAATTGTAAATACATGTTAATGTAGTCATAGCATCTGGAAAAACCTATGCTAAATTATGTTATTGCATGCTTTATCACCATATAATATTAACTTTATTGACACAAACCTTACAGAGATATGGCCTACACAATCAAAGAAAAAAAAGGGAGTCTGCCAATGCAAATAATGCTGTCATAAAACAAGGTCAGCCTACCATGCCATTGGGATGAATTCAAGGAAATTCCCCCTAGGAATGATGTATTTGGAGTCACGTGACGTTTACAGATTTTGAATGAAATGGTGAAGTGATTTGTGAAAGACAAGATTGCAATGTTTGATTAACAATTACTTGATGAATAATAATTGTAATGATGTTGTAAATAAATATTTCCAATGTAAACTACGTGAAGAACTTCATTTCCAAACGAAAACTGCTGTCCTTGGCTGTTTCAAAAGAGCACAATATTACACTGACACTGGCAACTGCAATTTCAAGCACTTCATGAATTTCGTAACAGGGAGAATTGCAGCAACACCTGGTGAACGAATTAAGAACTAGAAGTCCCTTGGAGTGTTTTTATGTAATATCAAAGCAATTGGGTGTTCGGTTGTGGAGAAGATTTTGTAAGTTTTGTCCGAAAATGAACCAAAAAAATCATTAAAAATAAAAAAATCACTGGAGCGTGACCATTTGAACAAACCTGGTAGAAACCCACCCAAGGTACATTGCCACCAATTTTGAAGTCAATCTGGATGACGGTTTGGGAGAAGAAGTCAAAAATGTGAATTAGCATTAGAATGCCCATTGTCTCACATTGTAATCATTAGGAAATATGCATTCACCGATAAGTGCCCGAATTGAAAAAAAAAATCGTTAAAATCAGGAATCCAAAGCAGTGCCACCTAGTGAAGAGTTTGAAGAGTTTATTTGGCAATCCATATTCAGAATAAAAGTCTGTTAAGGCATGGAGGCCCTTAACAACATACATGTATAGAAGTAACAAGTGCAGATAGTGAACAACTTTGTTTGACCCTTCTGCAAGAAACATATCCACCAAGTTTCAGCTTAATCTGAGTGACGGTTCTGGAGAAAAAGTCAAAAATAACAATAGCACACAAAAATTCATAAAAAGGTTAAAAGAAATGCAGCAACACCTGGTGACCAAATTTAGAACAAGGAGTCCCAGGGAGTGTCCCAAGGCGATATCAAAGCAATTGGGTGAGCTTTTCGGAGAAGGATTTTTTAAGATTTGCCACCCAAAAAGAGCAAAAAAATTCATAAAAAATCCACCAAAGGCATATCCCCACCAAGTTTGAAGTTAATCTGGTTGACGGTTTTGGAGAAGAAGTCCAAAATGTGAATTTTTGACGATGGAAGAGACGACAGACGATGGACGGAGGACCACAACATAAGGTCAGCTGAGCTTAAATATATAAAGTTTAAACATGTACTTCTGTCTTTAGTCTTCATGTGTGTATGGTATTAAGAACAGATAACTGCTGCAACCACAGGAAGACTGCCAATGATATCATACAGCGACAAATGCAAATAAGTTTGATATATTTTTATTGATTTATTTTTTAGAAACATTGATTTTGTGCGACAGAAAACTAAGAGGGCTTTTAACCCTCTCCCCTCCTAACGAAGCCAATTAAGGTTTTCAATGCACAACCCTTTGACAGTGCTCCTAGCTCACAGCAAGGAGGCTACAGTTGGGGTTCCCGCTGTAGTCACATTGCCCACAGCTTACAGGATGTGCAGATGAATCAGTTCAACAAGGAAGGCCCACAGCACATCCTGTGCAAGTCAACCCACCATGTGGGCTACAATAATCAATAATTTGCCAAAAAAACAAAAAAACAAAACCACAAAAACAACAAAAAACCTGTCTCTCCGCACTTGCAAAACATGTTGAGCATACCAGGTCAAGTGTGGACAATTTTAAAGTAACAGCATAAGTGATTTCATGAGTGAGTCCAGTCCTCATGCCATGAGTGGTGCCCAACTTTTTCCTTGGTATACATACATACCTCAAAGAGAATGCAAGACATACATTATAATATACAGTTCTTGAGATACATTTGGGAAACATTGCACACAACACATTAATGGTCTTCACAAGCCATGCCATGTGCCAAACCTTCCAACATCAGCACAGACATGCATAGGCAACAAAGAGTTTTTCTGCCTTTTTTTTTTTAAACAAGAGGACAGTGACAGTCTTGTCCTCAGGTAACCCTACATGAACAGACTGTGGATTTCTATTGTAATCCCCACTGACTTGTAAACACATGGGCTTACAGAATTAGATTTGTTATGTTTCTCTTTGTATTAAATATTAATCAATAGGAATGCATGCACTAAGTGACAGTAACCCAACCTGAAAAAGTTGATAAATATATGTATCAGGGATCCAGAGTACCATCAACTTGTGTTTAACTTCGCTTAACCCACCCACAAGCTACATTTCCATCGTCTCAGAAAAATCTGAGTGAGGTTTTGGGAGAAAAAGTCGAAAATAGTGACAACAAATAGAAATTTGTACCACCGTAGAAACAAGAGGAATGTGACAGTCCCATGCTCAGTTGAGTTTATTATCATGCACAAACTGAAGTGGTCCAGTGAACTTCAGAATGATATCAAGGTCACCTTTATTTAAGCAAGTAAGCTTATCTAACCAGAATCTTGAGGCCATGTGGCTCTGTTAAGCACAACTGGTGGATCCAATAATTATCTCTCTAAGGTATCAATTTTAGAGTCTTGGCTAGTGAAGGTGGTGTGAGGCTGTCTTCCAGTGTTTGAATTTTCAGAGGGAGTAAAGGGCACCCACAGGGGCAGAAACTACTCTACCCCAAAAGGAGGATCATGTGAGCAAAACAACCTTGACAATGTGTACCTCCTGACATGTGGCATGTGCAATAAACAGTATGTGGACCAGACAGGCCGAACACGGATGGATAGAATGCATGAGCATTTCTATTATTTCAATATGAAGAGACACAACCGAACCACTGGGCAGCCATTTTGAACTCCCAGGTCATCATACTCCACATCTAAACATTCAAATACTGGAACACATCCGCACACAACCTTCACTAGCCACGACTCTAAAATTGAGACCAACACTTATTGCATCCACCAATTGTGCACGAAAAGAGCCACATGTAAGCACTCGCTTAAATGAAACATGCTCAATTTTTAACTTAAGTTTATCTGACAACTAACATGACCTAATGCTTGTGGCAAAATCTTCCTCCACAAGGTAACTGCTGCGAAATATGCTTGGCTAACAATTATTAAAATAGTACCATTCCTATGCACTGTGTGCATATTAATCATCTGATTTGGTACAACTGAACCCAAATAGAAGCAGAATCAATGTACTTTCTCATGGCTGAATTATGGGGACCTGAGCTAAGACTCTTTCCTGAACTGTTATTGCACCCATCTTGACACATGCATTTACATGGCACGCGTCATACACGGTTATAAGTTAGCACAAGCAGTTGTTACTTTCAATCCCTGACAATTCAGCTGACCCCAAAAATCTAGGAGGGCAGATAAAAGATTCATTCCCCCCCCCCCCCCCCCCCCCCCCCCGAAAAATGTTGGCACTTTCTTTTTCTTTAACAATCATGTCAATAACAAACACTGTGGAATGGAAATGATTTCAAAATATTAGTCCAGTAGGCCCATGCATAACACCATGTAAATGTAACCTAATTTTTAAAACACTAATATTATAACAACAACAAACACAAAAAAGATATCCATTTCCTTTTCAAGTTTCCTGATAGTGACCTGCCTGCCTGCCCTAAAAGCCATAAAGGCCAAGGCCCCAACAAGTTAACCATTGTTTGTATTTGAAAGAACTGCCAAAGGATGTTATTAATAAAGTGCCCTGACGTCGCTCAATATGAATTTTACATTGACCCTTTCCCATTCAACAAAGCTCTGGTGAATAAACTCATGTGTGAACATGATATCCCACCTGCAACATGAGTCAATAATGTTGTACACAGAAAACATGGAAGTACTAGCCAGATCCAACTCAATCAATGCCTTCCCTGTGGACAAGGAGCCCAGACAGGAGGAGAGAAAAATTCATTCAGCTGCAATATTATTCTTGGGCTACCATTCATTTCCTTTGTGCTGGCTCATCTGAAGGCAATGTGGTTAAATGTCTCTCTTTCTCTGATCCATATGTATATATATATATATATATATATATATATATATATATATATATATATATATATATCCCACTGGTAATGTTAGGGTACAATTCCCACATGCTTGTGTCACTTTATTTGTGTAAGATGCACGGATTTTATAAACTTTTGCAGCCCACAGAACCATTAGGAAAACATGAAGCCCTTGCATTTTTATTCCACATCCCAAAACTTTCCTGTAAAGACATTCTTCCTGCCAGAGTCACTCCTGTGTGGCGAACAAAATGTTCCAAGACAATATGTTTATGAACATTGCAGTTGGGGGAATCATGCAGCCAATGGGCATGAGAAATTTCTAAAATTGTAGACGTGCCTAATATAAACATCAAATGTACAAAAGACAAAAATTAGTTCGTTTACAAACAGTACAAAGTGCTAAATGGATAGGCCCTGCACAAAACACAAGCAGTTCCTCCTCCTCTACAGACTCCTTGTTGTGGAGTTAATCATGATTCAGGTCTTTAGTACATATATTTGCTTCTTATGGTGGCATGCATCACATGTACAACAAAATATGACATGTGGAGGGTTAAAAGTTTAGAATGACAGAATCCTGGTCAAGGCATACAGTTAGTTCAAATGTAAAGTCATGTTTGGTCACATCAGTAAACATGTATGCAATGTTCTGTCTGTCAACAACAAACTAAGCCTGTAGCAGTATATGCTGCTCCTTCCTGCTCAAACCACCTAAACGTCACATGGATGTTTTTGCTTCAGTGCTTTTTCTAAGAATTGTTAATGGTAAATGTTCATAAGAATTGCAGATCATGAGACCTCTCAGAAGAGAATGCCCTGCGAGAGATTGCTTTATATGAGCCCATAAACCAAGTGATGACTACATTTTCTTTGAAGGCTATTTTCTCAAGATTAGGCAAAAACAAATGCATTTAAGTGCGTTTCCCCTAGCAGACCAAATTTTTTTTGGGTAGGTAGGTAGGCATATATTTTTTTTTTTAGTCTGACAATTTCGTTGGGCCAGTATGTTTTCTTTGCTAAATATTCCACAAATTTGGGTAGGTAGGTGTTTTTGCTTTTGGCCAAAAGTAAGTTAACAGGGGGTCAGTAGGGGGGTTTAGAGATGGGTTGGTCAGGTTTGGGGAAACAAAAATTTTTTTTTTTTTTTTTGCCTTATGAAACGGACCAGGAGTAAACCTTGAAATGATTTAAATTTCCTTTCATTTTAGAGACCAAAGTTAAAAACACTTCAATTGCTCCCCTCACAAAACTACATTTTTTTTAAAACAATTAGGAAGGTGGCTGAGGTGACACAGAGCTCAGATAATCTAACGGTATATTTATAAATCTTAACCTTTCACCATAAACAAGCCAAACCTATCTCACCAGTGGTCAAATGCAGTGTTTCCATTAACCCCCAAATGGGGGTATATTACCCTTTCAAAACCTGAAATACCCCCTGAGAAAATTTTAAGGGGTCACAAGTCCTATTTATTTACATGTAATATTGGTGAAAATCTGCTCTTCTCCCCATAGTTTCCCTGTTTGTGACCCGGTGAAAAAAATTGTAACGGAAACACTGAAATGTCATCTGCTTCAACACTATTTTACTTATTTCCATAGTAAAATAATTGAATGTGAATTGTGTATGAGATCTAGCTATCAAGACAACATGCCCCAAGTTTATTGACATCAATGATGGGGAGGATGTTTACTGTTTAGCACCCGACCTTTGTCAAGGAAACCTGCTGACTTGGGAGAAGAGGGTTAAAATCTCAAAAGGATTTAACTTGTCTTGCATCAGTTTTTCATTGTTGCAAACATATGACACCAGGAGGATTATTTTTGCCCTGCAGAAAAAACCAGATTGACAACATTGTCTCAGATCTGTACAAATCAAAATTAAGTGGAATCCATAAATAAGTTCTGTTAAAAAAAATTTCATAACCCTTCCTGTTTTGCACAACCCATTTTAATAATATTGTTTATTTTATCATCAAAATTTGCATGAACAATTAATGGGTTACACTGCTGCTGAGCTGCAGAACCTGCATGACCGAAAGTGTAGGTTTTTCAATTTGTGCCTGTTAACTGCATGATATTTGGGTATATGAAAATGTGTATCTATACATGTAGTCCAACATCTTCAAGACAGGGCAGCCATTCAAGCTGGGGACAAAGTACATATACTGTGTGCACACGACACAGTTCGAGCCACCAGATGTAATATGACTCTAAATACAAGCATCTAATTCAACTCAGATATTTTCAAACCCATGGCAGTCTGTTTTGTGCAGTCATGATGTTGCCACAAGTGAGGTCACAAGTGATACTAATAGTGCAGGAGCAATTGCCTGAAAAATTTCGACCACCCAAACATAAAAAAGGACAAAATGCATCATATGCCAAAGTGTTGGCAAGGGTATCAGGAATATGGAAATGCATGATGCAATCCTGAAAAATCTGTACGAAGCTGGATATTCTACCCTTTGAATGACATAGTCAAAGTGCCAAAAATTACAAAAAATTGTGTTTTTCTACTGTCAGTGGAACCACTCACATATATATGTTTGATCATAAATATGCTTATGCAGGTCCTTGTAACTTGATTTTGGTACTTTTATAGTATAGAAATAAAAGTTCCATAATGTTTTATTTATGTTGCCAGCACTATACCTTGCAATTTATGATGAAATGTGCGCAAGTGAAACAACCATGAAGCAGGTAAACAAAATATATTTGACACTTTCACTGTGGATACATACAAGATATACCATTCCAGTGATACATGCAATTACATAATTATTGTGACCATCACTGATACCAAAATCCACAATCTTAACATGCATTTTTTCTTCACTGTTTACCAGATTAAACCCTTAAATTGCTTATCACTGCAATAGTCGTTTGTTCATTACGGTTAAACATATAGTGGTTAAAAGATTCAAATTCCTCATGAAGATACCTTTTGTTCAAATACCAGCAAGCCTTGTCTAAAGCAAAAAGTTGTCTTAGTCAACAGCTTTCCTTGGGACACTTTGCGCACGAAGTGTCCCGAGGAAAGCTATTGACTCAAACTTCAATCAGCACTTTAAGGGTTAGAGACACAATCGCTAATGCATTAATAGTCATGCAATTTGACTACATCAAAATTGTAGAATGTGACCGCCGTGAAAGTTAATTTTGCATTATGTTCTTTATGATATTTTCAAAGAACAACCATGCACATAATATGTACATGTATATGTGTGTATGTATGTATGTATGTATGTATGTATGTATGTATGTATATGTGTGTGTGTGTGTGTGTGTGTGTTTATTACGTACATATACATTTGCAAATAAATTCCTATATACATATATATACTTCAAGTTCTAATATGACATTTTTGAGAGGATAGTCACTTCAGGGCAACTTAGTTACTGTCACTGTCTTTCTCTGGAATAAGTGATTGCAATGTGTGTTGATTTTTGCATCCATTGCCAACATGTAGTCCTGCCATTCCTCCATTACAGTTGCAAGCTGTGGTACACGCCTGTGCATTAGAAATGCACCAACACAGGGATAACTCATCACAAGTGTATGCAGAGCAATCAGACATTAAGTCATTCAGCAATTCGGAAGCAGATACACCTTGGTCCATCATCTTTGGGCATATACTATCCTCCGATACTTTTGCTTGTCCAAACTGCATGGGGCTTGGGAGATTGTGCATTGGAACGTTAGCCTGTTTCCAAATTATGAGCTGGTGGCCTGCACAAGAGAGCTACAGGACAAAACTATCCTCTGTTGGGGGGAGTTTTTTTCCTACCATTTTTTTGTTGGGAGGGGGGGTGTTCTTCTTTTTGTTTTTTCGCTTTTTTTGTTTTGTCTTGTTTTGGCTTTTGCCATTCTACATTTTAATTTGTTCAGTGAGACATATTCAAGCCCATAATACATTTCGACAATGAAACTCATGTCAACTGTCTAGTCCTGTTTAGTCAGATCTGCTTTGGTGCCTAATAATTCAAGTCCTTGAAACTGGTCAGACTTCTCCATCATTAGACGGAAAGCTGTGGCTTTACCATGGCCATAGAATGTACTTACAGAATCGCAACCTGTAAGACAATACATATACAACATCACAAGCAACAGGCTTTGACTCAGTTGCTGGTGCAGGGTGTGAACTGGTATGTACATTTTCCTAGCTTCATGTTTGCCTTCATGTCCAGTGGCAAAGAATATCTCAGTGGCTGGAATAGATGTCTGATGGTGAAGTAAAAGTACCAAGACATCAGTGTCTGGACTTTTATGACCAGGCACTGAACACCATTCCTGGCAGCATACATGTACATGGCATGCAAAATGATCCTTGTGTCACCTCCTCATGGTTGGATTGAAGGGCTTCACAGAACTGCTCACTGGAAACACCAAGATGTCCATTGAGGTCAACAAGATTGCACACATCATCATGGCCTCCACTGGGAAAAAATTCTTGGCCTTGTCTCAGTGCATGCTGCCTGCATGGGCTATGATATAGTCAGTGTAGTGTTTTGCAAGTGCAGCCTTGTTTTCCTGTCTGCTGAGGAATAACGTCCAGTCCTTGGGTATATGGTAGTCCCTCCTTTGAGAGACTGCCCCTAGTGCCACCCAAAAGGTGGTCACATAAAGCAGGTGGTGCCTCAAAGGAGGTATAAATAACATGAAAAGTACTACAGAAAGACCTGACAACTGTGGTCTCTCAAAGGAGGTGATGTCCCAAAGGAGTGGTCTGTACTATCATCTGGCACAACATGATACACAGTAGCTGGCATTCTCCTTGACCTTTTTTCCCATGTGGCTGACTTGACACTGTATGGCAGGTAACTGTCAAACACTATGCAGATTTGATCAAGGCTTGATCCACGCAAGGATATGCCGACTGCTAGCCTGTAGTCTAGGAATGGATTGCAAGTATGTCAACAAGTTCTGTTATCTTGTTTGGATCCTGATGCACACTCTCTTTGGAGGTCTTTTGTAAGGTTGGTCACTTGCACAGGAATCCTGACAGCCCAGAACTTCATCTATGAGTTTCAAGGCATAGACACCAAGATCAAAGCCTTTACCATAAAGAATCTGCTGCACAGTTCCCCCAGCAAAAACACCAGAGTCACTTAGCAGCTGCTGAAGGCCAGCACTCCTATACAGATGACCTATGCCTGCAATTATCGACATAAGTAAATGCATGCCATCAGCAAAAGGATACATGCGAGATAGTACTTCAGGCTTTGCCCAGGTGATTTCTAAGACTTTGGTCAAGAGACCCATATCGAAAGCCATGTGAAGATGTTCAAAGCTCAGAGAATTGACAATGTCCATGTTCCTGAGTAGAGTGGTGTATATGGTACTGTAGTCAGTGGGTGGTGCCATGAGGATTGGGCTGTATGAAATCGTGACTTCAGTGTACTAAGAAATACTTCTTTCTCAGAGATAAATAAATAAGAAAATTCTTCCACAAGCTGTGTCAAGATCTTTTGATTGAATAATATAGACTCTGGTTGTTCCTTTGGTCGGGCAATGTACTTTGGGTCAACATAATGCATCAGACAGTGTTTGGCTCTATGGTACCGGACACCGCAGGCAACTAGATCACCATTAACCACACCATGAAATCTAGTTATCATTTCATTATCACCCCTCTCCACAGCAGCTTTAAGAACTTTATGGTATATACTGCTTGACCTGTCTTGTTTCTGGAAGTGATTTGACCATGGACCAAATTCTGGCAGAAGAATATTGCAAATTGGAAATACACGTCTCACCACTGATTAAACATTTGTTCTTCCAGTCGAAAGTTGAAACAGATATCTGTGACCTGACTTATATATTAGTTCTAGGTACCCCACTACCTCCATCACCATCATCTGCATGCACCTGGGTATGTGCAACATTTTTGCTGCAAGCATCAATATGGAACTGACTGCAGTATGTTGACCTACAGTTTCTGTGGTAGCTAAAAGTTACCTCTTTATTCAAATTCTCTCCTTCAAGTGAATAGATTTTGAGATCAACTGTGTAATGCCACTGCCTGCATGCCCAGAACAAGCCCTGAATTCTTGCAATGTCTGGGTGAACTGCTTGATCCCTCTTTTTTTGTAAAGGGCATGTCACAGAGTACACTATGCTGGCATCAAATATTTTGACACATTTCCTCTTTTGACTTTGTTTAACTGTAAATTCAGCCATTTCTGGATCACTCACTCACATCTGTGCAAAAACAGTGAGGTGTGCAAAGCAACGTCTCGGGAATACTACAAATGCTTATATCATTTCTACGACTGCTAATATACTGGGGCTCACTGGAAATATTGTGAGGGTTGAAAAAGCATGTAGCACTTGACCTGAAAAGGAGAAACAACATAAAAAACATGCAAACAATGCATGTTTGTGAATGTTCAAATTTTGAATCAGAAACGTTTGCACCTGCAGATTTCCTTCAGAAATCATCATATGTGTATAAGCAAACAGTATAATGTATGTGGGTGTGGGTGTGGATGCGGATGCCAGTGTGTGTGTATTTAGGTATACCTGTGCACCTGTGTATATATGTTTGTGGCCCTGCTTGACATACATGTACAAGTTAGTGAACCTTTTCATATGTTGTACTCTCACATACATTTATGCACTCACCTAAACCAACACCCACACCAACATACACACCAAAGCTCACACCAACACACACAAATCTCAAAAATACCATTTCCATGCATGAATAACAGATTCACCCAGCTCAACTTCAAACTTATTAGAAAAGAATAGTGTATTCTGACAGAGAGATGCAAAAATGCTCTGAGAAGTTCGGTGTATACACAAGGACATAGCTTAGTCAGCTACAAAGAAACTTGAAATTTTTAGCACTCTTGGTTATTATTGGCCTAAAATACAACCAAATGCTTTGGGGAGTGCAAACATGTGGCTAAGGGCATTAAATATATCAGCAAGGTGTCACACATTGGGCAAAAGTATTGCTGGTATCATTCCATGTTTTAGCATTTTTGCGTCTTGGTACTTTTAAACATAGTTTGATTAAAGTTGTAATAACTCAGTTTGTACAACTTTTTCCAAATTGCATCATGCAGTTCCTGTTTTGCCGGACTCAGACCTACAATTTGGTATATGACAACCTTTGTCCTCTTTTATGTTTGGGTTACTCCAAAAATAACAGCCTTTTTGGATGTTTGCTCCTGCACAATAACCCAGTCCCTTTATTGAAAGGAATTCATAAGAGTTCATTGAAACATGGAGCTAGCATTGAGATGAGATTGGCATCAATGTAGAACACTCATGCACACAAGAATAAGATTCGAGTGCTACTGAACAAGTGGTTCAAGTGTTTGGGTTCAAGAGTATTCAAATCATGCACTCAATGACAAGCTGCAATTTAGATGTAGGTGCAAAGGATTATATCTACAGTGGGTGTCATTTTCTTCAGCATACTGACATGCAGGAAACACAGCACAACTTGGGGGGGGGATTTATATGTGTACTACATGTAAGGTTACATGTATCAAATTAAGAAAATGTATACAGAGTATGTTCGAATCTCAGTGGCTTAAACATATCAATGGTTTTGATAGAGATGATCAGCAAAAGCTCTGCACGTACGGTTTGTTGTTTGTTTAAAAAGAAGTTCACTAAAACCCTATTTACAAAATGATTTCCCGAGAAATAATTTCAGTACTTAAGCTCAGAATTAGTGCGCACACTTAAGCTGTGGAAACTGAGCGCTATACTAAACCTAAAACGGCAGTTGATGAGAGAAATTAAGTGTTCCTTGTGCTGCACTGGTCCAGTGGAAGACAAAAAGCTTCTATATTCTAGCACATCATATTCTGGGATGACACTAGCCATTAGCAAAGCACACATCTGTGTGTTTGGTGGCCAGATGTGTATAAGATAGAAAAATACAAATGTGATGAGCAAGAACAAACTGTATGTAAAAATCACTGCAGTATTCCCAGTAGCTGTGAAAGTATTGATTGTGAGTATCATATAAATATTGAATATCAATAATATGGGAGGTCACAATTCAGCTGAATACATAAGCCACTACACAAAATTCTTGCAGGCTCAGCATTGGATTACATGTAACCTTGAACTAATTTTGAGGTTAATGAAAAATGTATCTATAGAGCCATTTCTGTTATAAATATACATCTAAATTTATCCCCCCCCCCCCCCGTGCTTCCACATTTTTGTGCCCCTTTCAATTTTCAGCTTTGAGTAAGCATTCCTTTATTTGGCACGTGTAGCAAAAATCGCTACTGCTGCTTAACCTATATAGACTTTTTTTATATCCATAACCAGGTGTCAGGTCCCTAGAGATGCCCTGATGAGTACAGGATAAAAATACCCTCAAATACTCCTACAACTGTTTGAAATGTATTTTTTACTCCCTCTCTCTCTCTCTCTCTGTCTCTCTCAAAAACTCCAGTTACATGATCTACCATCAACGTAAACACACCAGTACCAGGGCCGTACTATTTGCATGTCCTGTTGTCAATAAGTACAATTTGAAAGAAATAGCAAAAGATAGAGATACTTGTCCCTAAACAAGTGGACTTACAAGAGTATTGGAGAGCCTTGTGTACATAAATAATTTATTGTAACTGAAAGTTTCTATAGTCTGATGATGTAGCTCTATTTCGTAGGTTCCCATTCTTCATTACATGTCTTCTAGACATCCAACCAGTCCTACATGTATTTGTCGCAGAAGACACAGAGTCTCTAAGAGCTTGTTTTTAAACCTTTACATATATTTTTCTGTATATTAACCCTTTCTTCCTTGAATCAAAACTGGGTCAACTGCTTTCTTGACATGGGTTGGGCACTTAATAAGTGCCCAATCCATCCCAAGAAAAGCTGTTGGCCTGGAATGTGATTTTCATAGGTCTCATCTACAATTCTCGGTCAAATTGTTTTTCATTACTATTAAAATTGCAACCACTGAATCAGACATTTGATTACCAGTCGGTTTGGGCCAGTTTAATGGGGGAGGGGGAGGGGAAGGTTATATATATGACCCATAATAAATACAGCTTTATTTGTTCCCTTCATGTGCCTAATTACCCTTTCCACTCTTGTAAGTACATTGCACTTTTTTTCAGTCCACCATTGCTACCCTGAATACCATGATGTAAATAAGATGTTACAACATCTGTCCACATGTTCTGGTAAACATACCACTGCCACCATGTCAGACACAACAAAGGCATTCTGTTGCATACTCAAAAATTTTATTCTGTACATACATATTTTTAAACATATATGCAAAATGTAATAATTATCACTCACACCATGACTACATTAGCCATATGTTACTGCCATAAAATAGGAACAGAAAGCGACAGATCAATTACTCTACAAGCAAGGAGACTACACAAAGCCTCCTTGATACAAGTATAAAAGACTCGGCAAGTGCCAAGGAGGCGAATGTGCCGGTTTACAAATAAGTTTGCTCTATAACTATGTAGAGGCCTAAATATATTGAATGTACACTGGTTTAATCAGGTACGACAGTCTGACCGGTTTTGTCCTTAAAACGGACTCTTCAGAGACTGGTTGTAATGGACACAGACACCGGTATTTATACCCTAACGTAACTGGCCTTAGTGACCTATTGTTACGTTGTGGTGTTACGCCTTTTGGAGTGTGCGTAACGTTGGCTGGCGGTTGAATCAACGCACCAGCCAGTGGCCCAGATATCATGCGTAAACTGTCAACAGAGAACATCACGTGATCTGGGTGATGACGTAATTCTCATAGGGGAAGCCCATGCTCTCCCTGTCATTCTCCGTGGTTCATACAAGTATGCCATTATATTTCATGAACTGCACATTCCACGATTGTTGGGCCCATGGCACAACATACTAAATCTAACCCATCTGCCACCTCTCACGCCATGTACTCTGAGCCCTCAGACCTACCTTGTTAATTATATCTGCCAAAGTTGATAACACCCAAGTGCAGCTATACTGACCAACATCAAGGCAATTTTACACACACACACAAAAAAAAAAAAAATCTGAACGTCCATGTGTGGAAATTTTATCATAGATTTCATCATGTGCTGGTCAAAACTATACAATGCATGGCTCATGGGAGTTGCAACCTGAAAAAGCTGTATACATAATGGTCAAAGGCAACCTGTTTGTAAGGGCCACAGCACATACATGTTCCCAAAGAAAACCAACCAATCGGACACATCATATGGACTCTGACTTTTCCTAGTCTTGTCCAAAATATGATTTAAGTTTCTAGTTGTGACCTCCATAAACAATTGAATATTGTTAATATGCACAGTTTTGGTGGGTGACACATCCCTATCCTATGAAGTATCCACAGACCAAATTTGGTAGCTGTAGGTGTTATGGTATAGGAAATATGGCCTGCACAAGCTAAAACTTGTTGGGGGGGGGGGGGGGGGGGGGTCAAGGTCACAGTGACCCAATTTGGGTGTGTGACACACCTGTATCCTATGAAGTTTCCACATGCCAAATTTATGTAGCTTTAGGTTTTATGGTACAGGGTCTAAGGGAATATGGCCTGGCCCAGCTAAAACTTGAAAGGTCAAGGTCAAGGTCAAGATCAAGGTCACAATGAGCCAATTTTGATGTGTGACACACCCTTATCCCATGCAGTGTCCACACCTGAAATTTGGTAGCTGTATCTGTAGCTGTAGCTGTTACGGTATATGAAACATTGCCCAGGGAACCTAGAACTCTAAGGGGGTCAAAGGTCACAGTGACCCAATTTGGGTGTGCAACACACCCCTATCCCATGGAGTGTCCATACACCAAGTTCAACAGTAGGTGTTGTGGTATAGGAAATATAGCCTGGACAAGCTAAACCTTTGGGGGGGGGGGGGCAAAGGTCAAGGTCACAGTGACCCAATTTTGGTGCACGACACCCCCGACCCTAGTTAGTGTGAACTCACAAACAAAACAAGAGGCCCATGGGCCTAATTCTGTGCTGGCACCATTGCTACATTGCACCTACATCTTCATTTCAAAGTTGTGAGTCCTCAAGTGGCTTCTGAACATATAAACCTTATGTGATTTTAGTGTCTGATTTGTCCACCAGGTGGCACTTTGCTCCACATGTAGTCGTAGCTTATTTGTGCAATTCCTGTGATCATGCATATTGTTGATGTGCCTTGAGACAACGAGCAAGTCCTTAACTTTATATCCTCCGTGACCTTGGGACAGAAGTCACCCAGATTATGTAAGCATGGGTGAAAGTTTTTAAAAGGCTCAAAACTGAAAAGTTTAGAGTCACTGCGAGGGAGCAATGCGACCGAGCAGGGGGAGGGTGTGGGAGGGGGGTGGGCCCCCCTCCCACGGTAGAGACTTTTGGCAAAATTGAAGTTAAAATGGTGCATTTTGAGGCAATGTAATTCAACTTCCTTTACCTAAGTGTTTTGTATCAAAAAGACAACTTTCTTGCAGTTCCCCTTCAAGTTTTAATCTACATGGATCATACTAGATGCCAGGAACAGCAGGAACAACAATCAAACTATCTAGTTGTCATGAGCATACTGTCACTATCAGTCAAATTTTTTGTGCCGTACATAATGTGCTTGTTGCAGGCAATACAATAAACTTTCCCGGGCTCTTCAACTTTCTCCATCCAGGCCCGTAATGATCGTCCTTCGTCATCCTTGGCATCTTTTCAAGCTGCTCGCCACAGATTTTTAAGTCCTGCCTTTTTATCATCGGCTCTGCAGTCACGAGTTCCATCCTTACCAAACTTAATGATGGAGATGATTTTTCAGCACAAAACTCCTCGAAATTCCTCATGATTTCTTCAACAACACACTGAACTTGAAATCAAAACATCGCACTCACATGTGACCCGCCACGTGGCCGTTTTACATTAGTTCTCTATATTTCATATTAATGTCTCAAAAGCGCTTGTGCTGCCCTCTATTGTCGCAAAATGGTTCACAATGCTTTCTAATGTATTTCCCATGTATTTTCCGCAAACAGTATATTCTGATATTATTTACCGACGAAAGATGGACTATTTACAGATGTTTAGTTCTTACCAAGAGTGGCAAGACTTGGTTTATAAAAATATCACTCGAGATTGACAAAAAAATGCACTTGTAAATGGTTCATGGCCTTGTACTTGAGCCCTATCCCCCTATATATTCACATTTTCAGATCTCCCTGGATTCAGACGTTTCACAAGATTGATCTCTCCCGCTCCCGCAAAAACGGAATTCAGTTTCAAAACGGAAAACTTTCACCCATGTGTAATGCAAGAGGCCCATGGGCCTTGTTGCCTGCTGACATTGCCATTGATGTCCAAGCTACACCGTGCCATTACACAATTGTCCCTTTCAACTTTATAGGCATGGTGGCCTTACAAAAATACGTCAAGGTCACTAATATAACATTCTAGCAATGGACATTATTTATATATCCTATAAATTTGGCAAGTCTAATCCAATTACTTTTCCAAACATGGAATTTTATATCTTAACACACATTTTGGCTCATAATTTTTGTCAAATTATAGGTGGCACCACTAGTATCATAGGCAACTTAGACATCGACCTCCCACACAATCCCACACCATTCCGTGAAGATAGATCTGCCAAAAATTAAAGATGCTATCTAGAGTGTTCACAAGATTTTCACATTTTGACCCCTGTATTGGATAATATTGTAGGTGGTGCCACATATATTGAAAGGGACCTAGATTTTCGTGCACCCTATAAATCCTGAAAGATATTTTGGGCTAACTTGAGTGCTTTGGACGGTATCATGCTAAGGAACATAAGTTTACAAACTGACTGATATGGGCAGTTGCACAAGCTCTGGAACCTTAGCTCAGCAGAGCTAAAGAGCAAAAAAACCAAAATTAATTTAAAAAAAAAAAAAAAAATCACATGCCACCAGTTGCTTATATTGGTGCATATCTAAAACATATTTTAGACACCAAAGATGTGAAGCAAATCTATAGACCCAGATATTGTGCACATTGCTCAACATAGTACATCACGATCTTTCAGCCTATGTCACATCTACGGCTTTTGTAAATAATCATCTGCTGCCCTGATAAATCCTGGATCAGTATATATCTACATTTAGAACAACTCATATAGCAATCATCACAAATGATATGGTCTAAAGATATACCCAAACTTCATCGCATCCATGACAACTTTTAACACTAGACCTGTCTCTTTGGATCCTTTGCATACTATTGCACACAGTAAGGTTTAAATGTGGATATCTTTAGTACCTCCCCCCAAAAAGTAAATAATAACAATAACAAAATTACAGAAAAAACAAAAACAGATCCATTGTCAACACACTTAACATGCTGACACATTTACTTCATAAAAAAGCCCTTGTTCAATGTTTATAAACTTTCTATATGTTCACTTTGACCTGTCAATCACCATGATCAAGCAACTTGAGTTAATTATCATGACATGATGACTGTGAGAAATGTACTAAACACAAACCTTGTGAATCATGTATTAAAGGTGACAAAAGGCCCAATTTCAAAATGTTTCTCATTAGACCAAAACAAAAAAGTAAATTGTAACATGCATCATAATAAACAACTTAAACCGGTCTTTAATGTATATCTATACTCTATCTGTGTATATATTTCATGTAATCCTTACTTTATGCCTAAATTTTTAGTTGAAATAATCATTTGGGAATGATTACCTGCATGTATTAAATAATTGTGATTGTACTTGGTTTAAAGCATTTTACTGCCATTATCACTGTATTAAAAGTTGGGAGCAAATAACAGAAAGACTAACTTGTACAATAATGGATGATATACTGCTAAACAACTTAAAAACACTTCCATGTCTCAATAGAATATTTGGTGCTAAAATGGTTATGAGGAACAAACAATATACCAAGGTCAGGCTCGTGCTTATGAAAAAATCAATATTGCATAATTGGGACAGGTCTCAAAGTAGGCCTGCCACAGGTTGGGATTTTTTTTTTTGTTTAGTTTTTTTTATTCCTTTTTCAGTTCCGGTTTGTATTTAAAAAAAAAAAATGTTAACAAAATGTCTTTACTTCTTGAGATTCTTTTTCAATGCACTGGAAAAGCTATATGCAGTCTGACCACGATGCACTGTGCTGTTGAGCAAGACCCCCAATTAGATAGCTCCCCCTTTCAGATCTACTGCAGCCAGTTACTACTGCTCTGGTCAAAAGTTTTTGACTAGGTCTTATCTGGATAAACACCATCTACTGACCACAAGGTGAACCACCGTCAGAACCAACACAGCATACAGATTTGTAGTCTCCTAGATCAAAACTGGACAAAAATTCTGAGGAGCCACAACCACCAAAGTGTGTGATTTACAAAGGACCAGGGTGACTTGTTTGTACTCAAAACAAAGAAATTGCATCGACTTTATCAAACCGTTCAGGCCAAACAAATTAATATTATCCTATTCCCCACTGACAGTGTTTGTGTTTTGCATTTTGACAGAACAGTGCAATTCTGTCTCCATTAGATTGCTATCTATAACCTTGTGGTGACAGTCCCTCCACACCAGGTATCATAAATTATCATGAATCAGGTAACCAATGTGTTCACCTCAAGTATGGACATTCCACATTTATGTATATTACGGTACATGAGCCTTCTTGGTGGGTAGCTCACTACTCACAGGATACACCACCAGGGGGACCTGATATCTCCCTGACAACGGAATGTTTGCATTACCACGTGCATTTTAAGCATGTGGACCACACTTGATCAGCACGTCAATCTGACGGTTGGTCCGTGGTACGTTAAAATGTTCCATTTAACGTTGAGCCTATGACGTAACAATATGTTACCAAGGCCAGTATATATATCGAGGTGAAAACAAAAAATGTATCAATCTTTGGTCAGTCTCGGATGAGCCTAGGTTGAGGCGAAACCGGTCAGGCTAAAATACCAAGGATTTCCGACTGTCAATTGTCAAAGACTTGGACAGCACACACAAGCAGGGCGGTCCACTGTCGTGGCACTTGTGTTGTTTTCTTATAATACAAACAAATTAATACCTGTGTTTACCCTAACCCCGACCAACCCTGTCACAAACCTGCCGACCCACCAAATCTGCTTAAAAATAAAATTTAAAAAAAAAGGTATCCAACTGGCCCATCTGTGAACCCTCTGACTCATTATATAGTACTTGGCACTTCTGGGGCTTTAAAGTACATCCCTAGGATATAACTTAGTGTTAGAGCTAACGAAACTTGAAAGTAATATTTATGTATTTAGGACTCTCTGGTACTGAAATTTGATATGTAAACGTGATGTAAGTATTTTTAATCTGGTCGTAAAGTGATAACATTTTTTTACTTGAATCGCCCACAACTGACTCGGCATACATCGGAAAGTGTGCTTATGAATAATCGGAGCTGACGTCATCTGGGGGACCCCGTCGCCATGTTGTAATCTTGGGGTATGGCTTCCAGCGCCTATGTCCATATCGATCTTTTTCGGTAACTAATTGTGAAAAGTTTTCTAGTTTGCATCAAACAACATGGTTTACATATGTGTGGCATATGACTGCACGAAGTCCGCCAAGAGGGATGGAGTTATTTTATACACATTTCCATTCGGAACACCGTATCTGCAGCATTGGGTTCAATTTGTTCGTACACGGCGGCAGTGGGACGGCCCGACATCAAGTAGTAGACTTTGCAGTGCCCATTTTAAAGAAACTGATTACAACTGGAGGTTCTTGCCCACATTGCCGAAGGAACAAGATCGAGGACGTAAAGTTTTAAAAAAGGACGCAATTCCTTCCATTCATGCTCCCCCAAGAACACGCCAAGCCCCGAGCTCAGCATCAGCCTCAGGCTCAGGCATCCCCGTGCTGAGACTGGCCAAGCCAGAGGTACCTCACGTGACGTCAGCAAGATTATGTAAGTTTTGGCACTAGCCGACGGGTGCTGTTTGCTGAATATATAATTACGCTCAAGGCGGGCGGTGTTTTTTTACCGTTTTTTACTACAAGCGCTAAACCAAATTCGACGTAATTTGGCACGATTGAACAGTGAAGTACTATCAAACGAAAAATAACATAATCTGTCCGCACATTGTACATCCTGGGGATGTACTTTAAATGATACATTTTATCTTGGAAACAACTGTAATGAGAGTGAAAATATCTTGCAACCTCAAACAACACAAAGGAAATTCCAATATGTGCAATAAACAATGGTTTTTTAATCGAAATTCAACCGAGAAAAGATCATGATGGGCGATAATAGAGATTTTTACCTGCCGACGTTTCAAAAGCTTCACCAAAAAACGCTTCAAATTTTTGTTTTGCTTATACACAGTACTCCATTTTGTATGTTCATTGAACATATTGTCCCTGAATCCTTTCTTTAGAATATATCAAGACACATTAATCAGTAAGTCTTGACAAGCACCAAATGCATTCATGCTGTGTTAAATAAATTCATTTATTGATAAAGCACAATAACAAAGAAAAATACTCCTTTGAGGTATTCAGTAGCTTGGGAAAAAAGGTTATAATGAAGAAAGTGGAATAACATATTTACATGAAAAACAGGTGCCAGATTATCTTTGATAATTGTGTGAATAAAAACAGGCCTATCATAAGCATCACAAATTCCTACACTTCACAAGATTAATTGATTTCAAAATCAAATATTTTAAACATAGAACAGTTAAATTTGTATGGAATAAAACCAAAAGATCTTTTGTGGGTCTAATCTCATGCAACATACATGTCAATAATTATTATCATTGTCAGACTGTTATTGCAAATTTCTTTCACATATGACAGATGTGTACTCAGAAAAATACAGTGAAAGAACAGCAAATGAATAAAACTGAAAAGGAATAAATATATTAGAAACAGCGAATAGATAGGTCTGCATCCATAAATTGATAAATGGGCATTTAGAGCCTATGCTGTAAAAATAAAGGACAAGTAAATTCAGATTCAGTGTGGAGAACATAACTATGCGACCATTTTGGGCTGGCAGCAGGGGTGGTCGTAAACAGCAGGGACTACTGTAATGAAAACTATTAAACCAAGTTACAGTGTATTTTCATCATTTTTAAAGTACGTGCAGGGCAAGACAATTCTCTCCATGGTCAACTTGTCCAGGGACATGTGCTCCTAACTTTTACATGTTAATTTTCACAAATTTTACTTGTCCTGGACAATGGGATGTGCAAATTGGTGAGCCCTGGCATGTCAGAGATATTAAAATCTCATTTCAGTGAATTTGAACCCGTTTCCTTGTGTTTTTAAGCCATATAAGACTGCATGTTACAAGGGCTTCAGTCACTATATACATATCATTTCCATTGGTCATAAATGTCATAAATTTGAAAAAAAAATAAATAAAATAAAATAAAATTTACTATCTACCCATTTTCCCAGCCTGTTAGGGCAAACACAGGTATTATTTTGTTTGGCCTTACCAACCTTTGGCTCCTAACAATTTGCTAGCCAGGACTTAGGTTTAGTGACATTTGAAGCTATCACTGACTACCTTTTCGTGTACATGTTGGACAGAGCCTTATTGAACCCTGAACTGGGGAACACACCCCTATTTTTTATACCTAATTATGGATACAGAAAATATGACTGAGCACTGTTTCCTTGTTCAGTTCATGAAATCCAATAAATTGGGTGCACAGCGCTCTAAAAAGTGGACACTTGGGCTTTTGCCAGACCTGAAGGGAGACCAAGTACATGAGCAAACAGAAGAGCACATATGTTTGGTTAGTGGACATGACTGATCACCCATATCAAGTTGGTGACTCCCAGTCCGTTTACTTCACAAAACAAACATTTATATCTCTACATATATGCATAACGTTACATATATTATTGTATAACACATGTATGTCATTGTTATAAACATGACTGTTTTTCTCCTGCCAACTGCAGTCTGTAAAAGGGTACCTTTGTAGAAGCTTGAAGCTTCTGCAATTTAAAACCTTAACTCTCAAAGTTAAACAAGTAATGAAATTAGTGTTGGAAATAATTTACAAATCTTTGCTTCCTTCAAAATCTTCACACTCAAACTCTTGCTATCCTCGTGAAAATTGGTGGGTAATATATATGGCTTTTAAAATCCATTGGTGACATAGCTGTATTGTTTTAACACATCATTAATTTCCACAAAGGATGAGTTGCAGTGGGCACGCCACATTCTTATTAAATGAAGATTTTAACTGACTCGATTGTCATTGCAACATTCCTCGTTCATCATATATAAACAATAGATAATGTCTGTTACTCACCTCAGAACCACATCATTTGTAGAAAATAAACCATCTTGGCCTAACAGCCTTGGCATCATTTTGTACAGTGAAAACTCATAATGACACCATCTGTTCCCGAAGAAATGTATCGGTAAACTGAATATGGCAGATAAATGATTGTCGTTATGATGAGGTTTCACTGTATAAATAATGTGTCTCTAAGAAGAGTACCATTAGAATAGAATGTCTTGCACCATACCCACCAGTGAGGCCATATGCCAGTACCCCTGCCCACATTGTACTTAACACACACAGTGCTAGAAATAGCCAGTGGCTTGGTGGCGAAATGCCACCAGAATGGTGGACAGACCACCTTATTTTGTAAGAAACTGATGACAAGTGGTCTAAGCTTTTCAGACTGAACAATTACTAACAATACAAAATGGGTTTGAAATAAATTTTTGGGCATCCCCCCCTCCCCCCCCCCCCCCCCCCCCCCCCCCCCGGGCGAGTTTCTAGTGCTCTATACATGTAGAATTCTTGCACTGCACCACAGTGTGGGTTCCAGGCTAGTAACAATATCCCATGCAACTAAAATCAAATTTTCTTGGAGGCTATCCTTTAGGAGCCCCTCAGGCAAAGGTACCTCTGGGAGATCACCAGCGGACACTTGCACAAGAATTTCTGGCGGTACTGTAATAACCCATACTGAAAGTCTTGCCCTGGGAAATATTCAAAGTCTACCCTAAAACTCTGCCTTTGCACATACATTCAAATTCACATTCTTCCAAAACCAATATATTAAAATATTTGTGTGAAGCTGGAACCAAACAACATAAATACTTAGCTTTTTAAAATTATTCCAGAGTGTCAGACCAAGGTAAAATTAGTCAGTCCTCTATGATCCAAGATATTTATAAGTTACCTTTTTTTCTTTCAGTGGTCTTTCAAAATATGGTACATGTAAATATGATATGCATGAAGGGGGGGGGGGGGGGCAAAGAGAGAGAGAGACTGTTTCAGTTCCTGTCTCCCATCTCCCTCTCTGTTTTAACTTAGCCCTATGGGAAACTTGGTATTACCTATATTCTCCAGATATTGAGCTAAATCTAGTACTTGTTTCAACTTTAAATGACAGGTTCCGTGTTAGGAAGTACATACATGTGCTATACATAGTGTATATAATATCCTTAATGGTCAGTACATCAGGAGCTCTTTCCTGCATTTCCATTCAAGTTCAGAGCCCAAAGCACTTGCCTCACTGAAACTGCTGTTGTCTGTTAAAAATTCAGGCTGGAACACACATTCATCTACATGATCATCCATAACAATGTGTTACAAATAAAACCTTTATGGAGAAGGAGGGTACAACTCATTCATCAACTTGACAAAGTCAAACAAGATTCACTCATATCAGCTGGTCCAGGCATGCTTAGCCGGCCGTGTTCATGAGCTTGAGAGATCACTACATTACTTCTGCCTTCTCTGGGCCTTCAATATGTCAGCAATGAAGCTTCCAGACAAACAGTAATAGCAGCAACTTTTATTGTTATTTTAGGCATTAAATGAAGATAATTATTTTTTTTCTTTTTACAATAATGCAGCTAAAGGTGTCTTCTTTGGGAACATGTAAACTTAGGAAAAAGCTACCTTTCCTTTGGCTTTAAGGGAGGAAGTTGATATGTTTGTAAAAATGGATTTGATCCCATGAGAGACCAGGAATGTACTGATAAGACCAGGGACGTGTTATAGATGGACTACCAACGGCGGGCCCCCTTTGTACCATCTATGTTGCCGCTGCTCAAGTGATCGGGTGTTTGAGCGAGCACCTTCAGTGCTGAACAAACACAACTCCACGGTCCACGCTGGCCGCTGGCAGTCTCGTGGGCCGGGTCACGCGATGAAAGGCGAGAATCATCGCGTCACCGACTGAAATGTGCAAAATTTTTCACCGTGTTCCACATTTTAAAGTCAAAATTTAGCGTTACGCCGTCTCAGCTACAATAAATGAAACCACCATCATGATCCTACCGGCATACACTATCCATCTAAAACTACATTTTTTATTGCTACTTACGGCGTAAGGAGTTATTACGCACGCAAGTTGTCTAACTTTGCATCATTTTGGACAGAAAAAATGCAAAAACTAGCCCTTTTATCGGCCGATTTCAACGAAAAACACATCGTTGGACTCGCACGGATAAAACTCTCCGTTTTTGAACTTGGTAACTTGAGCGGCGCTAGTGAACACGCTTTGTAGTCGTCGCGCCCAGTTGACCACTAAAGGGATTAGCGCTCCCGTTGGTAGTCCATCTATAGCACATCCCTGATAAGACTGATATAGCTGTACAGCATAGACCACTGCAGTGGGGCAGTCCCCACAGCCAGGCTCAGCCACATGGACTGGTCTTGTTTACTAGTCAACAAACTTTGCTGGACCACAAATATCATGTTGCTAGGTCTGACTCAGATTCTAACTATACATTTGAAGTTTCACAGGTATTTTTACCATCAAATAACTCTACCCATGGGACTACAAACATCGGAATTTCCATAATGTTCTGTGTCATTTGGGAACTATTATAATATGATACAGATTCCAATGTCAACATGGCACAGAAGAAATGCACAGCATTGATCTGTACTTCATGAATTTTTGTGCATTTGGTTTCCTCATTAATGCAGGAAATGTACAGCTGACTTGACATTAGGTAAAAAAAAAGAAGCATATTGGTTGTACATTGTTCAATCACACAGTGTAGATATGGTATTTGTTTTTGTATGTTTATCATACCAACAGGCTCCGAAGTTCTCTAAATCTACGTATCTGTAAGCATTGACAGTCTTTAACAATACACAATACATATACATATATACATATATCAATACACAGTATTTATACCTTTTTAAACAGGACCCCAATAGAAATAAGCAGCTATTAGTTTGCTTACTTTGCAATCAATTATCATTTTAACAGATTTAAGGTTCCCCTCATTGGCATTTATTATTTATGAATTTGTGATTTTTTGTTGGCCATGGACACCTGTACTAGATTATCATTTATTTATTATTTATCACCAGCCAAGCTCGCTTTTATGGTCAGTATACGTACAGCACTTTTTCAACAGTCCAAAATGGCAACTACTGGAGGCAGCCTATTGGAGCCCCCAGGTCTGCAAAGAGGGCCATGATTGGTTAAAATACCGCACTTCCACCAAAAGCAAGGCACAGTAAGGACCAGTGAGGGCCATGAATGGCTAAAATACAAATTAAATTCTATACAGTGCATGAAAACAAAACCATGGGTGTATAATTGTGTTATTTTCGCGTACCTTTGTGAAGCCATAGTGGCATATATGGCTATGGCAATCAGCCTATGGCTTCGGAGCTTTGCTCGCTTTTTGGGTTTTACCAATATCATATTGACGGTAATAATGTAAATTATATTTGTATGTAGTTCTACACCTTCTGTGAATGGCTTATTTCATACATTTTGAAAATATACTTTATCTTAAGATAAGTTTATATAAATATACCCCTGGCTTACTCTTCTCCTTTTAGTTACTCTTATTTTTCCACTGTATGTAACTGAAAATCACTTGCACAAAAAAAAAAAAAAAAAAAAAAAAAAATCAAATCATGACCTTTTATTTTTACTTCGAACATATCACCATGGACCTATCATCCTTGGTATGACATATAAGACTACAAAGACTCTTGATTTGATGCGATGATGACAGGTCCATGCTACTACTACTGCCTATGCCATGTCTATGATAGTGAGCTCTTATGCTTATGCATGCCTATTGACAGCTATTCCTCTCCTGTGGTATGACGATGAAAAGACATCACTTTTGTGGGCAGTGGCATCTTGAAATGAGCGCTTCCGTCAAAAGCATGGCACTCCCGATAATAATAAAATAATTTCACACTGAATACAGTTTCGAACATTCTTTTTTCAGGAAGCCTTTAACTCACTTTCCAATTTTATTGCTTTACAATATATATATATATATATATATATATATATATATATATCCCGCTGATATCACAATAATATTGGCCATTGTTGCGAAAATCAACTTGCGGTCAGTTGCCCGAACAGCGCAACACTTGTGAAAAAGTGCTGTCACTATTTACCAAATCGCACATGATTGTACCATATTTCACAAGATTTTACAGGATGGCACCAAATTGCAATACCGTATTTCACAGAATTATACCGGACTGCACAGAACTGTACTGAATTGAACAACAACATCTACAATCATGAACCAGGAAAAGTGTAAAACTCAGTGTACCCAACACTCGTATTGTAGGAGAGTTTAGGATCCTCCAGGATGCAGGGGTGATATCTTAACAGCTAAGTTGTGAATATAAATCAAATGGAATCACCAACTAAACTCCATAAATAAATGTAATTGAAAAGAGGAACCTCCCCGACGCATTTCGCCTATGAGGAGACCTCATTTTTAATGTTAAACCTGAAATTTAATAAAATCTGAGGAACCTCTTCTCCCCTGAGAAAGCCTCTAAGACAGAGGCGAAACGCGTCGTGGAGGTTCCTCTTTTTAATTACATTTATTTATGGAGTTTAGTTGGTGATTCCATTTGATTTATATTCACGAACCAGGAAAAGACATTTGAGTTTCTCCCTATACTTCAATGCTTTCTACGCCTGTATTGGTTCAGAAAAAACGCAGATGTAGGCCTTTTCAAAGAACTCATGTTCTTGAATTGGAGGTTGATTCTGAGAGGCATTGAGCAATTATGGAAGAATGGACTGCATCACTCATTCAAAAGTCTATAATTATAAATGTGTGTGTGTGTGTGTGATATATATGTATACATATATTTCAAAAGGATTGAAGCTGCACTCGCTTTTTATGGTGCTAGCCGTTTACCATGTTTACATGTAATATTAAATTTGAAATGACGAAAGACATTAAAATGCAACAAAAAATCATGCAAAACTGTATTAGTGTATCCCTTGTAACATCAAACGCGAAACTTGACTAAATCACGCGCCATGAAACTGCCACTGCCAAAAAACACGAGTGCCCATCTTGTGTTTCACAAGTGAGTGGTGTGTGTATTCACTCCAGTTGACGGATGCGGACAGATGCGCTTTGCCTTTGGTGCTGGCTGAGCGCAGACGACACACTCAACTTACCTCGTATTGAATGTACTGTTTACGCCATTCTGGCGTTATATGGGCCGCAAGGTGTTCGGCAAACTTCATTTTCTCTTCCTAGATAGGTGGATCCTATTTTCAATGTCACAGGAAGAAACTGGGCACCTTTCTCCCCGTCAGATAATTCCACCGTTCCTTCCCCGCCGCCATTTCCTTCGTAATTTGTTGTCACGTGACTCGCACCTTAATTCTGGTCAAAAGAGCACAGCTGCAAACAAATCGAATGACAACATTTAAATAATACTACAGTCTGATATAACTACCAGCATTTGTACACGAAAATATAATGACAAATTTATATGTTCAAACTTTTGGTCAAAGTACAGATTTCCATTTACTTAATCCAATGGGTTGTCCAAAATGGTTTTGCTGCGGCTCAAAGGTGACGTCATTTATTAATGGACTCAAGCTCTGCAACGTAATGAAATTGACAAGCAAAACATGTAGGATCCACGGGGTAACGACGGAAGAAAAAGGGCCCGAAAAATTGGCACACGATGGATGTTTTACAGTATTCAGGTGTCAGTGGATACCAGGACCATCGATTGGATGCACAAGCGGAGACCGGAGAGGGTCTATCAATGGAGGAGCTGGTATCTTCCATGAGAAACCACCTGCTCAATGCGGAGAGTGAAGATTCATTTGTTTACGACCGCCATGATGACGCTACCGTTCGTCACTCTAGGAAACCCAAAAGTAGGCAAGGACGCCACGAGGATGCTACATGTGCAGCAGACAGTGACCAGGATGACCAAACAAATAGCAGACGATTTGCAGGTCGTGTGAGCGGGGAGAACCATGTCAAGCAAGAGGAAAACATGTATACAAATGGATTAACGAGTGAGGTGAGGCATCTTGCAAGTTGATTGATGAGGTTTAACTTTTGGTGTGCTTGGATTTCTGTGAGAGCTTTATTGGGTTTAACAAGGTTCCGCACCAAAGCCTGGGTTGATGGCTAAGCTATGTCTTCAGAGAAATCTTAGTGGTTTTTAGAAAACATTTTAGTACAACCATGGAGGAATAAACTGTAGTTTGTTCCTCCTATGCCAATAGTCAATACCACTGAAAAGTTGGCTGGGCCATCTACTTTTTGAACAGTGGTTCCTGTCTTGAAATAAAGGGTCATTCCAATGAGAGACCACCTGGCTTGAAAGACCACTTTTGGCAGGTCCCTGCTGCTAACGCTATCTTTTCTATGACTATGTTGTTGTACCTGTGAATATGATGGAAGATCACCTGTCCTTAGAGGCCACTTTTGGACCTACCCTTGGCCCAGTGGTGGCCTGTCAAGACCAGACTGGGACTTCTTTAAACTACATCAAATTGATGACTTACATGCCAGTGGGCAATTTTTCAAAGTTACATTGTAACAACTTATCACAATAAGATTAAGAAGGTGGATTTAATACCAGCATTTTTGGGTCACCTGCACGTCACGGCCAGTTTCTAGCACTGAATCATAATTGGAATGGATGCTGTTGTCAATTTTAGGCACTGTAAGATAAAATTCCTGTATATCATATTTCCCTGCACAGAATATGAGGCAAGTGCCAGCATTTTAGTTCAAATTAAGCCCCTAAGGCATCAACAGGGATTATTGTTTAAACTCATAATCAAGTGGACAGAACATCTGTTTTAACTTGATTAAGTAGAATTGAAATTGTGGTGTATCATGCATGTTCTGTCGAATGCTGCCAATCTGTGAGAACCAGTTAACTCATTGGACTTCCTGATGGGTTGTTGGTTCTCAGTTATAAGCTGCTTTGGCATAAAAAGCCATAGGACCAATAAGAACCAACTAGTCATTAGAAGTCATCCAATGAGTATGTAGAACAACATCTGTGGTGACTGTCATCAGGAAGAAAGTTCAGTCCCAACCACGACAGCTTCTTAGCTTCTTCACAGTGTCAAATACAAATTGACAATTAAGTTTGGAGCCAAGAGTCACCATGATGCTGCTCTATCTTCTTATCTGTCTGTCAGTCTTTAATTGCTTCCAATTCAAATCTCCAAAAACACCCAAAGTTAAAGTGGTGTGCACTTATATTTCTCTTTAAATTTCTTGCTGATAATTTTTAACATTTTGAATGAAAATTGGCAATATGGCCTATCAGGATATTACCAGGTCAACAGTTTTTTGTGGTATGGGTTGAGTACATTCCATCGACATGTGCGTAGTGTAGCTGTTGACACAATTACATTTGTAACCATGAAAGGGTTAAACTGCTTCTGTGAAACCTCATTATAGGAACACTCAGATATCTGACAAAACTTGCTTGTAAAACAACACAAGTTTTGAGGGACCAAAGTCCAATTCCTTTGCTATTTCACTCATTTATCTGACATCCCGGCTGTAGATTTTCCGCAGAATATCTCGGACATCCAAGGTTTTCCGTGGAAAAACCTCGGACTTCCGCGGTTTTCCATGGAAAAATCTGCAGAGTTGAAAATTTTCCGCGGAACCGTTACAAACCTCGGAATGTGTCCTCGGAAGTATCTCGGAAAAAGCTTGGACATGCAGGACTTTGTTAAATTTTGGCTCGGAAGAGTTTGGACATGCAGGACTTTGATAAAATTTGGCTCGGAAAACTTCGGACGTATAGGACTTGGGTAAAATTTGGCTTGGAAAACTTGCCACATTCAACACTTAGAAAATTTTCAGCTCAGACATAGGAACTTAAGAGATTTTTCAGCTTGAAAATTTGGACTTAAAAAAATTACAACCCAGAAAAGCAGACTTAGAACATTTGCAACTCCAATATACACATGTCAGTGAGAAGAAACAGAATAATACAGCTGTGTTTAACAATTCATTTCTATTTGATTTGTTTCTTTGTATGCTTTATTTTTGCTGATGAAAAGATATTTAGAACTTACATATTACATATTCATTGTAATATTTACAGGTGAGGTTGTATAAACAATACATTAACATGCCTCACCCCACTGAAATGTTAACCCTGGTACCATCGCTGACCATGGTACACAATGGTTGGAGCTCTAGAATTGATGGTCAAGGTTGGCGGTGATCTTTGCAGTAAATCTTATGGCAATGGTGGGAAGTGGTGGGCAGTGGTCCTGGCAATAACCTTCCAGGCAATGGTCAGCAATGGTCTCATGGTTGAACCATGAGACCATTGCTATTTCTTAATTTCAAAGTTGGGATTTAATGTCTGACCCAATTAGCTATGAGCTCAAAATATGTCACACTATATTCGCTTGACAGTTTTATAACTATGGTCCTCAGTGTATTTGACCAGGAATCAGTTCTGTTTCAGTACCTCCATGGGTGGTAATGTCTCCATAAAAAGGTTAAAAATTAGGAATCCAGGATGAAAATCCTATGAATATATGTATCTGATTCCAAATAGCTTAATCTTGGAGAATCACCTTGTCATTCTCTAGCTCCCATTATTTATTTTCACATTAAAACCAGACCCTGCAAGGGGCACTGTTAATGTATATCATGCCAACTTATGGGTAATGGAGCTTATGATGACACATTCCCAGAACTGCAATACACATATTGCTACATGTATTTGTATGGCACACCCTGTTTAACTGTGGATAGTAATATCATGGTTGACCATAATTGATTATGTTTTGGTAAATACAAATTTTTAAAATCATTGGCTTTCTATGTATTCATCATATGTACACTTTACAAACAGGAAAGCACAAGTGTTAATTACAAGTCTCTAAGTGTAGAAATTCCATTGGAATTTATATTTTTCCAGTGAAATTTAGCTTATCTTAATAATAATAACAATGTACTCAAACCAACATTATGAAGTCATTGTCATGGTCAAAAAATAAATTCTCACTTTCCTGTTAAAGATGCCATGAATAGTAAGTTAATCAAAGACATTTTTGTGACCAGACATTGTCACTTTGTTGACAACCAATAAACAAAAATAGCACGTTTGAATCATTAAACTCTTGATAAATAAGTCAAAATATTGTCACTTTATGGACATGGGGTGTTCTAAAAACATATACTTGGAATTTTAGCAGTTTACCAGACAATTTTTTTCTTTAAAAATAAAAAATAAAATAAAATAAACTTAAATTAAAAAACCCCAGCATTAATCACATCCATTCCCAGGAGCTTTGGTGATTATGTGGATTACGTTTGATCATGCTCATTGTGCCTTAATATATATGTAGCATCACCCAGTCAGAGCACAGGGATCAAGTTTCAACTGCCACTACCAGTCACCCTGACTCCTCCACTTAATACTGGTGGTTGATTGGCTGAGAGGGCCTGCCTGGAGGCTGCCTGGTGGTCAGCCTCAGATTTAAAATAGCCATGGCGGGCTCATTGTCAAGTACATGTGTTACAAGGCAGCATCTTGGGAAGATAATCATGGCTACAAGGACATTATGGCATACTGGCAGGCATGTGGATAGCTTAAGCTCAAACCTCAGCTCCAAGTGGTATACATAGTGTAGTCTGAAATTTGTCCAGCTACCAAAAGCAACTTGAGTGCAGGACTCTCATACAAAGAGACAGACCCACATGGGCTGTGGTGATAACACAAAGGACTACTTTGGCATCATTGATGGCACAAGACACCAAAGTAAGTATAAATTTAAGCAGACCCCGTAATGTTCATGAATATTATTCAGTTTGTGGGGAGTGGATCACAAAGAATTCAACTTTCACAGTATATGACCCTCCATTGTATTGTGAGCTGGGATCTGTACAGTCTCTAAAACCCTCTTCATGGTCAGCCATATTTAGCACACCCAGACCATAGCGGGCCTGGCTGTAACTAATTAGAGCCCAGCAGATATACGAAGCTACATGTTTGTTGATAAACATTATGAGATGCCTGTACTGAGCTGCCAGATATATATATATATATACAAATTAACATGCATCAACATCTTTCGCTTCCATGATTGAAGAAATTAAATATTGTAGTGAATATCAATTGAGTAGGCAACTGTTTACTTCAATATTGGTATTAATAGAAAGGACCACTTGCCACTAAAATAAACAGTGTAATGTGTTCAAAGTACATTTCCACTGACATTCCAATGAAATGTCAGTTCAAGTGAAATACCACTGGTACATGAATTTCAGTGCCCACAAATGCCACTGGTATTCCAGTCGAATGCCATTGGTATTGTAGTGGAATGCCACTGATACTCCAGTGAAGTGTCACTAGTATTCCAATGGAAATATTCAACAATATTGGAGTGGAATTTCAATGAATTTCATTGAAAATCCACTAAAATTCCACTGAAATGCCACTCTATTATTATAGTGGAAACCCAGTGGTATTCCAGTGGAATTCCACAACAAATGGAGGGAAGCCAAAAAAAAAAAAAAAAAGAAAAAAAAGAAGTGGTTTTGATGATCTATCCAAGTTGAATATTATATTTGGTAAGTAAAGCTCCACTTGAATGCAGGTCCTGAAATGTAACAGGTACATATCACCTGATTGTAGATTCAGCCTCTTAGTCCAGCTTTTCCAGAAGAGATATCATTGTCACCCGCGAAGTTTTCCTGGCTTATACCCAGTCCATCTGATGTGGTCTTTATTGTGAATATATGACATGACATTTTTGTCCAAACTTTACATCTAGCATGTTGAAGTTGCCAAAGGCCAAGGTTAAAATGCAATTTTGAACCTTGTGGAAATTACAAATAACACAACTATTTCATTGTATTCTATTTTTATTTCTGTAAAGTAATTTACTGTTTCTGCCTTTTATTGTGTGACTGCTTACATATAGATATTTATAACATGTAATCTGGGCCTGCAATTTTCCTTAGAGAAGCATATAAAAAAGAATATCTTAAAAATGAAAAGTTTTCTAATTTGAAAATGTAAGTTTGTTGCGGTAATTTTGTTTAAAAAAATTATAGTGCTGGACCAGGGTCAAGTTTGTAGGGGTAATTTTGTTTTAAAAAAAAAAAGAGAGAAAATAATGAGCATAACCAGGGTCATTGCATATTGTATCCGTCAAGTTACTGTAAGACTTTTAAACATGTATGTAAAATACGGAAGCATGGAAAAGTCTGCACATCCATGAGTGGTCAATTTATTTTGTATAAATACTCAGGCAGTGAAATGTATTTTAAATTGTCAATCAAAACCCATATATACAATGAACTTTGAAAAATCATGAACCATTCTGCATATAGTGAGTTAAAAAGAGGAGCCTTTAGCGACATATTTAAACCAAACTTTTTGACAATATGTAAATGTTACGTTTTAAACATTTCATTTTCCTGTGCCCTTAAAATTTGTTTTCTATTTTCCAGAACTGGTACATGAAGCATACCCTAACACCACAAATGGGGACATCAAGAGCAAGCTGCTAGTAGTTGTGAGACCATCCACTCAATAGCAAGCAGCTGGAACCTAGGATAATGAATCTGGATCTTGAACTCTGGACTGTACGATATTTATGTCCCTCCGTTGAAGGGGGGCGAAAAGTAAACACTTTTTCTAACATCATGGTCAAACTGTGTATTTTACCAAAATACATATGCATTATTAAACAATAGTTCTGTCTTCTTGTTTTTTATTCATGATTCTTTTAGAAGAAAAGTAATGGTGAAATGGAGGCTTTCTACAACATTTTCTCTTATTGGTCATGTGGTTATTAAAAAAAAACTTTTACATTGTGTGCAGTGTTCTACTCTTGTTCATTTTGCTTTTTTTTTAGAAAGGCTGTTGTATTCATCTGGCTGAGTGCCTGCATCTGCTCTGAACACATTTCTTGGTATAAGTTGCAACCAAATTCAGTGATATTTACTCCACACAGAGAGGTCTGCATCTGAAAAAGCAGGCAAGGGCGACCTGTCTCCTACTAGGACCTCCTGCCCATCGAAGCCGCATCCGACAAAGTCCGAAGTGCATGTCCGAGGTACCTCGGACAAGGTCCGAGGTGTATGTCCGAGCCATCTCGGACATCAATGTCCGAGAAATACCACGGACAACTTCCAAGCAGCACCCGCACTGTCCGAGGAACACCTCGGACAAACTGTAAGACCTGCTCGGAATATGCTCGGAATACATAAAGAATCTTGGACATTGTACGAGGAAAACCTCGGACATGTGTACGAGGAAAGACTCGGACATGTGTACGAGGAAAACCTCGGACATGTGTACGAGGAAAACCTCGGACATTGTATGAGGATTGCCAAAACTACACGCTTACTCCTTTTTGTACCATTTTCATGTTAGAGTTTTACCTCGGAAAATGGCGTTCCAATACTCCGAGGTTTTTTTCCTCGGACATTTTCCTTGGAATTCCACGGAAAATTTACAGATGGGATATCTATTCAGATATTGAACACAATTTACAGGGAACAGTTGGTGTTGTTATAATGAGGTTTCAAATTAATTATACATTTGTCATTTTATTGAGCTTTAACACATTTCGAATTTTGGGGTTTTAACAACCTGTCATATTTTGATGAGACATCCATTTAAATTATTGACTTAACTTGAACCCTCCTGAGAATCAGTACTCAGTGGTTGACAGTGGATGGGTCAAATTTAATTCATGTGAATTCTGTTTCATCCACGTACTAAAATATTTCTTTCAGGGTTGCCTCTGAAGCTTTATAGCCAGCTTATCAGCACCAAAAACATGACCATCAAGCTTTAAAAGCTCCAGACAAAGCTGTGTTCTGTCAGAAAATGTGGTCATTAGGTCCAAATTATTGTCTTGATATAGCAGCTGGGCATAACTTGTATTTTGTAAACCATGGGTAAAAAGGCAGAGCTAAGTAACTTTTCTCTGGGGTTAATGCCCTGAATCTTTCACCTAAAATTGATGATTTGAGGGAAGCTGCCATAGGATAGCCTCACTGTAACAATATAAAAACACAGATTTGCTCAGCATCACTTATGCATGAGGGCATAAATCAATCAAATTTCCTAGTAAACTTACTTGAAAAAAATCATGTGCCTCCTCTAGCAGTGAGACATGTAACATGTTTTAAAAACATGTAAGATGGTTTTACATGATGTAAGTGTTTGCCAATATTTAAAATCATATTACATTTCATTTTGGGCTTTTGTGTCTGTATTGTAACTCTGTGTGTATTTAGCACAAAAGAGACTATTTTTCCAGTTTAAGTACAACTGTGAGGCTAAATCAAGGTTTCAACAGTTTTGATCTAGTGTTTCAAATAATTTGAGTGTCACAAATACTGTATATGTACCTAAAGTTGAATCCTCATTGATCTAATATGTGCTCAGAGACTGTCTGTAAACTTGCACAGTTTGGAATTTTACAGAATTAACAAATTATAGTTCAGCCCTTACTTCAGGTGGCAAACAGTGTACGTTGGTACCTGCTGCATGTGGCTACTCTTTCTGCTAAAAAAAAAAAGTGGCCACATACACCAGGTGACCTGGCATGCAGCTCACAAGAAGGCCGACTAGTGTCGCTAGAAAGAATAGGTGACCTCCCACAGCAGTGACTACATATAGCTGTTACCAGAGTAGTGCATGCACTACTATTTTAAGTGCTAGTTGGTGTGGGTGGCATCACATACATGTATTTCCACCGCACTTGAGTTTTCAGGCAGTAAATTTTGCATCCATGGAAATAAAACAATGTGTGCTTGTAAAATCATTTAATGCTTTTGTGACACAGTTTGAAAGGTGGAAATGCAATATATTGATCAGTCCACAGAAATGTATATTGTACATGATATGCAAGACATGCAGTCAAGAACGAAAAGCTTGGCATGGTCCACAACATCAATCTGCAACTTGTCCTGACATGTACTCTTGCATTGCCATTTGCAAAGTAATGTGGTAGGTGGTTGCACAAGTCGATCCATTTGGTCATTGCTGTGGGGCCATGCCCAGTACCTAGCCTAGCTTAGGTTAACATGATAAAGGAGTTTGATGATGTGTGTGGTTACTTTGTAAAGTATGAACAGTTTAAAAATTCCATGTATAGTGTTCTGTGCAGTTTGAATAGAGTGGGTATTTACACTGCCTCTTTGATACTTCGCTTCTGTTATTTCTATTATGGGTATATCTCTTGGGGGGGGGGGGGGGCTCTATGTTTTCGAGTTATCCATCCGTCCTGGATCTGCACATTCTCGTTACCACAATATCTAAAGAATGTCGCTATGTATTTGGCAATATGTGTCACTATGACCTAATTTGAGCAAATGGCAGACCCTTCAGTCAATGCTTTGCATTGAAGGTATGTCTAGTTCAGTTTTGCTCCTTTTGCAGACTTGACCTTGTGTGCACTGTGGAGTAAATTTACATGTTTGCTTCAATATGTATCTGAGTTTCAAATACATGTACAGTGGTACCCCTCTTGAGAGACCCCTCTAATGAGAGACCGCATATCTTTTTAAGACCGCTCTCTCAGAACACTGCGCTATCTTTTTCATGTTGTTGTACCTCTAATGAAAGACCACCTGTTTTGAGAGACCGCATTTTGACCCGCTGTAGGGGTGGTCTCTCAAAAGAGGTACCACTGTACTTACAAGAGAGTTGAATGACGTGATAGAAAGCTGTCACTCACTGTTCAGGTACACATTGAACCAGGATTGATCTTTGAATTTTATAGATACATAATGAAGTGTTTTATAGAACTTTGTATGTAATTCAAGCTGCTCTGAGGGAGGTTCTTGGGGAAAGTCTGTCAGTAAATAATGTGTAAGAAAAAATAATTAGCAATTGCAATGTCCATTGCTTCAAATAACTTATATAATTACATAAATGGTACATTACATCAGATGATTAATATTCTGATTCTAGTTTCTGCTTCTTCTGTTGGTTCTAAGTGGGGTTGTAAATATTTAACAAATGAAACTGATAAACAAGGAATTTAGAAAGGATGGCTGACATTTCAGAAATACATATCCCCGAGTGGGAGGTTGTCCAACCACTTACAGTGTATTTTTAAAATCTGTCCTTTTTGTTGCATGTTTGGGGGATCTGATACTGAGGTGGAGCTTTGTGGCATCAAAATCCCTTGCATCCATGCAACAGTTACACAAATAGAATAACACAACTTTCTCTTGACTTATTCCTAGATCACAACCCCTGAATTAGTTTAACCCTTTCTCTTTGAATTAAGACCAAGTCAAGAGCTTTCTTTGGCTCAGTTCCCAACCCTTGCCAAGGAAAGCTGTTGACCTGGGTTGTGTTGTCTTGATAGGTTTTGCCTACAATCCTCACTCAAATTGTTTTACATTAGGCCTGCTGTTGAAATTTGTTGAAAACACTGAAGCAGAGGACATTTGACCACCAGCCAGTTTTAAGGGGGGGGGGGGGGTTACCTCTTCCACTGACAAATTTGCAGGCTTTTCCTCACTCAGTGTGCTTTGGATGAATTTGCGCTCAATGCATGTTGAGGAAAGCTGTTGATTTAGACCATTTTTATGCTCTCTGAAACAGTATGCATACTGGTATCTGAATGAAAGGCTTTTTGACAAACAATATAAATCTAGAATTATTATTTCGATTCAGAGCACATGAACATGCTTTGAAATAAGCAATTAAAAAGTAAACTTACTCCAGCAGGGCAAGAAAAATTGTTTTGAAATTATCTGTCTGTAGGACAACTGACACAAAATTTTCCCTTGTCCTTCCTCTTAACACCAGTTATGCTGGTGAAGTGAACCAAAGCTTTGGTTTCACAAGCCTGTTTTATGATGGAAATCATTATGTCATGCAGTAAGTTGTGTGTCTGTTAATTTAAATTCCAACAAAATTTGAAATTAAACTGACTCTGAATTTTACCAATAAAAAGCTTGTTCATAGGAGAAGTGAAATTTGAAAGTGACTTGTCCTCGTAAGGATATCACTTGTCCAGGACAATAGGATTGTATGAATTTACGCACCCTGATTCCATAGCAAGTTGGTGGAAGCTGTATCATTGGTTGTTGCATTGCTTTGCAAGGCATGTGGCTGCTATCTCTGTAGCTTATCCTGGCTTGCTTGGCACTCAATAAAGTCCTTCCTGCTGTATTGTGGGCATGCATGTGTTACATGACTCAAAGTATATTTATGTGAAAT
Organism: Hermodice carunculata; assembly: GCA_964020975.1. Lineage (NCBI taxonomy): Eukaryota > Metazoa > Annelida > Polychaeta > Eunicida > Amphinomidae > Hermodice > Hermodice carunculata. Next base: position 42,012,178 of record OZ026625.1, read on the forward strand.
TCCAATGTACTGCAGCTCTCATTTGATTACGGATTTTAAGAAAAAGGAAGGCAGTGCCACCAGCATTACAGTAGGTGGGAAATCACAGCAAAAGTTCTGGTAATTCCATTCTGAGTGAATCTCTTAATTCAGAGACTGCATGTGGGTATTTTCTGCACTTTTTTCTACAGTGTAGGCTCTAATGTTAGTAACTTGCATTACACGATGTCATGAAAAACATCTGATAAGACATAATACTGTTCTGCCCTACTGTTAGGTGGTACACATTAGTTCAGTGTAAGTGTATATGCATGCCCTTGTGTGATTTGAAACCAAACCTACTGTAATGTAAGCTATCTTGGGTGACACAAAGATGAACCAAGTGTCATCTGGAAAGTTATGCCTTCCCTGTAAGCAGTATACATCAAACTTACTGAAGAAGAGATGACAGTATTCATAGTGTCACTACTGCACATGTACAGTTGGGTCATGAGTGGCACCAAGGCATGATGGAATTAAACATTTGGTGTATGGTCAAATAGTTGATTGTGGATGGAAATCGATTTTGATATCAATGTTTTTGGTGCCATGTACATGTACATTTGGTATACGGGTCAAAATATGAAAATGTTGTGTCTGTGCCAGCATCCTTAATTAGTCCCCGGCCCACTTGGTTGGGGACTATAGGTTTGCACCTCGTCCGTCCGTCCTTCTGTCCGCCAGTCCGTCCGTCCGAAGCTTCTCCGGGCCATATTTCCAACACCATAACACCCATAGCTACCAAATTTAATGTGTCTGTACTTCCTAGGATAGAAGTGTATCCTGTGCCAAAAGTAGGTCACTAGGTCAAATATCTGGGTCACAAAATACATATGTATGAAAAATCTTGTCCGGGCTATAACTTTTTTGTCCTTTTACTTAGAGTCATGAAATGTTACACAAATGTGAAGCTTAGTCTAAGAAAGTGTCATAAAGCAAAACTAGGTCACTAGGTCAAATATTTGGGTCACCACGATATGTAAATATACAGAATTTTCAGATCCTGACTGTAATTTTTTTAACTTTTGGACTTCTTTTTATGAAATTTTACATGATAATGTACCTTGACCCAAAAGTGTGTCATGAGGGGAAATTAGGTCACTAGGTCAAATATATAGGTCACAGTATAAAATTCTGTGTAAAACCTTGTCAGCACCAAATTTCTTATACCATAATACCTACAGCTACTAACGTTGTTATGTGCATACTTCTTGGGGTGCTGGAGTGTAGCATGGCAAAAGTAGGTCACTAGGTTCAAAATCTAGGTCACAATGTGAAATCCATGTAAAAACTTGTCGGGGCCATAACATTTTTGTCCTTTTACTTAGATTGATGAAATTTTACACAAATGTGAAACTTAACATGGAAATGTGTCGTAAAGTAAAATTAGGTTACTATGTCAAATATTTGGGTCACAGTAATACATAAATGTACAGTATTTTCATGTCCTGACTGTAATTCTTAAAAAATTTTGACTTCTTGTTATAAAATTTTACTGATAATGTATTGTGACCTAAAAGTGTGTCACGACGCAAAACTAGGTCACTAGGTCAAATATCTAGGTCACAGTGTAAACTCCATGTAAAACCTTGTCCATGCCATATTTCCCTTACTATAATACCTACAGCTACCAAATTTATTATTTTGATACTACCTGGGGAGTTGTTGTGTCATATGGCAAAAGTAGGTCACTAGGTCAAATATCTAGGTCACTGTGAAATCCATTCAAAAACTTTTTTTGTCCTCTTACTTAGATTAATGAAATTTTACACAAATGTGAAGCTTAATCTAAGAATGTGCCATAAAGCAAAACTAGGTCACCAGGTCAAATATGTGGGTCACAGTGATTTGTAAATGTTCAGTATTTTCATGTCCTGACTATAATTTTGTGTTACTTTTGACTGCTTGTAATGAAATTTTACCTGTTAATTCATTGTGACTTGAAAATGTGTTATGAGCAAAAATAGGTCACTAGGTCAGATATGTAGGTCACACACATTGTTATCCCAAACTTCATGCATCTTTACTACATTTACTTGCTGTCTGGTAAGGAACTACACATAGCTATGCAATACTTGATCCTCTTGGGATTAAAGGGCCTTTTAATATTTTTTTTTCATCTAGGTCACACCCCTATATAGTAGTCCATTCAACCTCATGGGCGACGAGCGGGGGACTATGTATTGCTCTGCAATACTCATTAACTTGTTTTTTATGGATCTTCATGAAATTTAGTGGGATTGTAGAAAAGGTCAAAATCTCAGTTGCTTGTGATACTATTGGCGCCACCTGTAAGTTGATGAAAAATATATGAGTTAATATGTCTTGAAAGATATAAAATTCCATATCTCAATAAATAATTTAATTGGACATGCCAAATTTATAGAATATATATCAATCATGTCCCATTCTAATATAGTATATAAGATCAGTGACCTTGACATATTTTGTAAGGTAACCAGACCTGTTAATTTGGGAAAGGTGATTCTCTAATTAATGGGAGGGTGTAGTTAGGACATGAATGGCAAAGATAATTGAGCCTCAACACCAAATTGCACTTGAGTACATTATAAACAGGGTTCGCACAGAGCTTGAAAAAGCTTGAAAAGTATGGAATTTCATAAAGAAGTCTTGAAAAGTATGGAAAATCGATTTTCCGGTTTAAAAAAAAAAACAAAACAAAACAGAATGAAAAAATCTGTTTGTGTGACTTTATTTTAATGTTTGTTGCAATACCTACGATCGTAGTTTGTTTTCATTGCTAAATATAGCATCTATGGGGTTTTCTGCATTGTGCAGCATCATGGGAGGCAGCTTTTTCAACTCTCAATGCAACGGGATTCTTTGCAAGATTTGAAAAACAAGCATGCATCATTTTTATTACGAATGATGGTCCATCATGATCAGGGCTCGACAATTTGCATGTCCGAAAGCCCGGGGCTTGTCAGAATTGGGCTTGGGCCAGTGGAAATAAAAAAGTGCTATCCCTGCGGGCTAGTTGGAATTTTTTTACTAAAATCCGTCAAAAAATAGTAATATTTTGCTTTGCAAATTCATCTGCAAATTAACATCAAATGTTATTTATCAGTGATTTCAAACAGTTTTGGAAAAAATAAGTGCTGTGAGATGCCTTCCCGGGCAAAAACAGCACACAGCTGCCAGTCACACGCAAGTGACAGCGCGGACACTGGAGTGGATCTGCGGTGAACTGACACAGTCGCACGGACTGATTTGGGACACATGCAGCAATTCCCGCTATCCCATACCTTTGTGTATTTGCCTGTGACTCCAAATAATTGTTGCAATAAACACCGGAATCTTTATTTTTGTATGCTGCAATATAAACAAAGCTGCCGTTTGTGTGTTCCCTCCGTAAATTCACACATGTTCACTGGGCGGAAGCCATGATGAAAACACTGCAACACGAGCCGTGATTGGCTCATTTTTGCATGACTCAATTGACCAATCCGGTGATATGTTGTGCGTCAGACCACATGGCCAAAGCAGATGTTTGTGTACAGTTGCAGGAAAGATGTTGACGTGGTGCACGCTGGATTTCTGATTTGAAATATTAAAATTTTCGTTTGAATTTGATTTAAAAACACCGTTTATTGCGAGGAACTTGCCAATACTGTATACACAAATTTACTACAATGTACTGAGAGCATTCATGGTAGGTACCCAAACGATATGCATCCAATCAGTGCATCACAGCATCAGAGGCAGAGAGAAAGGATCCTGAAGCCAGTGCAAGTTTGCAACTATTTAATCCTTATTTAAGTTTACCCGGGATACGGACTCCTATAGTCCCAGAAATTAGAATGTATTTTTCATCGTTAGTCACCCCATGCAAATACCTTATTTTCAATTTGTATTTTTTATATTTTGCCAGTTTCACTGTCAAGCAGTTGCAGCTAGAATCGTAAGATTTGACATTATTTCCAATTTTGCAAGCGTCAAATACATTTAAGGGTAAATGGTTTGTGTAGGCCTTAGCATTGTTAGAAAAAAACGATGTTTATAGAAGTTTTATCAGGACAAATGGATTTTGAAATCTACTTGCATTGTGGACAAGTGATTTTTTAAAAAAAATTGTCGAGCCCTGAATTATGGATGAACGACCTAAAATTTAAATGTTTGCCGCAGACATAAATTGTGCACCAAGCCGCAACAACAATGAAAGACTGTACATATAATGAACTTTGGCTTGAAAACACCAAATACAAGGACTGGGTTTTGCCTGTAAGACAGGACAAATACAGCGCAAGATGCAAGGTGTTTGCAAGTAATGTGCACTTGGGGGAAGCAGCGCTTGCTAGTATCAAACAGTATACATTGGTCCCCTTCTTGTAAGCCACCCCCAAAGAGATGCCACTCCCTCTACAAAGGCCACTTTGCTGTGCAGCAAGTATGGCATTTTCATGATATTTCCCCCTGAAGAGAGACCACCTCCATATATATATATATATATATATCCATAAAACCACGGATGATTGAGTTTGGAATTTTGGAAAAAATGGTTTGGAAAGTCCTTGAAAAAGTATGGAATTTTGGCTTTGCTATGCTGTATGAACCCTGTATAAAACTCCACTTGGACACCTAATTTTGGGTCCCAATGACCAAATGTTTGCATGACCTTGACCTATTATAAAGGTCATGAAGCACTTAAGAGAAGGATGTTTAATTCAATATCTTGATCAGGAATAAGGCAAGTGATGCCAAATGTACCAGATGGGTGTATCATGTGGGTGTTTGATATTGTATAATATGGCTAAGCGTGATTAGTTTTTCAAGGTCATGGATTGAGTACATTTCAGAAAATGGTGATAGTGGACAACAGGGCATTGGCCCAAGGTGAAATATCTGATTTAGGCCAAACAGTGGGTCAGAGCGCTATGTGAGGTGAACAAGAAGACAATAGAGAAACTTTTTTGGGTAAGTCTGTTATAAACAGTCCCAGTAGAGCATTTTCAGGGCTAGAAATAGGGCTTATCCGCTTGTCCGTACTAAGTGAAACTTGTGACGGACAAGTGAAGTTGCCAATGCACTTGTCCAAAATTTACATACAGTTCAATTCGAATAAGACTCCACTTGGTTGGCGGACAAGTGAAATTTTTTCCTTATTTCTAGCACTGATTTTCATCATGTTTTGGGGGGCAGTTGGGAAGGTCATAAGAAACAAGCAACCATTTAAGGGTGGCCTCATTCATATTGTATAGTGAGAGAAGATGGGTTAAACAATTGCTGTTTTCAGGCTTTAGAATGACATAATGATATTTCCATACATTATTATGTAGCTAAACATTAATTCCTGCATTTATAGGTAATCAGATGTGAGGTTTAGACTAGCCAGCTAGACAATGCACCAATTACAAGACAAATCAACTCTGATTTTATAGGCATTTATTCAATGTGTCAATATTATTAAGCTTCACATTGGTGGTTACTTGCTGACCGTGTTGAATAATACATTTTTGCTTCAAGTGTGTTTCAATGGCAGTGAATTTTGAATAGTTGAATGGGGCAACAAGAACTTCAAAAGGGCTCTCCACTAATCCTGGTAATGTTTGTATGGTGAATTTCAAGGTTGGCAGGACTAGTTTACTGAGACATGTTAATAGGTACTTCAGAATTTGTTATTACACAACCATTGTGGTGTGCTTTATTTTCAAGCTCATGGACCTGTTGAAATTGGATTTTACATGTTCCTTATGCAACCAAAACAAAGTTTAACCCTTTCCCCATAGAATTAAGACTGAGTCAACAACTTTCTTTGGCATGGGTTGGACACTCAGACTTCAGTCATACTCATCTGACATTTATAAACAATATTATCTGGTACAAGGATGGATGGTAATAAACCGAAAATATCACATTTGTGAAGATGACAAGGCATTGAACTATTACCCATGAAATTTGAAACTTCAGGATAACCCCAACTAAGGATGCGCAGGCATCTGCTACTGTTGGGGCTACCAATGATGGATTGAGCATTTGAAAATGTGAAGTATTTGAAATTGACACACAAAACATTGATGCAAATTGCAATTTATAACGTACTGTATCAATAGGGTATATCTGAGTTTACAAATATGGGGGAGGGAAACAATTGTGAAGAAAATTAAAAAACAAAATAATTTGATATAATCTGCATAGACATTACCAAGGAACCTGCAAGAGAGTGAAGTGCCCAAAGTTGACTCTATATGAATAAGATATGCATAAAATAAGCATAACTATATATGCTCAGAGGCAAGAAGTTGAATACTGCAGAAGTAACAATTTAGGATTGAGCATATTTTCGAATATTGACCAGTGTAATATTGCTTGACATAAGTTAAGTTTCTCTTTGTATTAAATATATATAGTGAAACCTACATAAGAATGGGTGTATGTAGTGTATCCAAGATAATATTCGGTGTGCTATTAAGTAATTTCAGCATGAAAACAAAATTTATGCAATTTTGGGTTCATGAGTGCACAGGCGTGGTGTAACAGTGGACGTCACAGTTTCAGGGAGGATAGTTACGGATGGCAGGTATAACTAAGAAAATATTTTGGAAACATTCAGGAAGTTCATGTTTACAATAACAAAAATAAAAATTCAAAGCTTGCTGGTGAGCATATACAAAGTCTTTAAACACAAGGGTACATGTATTTAATTTTTTAAAAAGTTGTTCTCTGTGTGTGTTATAAGGTGCCTAACATATCCGACCAATAACTTTTTTTCTGAAGCTTTTAAACTATTAGTTCATAGCAATAAGCAATATCCCCAGTCAAGTATGGCATAGTTTATAATGCCCCCCCTCCCTCCCCCGTACAAGAGGAGGGGCATGCATATACACATGTAGTAAAAGCTTTTTAAGTCTGTACCTCCATCTGCTTTTCGTGCTTGTCCTTCAACTTACATGTAGCTTAATGAAACTTTACACACAGGTGCATAGATCTGGGTATAAGGGTGTGTCATGAACCAAAATAAGGTCACTAGGTCAAGTATCTGGGTCACAGTGACACATATATCCTTGTAAAATAGTGTCCAGACCACAATTCCCTACTTGACTCAGTTTCATGAAACTTTACACACACACAGATATCTTAACCCTAATTGTGTCATGAAGCAAAACTAAAACTAGGTCACTGGATCAAGTATCTGGGTTACAGTGATACAATCATGTAAAATCTGCATTAATTACACTTCATGTAGGGGTTGTAATTAGAGCTGTTGGTCTTTGACTTAGAATCATGTAACTTTACACACTTGTGTATCTGGACACAAGAGTGTGATATCGTAAAAATAGGTCACTAGGTCAAGTATCAGGGTCACAGTGACATATTGTTGTAAAATCATGTCCGGGCTATAATTTAATCAATCTTTAACTTAGTTTCATGAAAATTCACACATGCATATACGTTGGGTCAAAGGTGTGTCATGAAGTAAAACTAGGTCAAATATCTAGATCACTGGTATATCCTGGAAAAATCGTAGTCATTGTGTCCGGGCTATTATTCACATCTTGTCCTTCAGGTCAAATTAATGAAACTTTACACACAGGTGCATCTGGACACAAGGATGTGTCGTGCTGCAAAAGTAGGTGACAAGATCAAGTATCTGGGTCATAGTGGTATATCCTGGTAAAATCATGTCCAGACTGTAATTCCTGTACTCAATATGTTAGTTTCATGAAACTTCATACATGTACACAAATATATCATGATCTAACGGTTTTGTCATGTGACAAAAGTACATGTAGGTCACTCAGTCAAGTATCATGCATCCTTGCATCTGTCTGTCCTCTATTTGTGTCCGGGCTACACTTGCCCTTCATTAACATTGTTTTTGTTTGTTGGGTTTAATTTTTGAATGTGGGTCATGTTATTGTGCACTGTTGGAGATTTGTGCATGGAAACGATAATTTTCTTAAAGCATCAGTCCACAATGTTTCTGCACTCTAATTTCAGAACTTTTTGAGGTAGGGCTTTTATATTGCACAGGAAAGATTTCATATGGCACAGTTTCCATTTGTCTATCCATCCATCATGTAGTCTATCTGTCTAGCCACATTCTGGGATGGGGGGATGGATCCAGTAATCTCTGATTGCGTTTTAATTTAATTTTTATTTTATTAGACTTTCATCAGCAGAAATACATCACATCCAGATATTACACATAAATTACATAATACATAAAGGTAGTACAATAATAAAGATGAAATTATTATGGAATGACAGAGATCTGCTGATGGGAGAGTTGAACGGGTGAAAAGCACCTGCTAGTCAACTTCCCCATGATACTGTGAGAGAAGGGTATTCGATTTAGGTGGGGAAGAAACAATGATTTGTATATACATGTAACTGGTAATCCTTCGTTAGGTGTCTAGTTTTTACAGTCTACACAGGCTCCCCACTTACTAGGCCACCCCAAGGGCACCAAAAATATGACCTTATAAGATGGATGGCCTCTTTTGAGGGGGAAAATAAAATGAAAATACAGTACCTGATGCATAGAGAAGTGGCCTCCATGGGGAGGGGTGGGGGACTCTTGTCAGGGGGACCACTATATTTAATACTCCTGTGACTCCAGAAACTTATTTGCTATCTTATTTATATCCCTGTCTGTGAAAATAATAGAAACTGAAAGCACTGTTACCACACTCTGCAATTAAAGGGTCACGACCAGTAAATTCGAGAGTAATGTTTTCATACATATTCATTAATATGACATGTATGTGTATTGAAGGCTTGTGACCCTTTGAAATTTTTCTCAAAGTATATTTGTCAAATTGAAAGAGTTACATACTGTATATATATCCATGATCTATAACTGGTTGGGGTAAATGGGAACCTACTGAAAGGTAGCTGGTAAGTACACCGATTTGGAAATTATTTTGAGCAATAAAAGTTAATAAAAACTCTGCTTTCTGTTAAATTCATTTTTTTCCCAAGTTTTGTTGCATTGATCAACAGCAGTTCTAATTCCATATTGTTCCCTAAGCTCCACACAGCCAAGTTGTTGTGTCGCCTACTAGCGGTCAGAAACATTAACGTGAAAGACTGATTGTGGAGCATATGTTGCATGCCGATCAAGCACATGCTTTATTGCCTTTCAGCTCCATTGGTTCATCCTATCAAGTGGCAGCTGTTACACTTAAAATGTCAAACGCAATCGTCCATTTTCAAAGTGCTGCCATGGCTTGATCTGATGAATTTTTGGTATTTTGTATGGAAATAGAGGAAACAGATTTGCATGTTATGCTCTCAATGCACTTTTGCATCATGGATGGATTACAAATTGGATTTCTTTATCTGCTCTGGTCTACCATTGATTTATTTTGTGGATATTTAGCAGTTTGTGTTGATTCAGAGAGATGGTGGTGTGTAGAGCAAAGTGTATCATTATGGGATATATGCCCACATATCATAAAAGCTGTTCATGAAGGTGGCTTATGCAAGTTTTGTTACTAATCTCTCTAAAATATGGAATCTGTGTCATCAGAAAAGCACAAACAAACTACGATTAGTCATCGGAGATTGCTTTGTTCCATGGAGTGGATTACCTTTGTGAACTGCACCCTTCATCCATTAAATTTACTCTCATTTCTGTCTCTAAAACATAGGCCTACTTGCTTGGGATGTTTCATGGAGTTGTTAAGTATTTAGAGAGGGAAGGAAGTTGTGTTAATCCTCATCGGTATGTCCCTTCATTCTCGTTCTTCCAGCATCCAAAGTTCCATCTACAAGTTTCATCATGAGGTAAACAATTTACAATTCTGGCGTATGAATATTTATGCAAGACATCAAGACTTAAATAATTTGTTTTTAATGCTATCATGACTTCTACATATTCATGATTAGTACTTTGTATGGCTGCATATGTGTCAAATTTCCTGTTTTACCCACCTGCCTGCCTACTTGGGGGTGGCAATTGAATTATGTGTAGGGCATATATTTTTTTCCACATATTGGATACTTTGCAGGTGGAGAGGTATTTTGAAGGCAAGTCCATCTAGAAGAGATTCCAGATGTTTGCAAGTACAAGTACATGTAGTATTTTTTAAGAAGTTATATCCCAGAAACAGATATGGGCCTAATTTTTTAATCTTTCCCTAAATTTGGCTCGGACCAAACAGGACAGATCTCTCAAATATGGGACCATTAATTTTAATCAAAGTACATGAACAGAAATCTTTCTCTTATGATACTACCTTTAGAGCAGGTCCCAGAAAGGGATCACATTAAGCAGGTAAATTAATTTGGAAATGTAGATTTAGGGAACTGGAGAATGTGATCATAACAGGCAGGTGATGTCACAAAGGATGGAATACTGTATGTCGGTGGGCCTACAGTTTGTATCAAATGTCAGTATGCCACCTCCAACAGTGGACACCACTTGCATTCAGACATTTCATGGAAGAAGTGGTTTGTCCTAATCATGCAGATTATATGTATACAAAGTCTTCTAAAATGTTAATCAATGTGGTGTGATAATTGTAGGTCCAGGATGTGACATATGAAGTGATAGTGACTTATATGGCATGTGAAGGAAGATTGATTTTCTGGTGCTACGTAGGGTCATGAATGTCCTACTTGGCCATTGGAAATCAATACCTACACTGCATAAAGGCCTGCATAACAAAGATACACGTTGTATTGTATTTGCAAGTTACCTCATCAATAAATTCCTTGAGTGGCAGAACTATGTGTGTATGTGGCGGGGGTCGAAGGGAGCTGCAATGTAGGTTACCTATTATCATGATTAAATATCAAACCATATTTGTGGTAAGGCTGGACAGGAAAAAATGTTCGGCCAGACAAAATTAACCCCTTTACCTACCAATAACCTCGAACCTCTTTTTTTTTTCATTTCTCAGTTAGTTGAGCTAAGATGGGAGGTCATCGACCTGTCTGTCTGTCCATCAGTTCACATTTCATTTCTCCAAACCATCAGCCATATTCACTTCAAACTTTGTGAGGATGTACATGTATTATGGGTGGATCTCTACCAACTCTTTTCAAATGGTCATGCTCCAGTTATTTTGGAGTTTCTGTGATTTTTTTAAAATACTTTTTGACCAAATCTTTGGTCTCTGAAACCACTTATTAGCTTCAAATTGCATTGGGATACTTCTTGGGACCCATAGACTTAAATTTGGGCACAGATGGTGCTGCAGTTTAATGCTGGGCACATGAAGTGCCGAAGGGTGTTGTCGTCCCCTGCGTTGTCTGTCCGCCGTCCATGAGTGCGTCCGTCTTGTTGGCATTATTGCGATATCTCAAAAAGTATTCACTGTAACTGTGCCAAATTTTTGTCACAGGAGATCCTTATGATGGATCAGGTTCCTTGCTAAAACCAGCTTCCTCTGATTATTTTTAACTTTTCATGAAACTTTTAACGTATTTATTCAAGGCCATCTGAGTGGCGTCAACCCTGACGATGAAACCCCAATATCTAAAAAATATTGACCACAGCTTACCAAATTTTCTGTCAGAGATGCATCTTATGATGGACCAGATTACTCTTTTAAACCAGCTTCCTCCTTGTATTTATAAACTTTTCAGGCTTCTACAATTTTTTCCAGAATCACTGAATTTTCACTTGTCCCTCTAACACAGATCTTGCATTACGAAAAAATCACCCTGGGGGAGGCTTGTCTCAATCAATACTGAATAATTGTCCCTCCCATATGCAAATATTTCTGGGTATAGTTTTAGAAGCCACAAATATATTTATTTGAAAAGAACCACAGCTTGCCAATGTTTGTTGACACCTTCAGCATGTCCCCATGGTATATCTTCAGCCCAGCCCCATGCTACAGCAGCTAACTTGTTCGCGTTTCCCACTGGCCCAGTCACTATTCCAGGCAATTGTGTGTGCTGTGCTGTGATAGTCCTCCAGTTATTGTTATGTCTAAAACGGATGGTCACTCCTTTCCATTAATTGCCCCCCCCCCCCACCTCCCACCCCTACCCCCCATGAGTATGAAAAATCTGTTCCACTTTTGGATTCTAATTGAAGTATAAATGTATCAGCAAGATTTGCTGGGTTTACAATGCAAGTATTTCAAGTCTTCTTTTTTTATGCACATACAATGACAATTAAGATGCTTGTTTGTGATTAATTTATGTTCATGTTATTGCAAATTTAAAGCAACACGCCACCATTGGCCCCCTCCCTCCTAGCCTACTGTCTGTGTGCTTGTGAAAATGGTGAACCATCCCTAATTCCAGAACGTGATACAAAAGCCTTGATTCTCCAACTGGTCTGTGGCAAATAAAATGGTTCCTTCTTTGTAGAAGTTGACTTTTTGTATCATTTTGTTGTAAAGTGAGCTACTGTTATCACAGCTGGAAGTAAATTAACATGTTGAAGCCACAAGATGCATGAAAGCAATTTGGTCACAATTTTATATACAAAACTGGTATGTGTCACCCAAAATGTACCTTGCACTACTTGTTGTAGAATGAGATGAGTGACAGCTGGTTAAGAGGGTCAAGCTGTCATGATTCCATCTTGATACCATGCGGCTATATACACATACCAGTATACATCATCTTTGCTTTTTTAACGTCAAGATGAAGATTAGGTCTTGTTTTTCTCTTGGGTCCACTAGTTTGATCAGATACAAATCATAGAGGAAAGATGACTTGTTCACTGGGACTATGACATGAGGACACAAACAAATACGTATTTTCATCTTATGCCATTTTAGGTTCATTTGGATTTACCAAACAGTGATGCTGGTGAAGATGAAGACTCCGAGATCGAGATAGGCGATGAGTATCCGCGACTCAGCACACCTTTCTACGAAAATTTGCGGCAGAAATATCCAGCAGCTTTTCGCAGAAGGAGCAGCGTTTGCTCAGAAACATCAAGTATCTGTGGTATGTCACCAAGGGCAGCCACATCACCACGAAGGCCACAAACTGTGACATCTCCAAGAGGAGGGACATCACCAAGGCCCCCTGCATCACCAAGAAGCAAAAACAGTGCTCCTCCAAGGGCACCACCAAGGTCAAAGCGAGGCGTGAATTTTGATGAAAATTCAGAAATCAGACAAAAAAGTGAAAATGACAGTTTGCTCAGTGGTTCACAGAGACCACCGGCTGCTCCTCGGAGTAAAAGTTCACACTCTCGGACAAGCAAAGAGCCTCCACAGGGAATATTAAAAAAGGAGCGGTCTGAAGGAACTTCATCCAATCATAGATCGAGTCACATTTCATCAAATTCACACCGTCATTCTTCAGGTAGTTCATCTTTACAGAGGTCAAATTCAAACTCTTCAATACTGTCATTAAAAGAAAGATTACAGCGCAACCAATCATCTCTCAAAGAATTGTTAGACGATGAAAATTTTCCATTCAGAAAGGCCCATGGTAAAGAAAAACACATATCAAGGACAAAACATACCAGTGAGAGGAGAACTGCACAGGGTCATGAGAAAGTTGAGTCAAATGGAAGGCATATGCATAAGAAAAATTATCACAATTTAGAGGATTTTCAATCTCAAATATCTTCCAGTTACGCTCAATTAGAAAACAAACAGAAGCGTAGCTTGGTTGACAATTCTGATCGCAAACATATCGGAGCAAAACGTTTTGCCAGTCCAGATTCACCCCATGATAGTGCTGTGGACATGGATACTGCTTCCTTGCAATCAAGTCCATCCTCTGATAATCAAGGAAATGGAAATTCTGTGCCAGTCAGGAGTCATAGGGTAAAACGTCACAGTCGCTCGCCACGCACTGCAAATGGATATAGCAGTGATACCCCATTGTATGCGTCACATATGGAATATAACAAAGTCACAAAACACGGTGAGTTTTATTTAGAAAAAAAAGTAAGTCATGTTTTTGTGAATAATTTGTTATTGTTACCAACACTTGTACAGTTACGTGCAGATCTGCCCGACTAAATTATTTCAAGTTCATTATACAGATACAGTGTACCACACTTGCTGTATGTGGCTTCCCCATGACGTGAAAATGGTCACATACGGCAGATGATTTTTCAGTGCCGGTGAGCAAATGTACAAAATTTACTCCTGTTGACTTTTGCGTGCTTACAGGGACCACTGGAGCCATCATTCAGTTAGCCAAATGCAAAATTAATGTTTCATTCATTTGTTGAACAGGGTTAAAGATTTTTTGAAAGTGGCTAATTAATTTTAACATGAATGTTAACGTTTTATTTCCTGATTTGGCTACAGATTTTGAAGGCCTAAATGTGTCCCTGGCTTAGTCACGAAAAAAAATTAGAAAATGAAGCACCCCAAGTCGATACAGTAGGTTTACTTTTTAACAGCACCCCAAATACCATCTGGGAAATACATAGTTCAATATTTGTGTTTCATATGATGAGGTGCAGGATTAGATATGACATTGGTGAAAAAAAACACATGAAAATAACACAAGAAGACTGTTACAGTCTGGTGCTCAGCTGACCTTGCATGCAGAGTTTGTTTTTACCTCTGCTGACCCTAGGGCTCAGAGTTTATGCAGTCATTCATGTCTGTTCATCTGTCTGTCCTTCCAGTGGGCCACTCTTTTCTATAAACTTTTGCTTGTGAGTATACAGTCAACAGTTTTCAAGACAGCCCCATAACATTTAGGGCTTATCAAATATATGTATCTAGGTCAATTCTGATATTGGTGGCACCACCTATAGGTCATTAAGGATGAAGTAAAGGACACTAAATTTGACATGTCGAGAAATTAGAAAATGAACAATACCAAATGTAGCATAAATGTATATCATATATAGGAGTTTGATTTTGCATTTTTGGGTGAATTTGACCTACATTCTCAAGGTCATGGAGGGAATGCACTTTAGGAAATTAATTGTTGGCACTGGTCATCAGATTATGTGTCAAAAGAGCATTAGACCCTTGGGCCTCATTTGGCCTCAGTTAATACATGTACTAGAAAACCAAAAGGTCAATTTAAGTGAAGTTTCATCAAAACTGAATGATAACAAAACCATGTCCCCACATGTGAAAATGTACAGGCCCATGAGGACTGCTAAGAGTATGTATATTTGCATGATGCACACACATACATTCATAAACATGCACCTGTATACATAATTACAGACAGAGTTGTTAGTAAGTTCAATCCTGAGAACAGACATCTGCAAACCACAAGTCGCTCCAGGAGTGACCAGGTTCAAAAAAAAAAAAAAAAAAAAAAAGCATCATCCCATACATTCAGGGTAATCCACATTGTTTGATGCACTTAATTACAGTGTTTGGGTGTACCTTTTCTCCCGAAAACACGATTCACATCCTTACCTTTGGTTTTGTAGATTCTGATGGTGACTCTGGTATTGCGCAAGGATATCGCAATAGCAGACAAGAACGTCACAATTCCACTTCATCCAATGAGATTGAAGATGACACAGATTCAAGCCAAATGTCCAGGTATGTCAAAACAGCAACAATGAATTTTGATACATAATTTTGCTTTAAAGACCAGTGATATAATATATAATCTTTATGGAGATCTGTCTGGAAGAATAAAGAGAAACCGTATGTGGTACCCTTAAGCTATTTCCAAAAAAATCTGAACAGATATCAAGACCATGCATACACTTATACTGAGGCAAATATTTTTCTTTAGCATGTGTAGGCCAACCATAATTAATCTGAACCATGTTGATTCCAGTGGAGAATATAAATGACAACAAATGAGATTGATGGAGATGTGACCACTGTAGTCCCTGGGTCATTTAAAGCAGTTATTAACAACAGGTTACTCAACTGAGTTTTTCCATAAGGATTTTTTCAGGTCGTCACAAGAAGGGAAACTCAGGAGAGACAAATACACTTTTTACCAATTTTATATGCAAAAAAACCAAGAATTATGACCCTTAAGAATTTTCTCGGAGGGTATTGCTGGTTTTGAAAGGGTAATATACCCCCATTTGGGGGTTAACAGAAACACTGTACATTACATTTGTATTTTTATGCCTCCCCCAGTAATGGAGAGAAGCATTGTGTTTTGAGTTTCGCATCCATCTGTACATCTGCACCAACCTTTGCCAACAAGTGTAGCATGTACTTTTACACCATATTATCTTCTGAGTATGTATTTTTCTCAAATTCATACAGAGGTACATTATAAGACAAAGATTAGAAGGTTAGATCTCCAGCACCATGACCTACTGTGTGCTTACTGTGACTTATTTACAGTCACTTTTACTTCTGGTACATGTACCACATCATCTTCAAAGTGCATCCATTAATTCTGCTCTAATTTGGTACAGAGGTCTATGCATTCTAAGAAAAACAATAGTTGATTTGACTTTGAGGTCACTGTGACCTTTTTCTTTTTTTGTTGTTGTTATTTTGACCTATTTACAGTCAATTTGTCTTTGTTAAATGTATATCTTCAAAGTGCCTAAATGGATTCTTCCCAAGTTTGCACAGATGCATGGAATATTAGGGGACAGATAAAATTCTCAGGTCTCTGTGATCTATTTTGTGGTTACAGTGACTTATTAACTGTCAATTTGACTTGGCAACCAGAGTATAATTAAAACAATTGGATGGATTCTTCTCTTGTTACAGAGATGCATAAAAGTTAAAACAAAGATTGACTGATTATATTTGGTGAGCTATTTCGTGGATACTGTGATCTATTTACAGTTTATTTTACCTTGCTTACCTGGATAGATCTTCTTCTCAAATATATACATGGTACAAAACTGCATTATAGGACAAAGATAAGCAGATAAGATTTTCAGGTCAATCTAACATATTTTATCGTTACTGTAACCTACTTATTGCCAATTTGACTGTGTGACCATAGTAGCTTTAAAGTTCTTTGGTTGATTCTTCTCAAATTTGGCACAGACATGCAATAGAAGACAAAGATTGGCTGATCAGATTTGATTAA
The DNA here is from genome assembly GCA_964020975.1 of Hermodice carunculata. NCBI lineage: Eukaryota > Metazoa > Annelida > Polychaeta > Eunicida > Amphinomidae > Hermodice > Hermodice carunculata. The sequence goes on from OZ026625.1 coordinate 42,029,086, forward strand.
GTGATTGTATGGTTACTAGTTGTGACCTATTTACAGTCACTTTGACTTTCTTGCTGCTATATCTTCAAAGTGCATGGGTGGATTCTCCTGAAATTTGGCACTAAGATACATTCTACGGAAAAAAATAACTGATTAGATTTTCAGGTCACTGTGACCTAATTACTGGTTATTCTGACCAATTCACTGTCAATTTAACTTTTTTTTTCAATTTTTTTATGAACCAGTGTTAATTAGGAGTAGATGACGTGAGAATTTTACACACATGTAAGTGCAACATATTCATGAGTCACTTTTCAGCAAAGATGAATTTATCATATTGGGTGGGCATTGTTGGCAGTCCATTTACAGGTCAAGTGGACGGGGGAGGCATCCCAGTGATTGCTTGCAATCATAGCTCTCTAGTTTTGATGTCAAAATGTGTGTAAGTAAAACTGTAGATTGCATTTGGTTTTTGATGTAGATTTGAGCACTTCTTTCTCTTGCCGAGGTAGGTATGACTCCACATATCCTAGTTTGAGTACTCATATCTCAAACTCCTCTAACATAAAAGACCAAGTATGGAGAAAATAAATTTTGCAAACCTGTACTTGCCTGCTCAGCTGTCCCAGCTGCTCATTTTGGCAGAAAACCTGCAACTATATATATGTAAAAGAGTAGAGGGTTTGCTAAGCAGGCAAATCAGTAGGAAGCATACCATCCATTGTCCAGCTACCTAGAACCCAGTACAATAACTGCCTGCATAACAGCCTCCCTGGCATGGTACCCTTTGACTGATAGCCTTTACAGGGCGCCAATCAGTTGGGAGTAATTACATATACGAGTATAATAAAACTAAGGTAATTTTGGAACATTCTTATAGTTCCAGTCACATGACTTTGAATTTTCAACCCCAGTGTATAAAATTTATATAATTTTTTTCCCAGTCCAATGTATGTTGGCGATTTTTGTCAAGTAAAGGATTCTTCCCAGAAAGCCAGGATACATGTAAATCCCGGGAGGGTGAAGGGCCTGGAGGTCTGTAAAGCAGGCAGCTAGAAAGCGTTTTGCCTGTACATACTTCGGAGCTTGAAATTAGCGTTTTTTTGTTCATATGCAAGTTGCTATTAACAAACACATTCACAAGGCAACTTCACTGTTTAACCCTTTCCCCCTTAAACCAGCCAAAACCAGCTGGTGGTCAAATGTCACCTGCATCAGTGATTTCAACAAACTTCAACAGTTATGAAAAATAGTTTGACTGAGAATTCTAGACAAGACATTTCAAGATAACATGACCCAGATCAACAGCTTTCCTTGACTTGGGTTGGACACTTGTTGCCGAATCCACACAAGGAAAACTGTTAACTCGGTCTGAATTCAAGGAGGGAAAGGGTTGATAGACGTTTAGAGCAAAAACACTCCAATACAGAAACATTCCACAAGCCTAAACCCAGTTTGTACTGGTCAGCACTTAGCTGGCACTGGTGCTGATTTCAAGCTCTGTACATGCATTATGTGTATACTTAAGGCAATTTGAATGTGTGATAAATGTAACTACATCTTACAAGTGTTGCCCAGTGTTGATAATTACCATGATGGCCTATAGAGCATCTGTTTGCTCAAACTTGTTGCAAATTATAAATGTGTATATACCTTTCTGGATGTCACAGTACATGTCTTTCTGTTTGCTGGGATTCAATTAACTGTCTAAATAATGTACTTGTAACATCTGAGAACAGTGTTTGAATATGATTAATAGTCTCCTGGTTAGAGGAAATTTGTTGACCTGTGTCGTGTCGTTCCGATAAGTCTTACCAATGTACAGTTCTCATTTTAAGTGCTTCTGGGAGTGGTATATTTAGCCAGAGACATTGAAGCAGACAACATATTAGCTCTGGGCACATTTAGGCAATTGAAGCAGGCAAAGGTTGGAGAAATATTAACTTGTCATAATATTTAACAGTATGATCAACAAAAAGAATACATAAAAGTAATAATTTTTCTTCAAATTTTGGCATCGTAATTCTACAGTTAGGCAAAGAGGCTAATACCACATTAACTAATATGACAAAATGTTAAGAAAAACCTTGGTATCAGCACATGTCAATTTTTTCTATCAATTAAGAAATTTATCATCATTGTTATTAATCATATCTGTCTCAAATTTGCCAAAAGTACCCAGATATAGAATGTCATCATCTTCAATGTTTTTTTTTTTTTTCTGAAGGTTTTTCCTCAATAGAGAACATTTTGAGTGAGAATGGATGCAGACAAGATATATCAAGATAACATGGCCCAGGTCAACAACTTTCCTGGTTCAGGCACTAATGGATCTCTTCACTTAAACATTGTGGAACTTGAGTGACCTACAAGTTTGCTTTTGCTACACTTTCAATTGTGAGCAATAAAAAAAAATAACAACAATAATATATATATTTTTTTTAATCCTTGTGGCACTGACCAGCTCAGGTTGTGGTAAATATTATGATAGGTCTGCATTTAAAAGAATTGTATTCTGATCAAAGATGAATGACTGAAAACCACACAGGGGTATGATTGTGGTCAGGGTAAAATAGATAATATGTCACTGATTCAAACATACATTTATATAATATGTATTTAAGAAAAGTATATTTCCGTTGAAGAAAATGTTGCCCAGAATGCAGGAAATGACTTGTAAATTTGAAAATACATATATGTAATTCAGAAGTTTCTGTGGTAGCATGCCCCTGGACCTCCTATGAAAAACTTCATGTCGATAAAGTTTACCTGGTGCTCATGTGTACTACTGCTGTCTACAAGTGGAGAAAAAGTTTAAGAAACATGACTAAGTACCCATTATATGTCAAAAAAGGTGTTTCCTCAGTCTTATTAGAACTGGGAAAGGGTTTAATTTTCTTGTAATTATGATTACAATGCACTCCCTATATATCGATTTGTATATTTACAAAACTCTCCCTTTATATCTACTTATGACAACACACTCCCTATTATCTATTATTATAATTACAAAACACTCCCTTTATATCTACTTATTACAACACACTCCCTGTATATATAAATTTTTACAATTGCAATACTCTCCCTGTATATCTATTTTTATAATTACAATACAATCCCTTTATATCTACTTATTACAATACACTCCTTGTATATCTATTGTTACCATCTTAAACTCTGCCTCTGTTGGTTGCACTATTGATATTTTGAGAAGTCGGAACATACAGCTGTGTACTTGTACATGTATATATATGTGTGGTGGAAATATTTAAGTAATGACTCAAGTTCAGAAACCTGTGCTTCATAATGGAATACACGACAATTATTATTTTCAGACCCTTGTTATGATGCAATGCATAATTATGCATTGCTCACATGGCAGCAAAAATAGCATTTTGAAAAATTTTGACATGCTATTTTTCATATAATGTGTGGTATGAACATTATTTTAGTGGTAAATGCAAGCAAAGTTAAAAAAAAAAAATCTGATGGTGGATTGTTCAGGTACCACCTACATATGTTTTATTGCCTCAGATTTTTTTTGTGGTAAAAATAAAAAAGTGATTTTGTGTAATTTTGGCAGCTCATGACTCCCTCGCCAATTTTGTTTCAAATGTACCAGAGAAACTTATTGTTTGAAAGGCCAAAAGTATTCACTAATATTGATACTAGTCCCAGTTTCCAGCATGCATTGTCGACAACACGAAGAACTATCAACACTAACATATAACTATACCTTAATGACAGACCCCAAAATCCAGGACATACTATCAGAGTGGGCCTGAATCATGCTTGATTTTAAAAGTGTAATCAGCATGATCATTTCAGCCAAGGTTGATCCCATTTGATGTAGTCGTAGTTACACCCCACCAAACAGGAGATGGCCACACCTTGTACATACGTAGCCTGCAATCTCCATGTCAGTCACCCAGCGAGTAGATAATGAGCGGAAAATTGCCAGAGCAAAATGATAATGGAAACTAAGAGATTGAATTTCACAGCATTTTGACATTGTTTGAGTAGTCATGCACGTATCATGTCTGCACAAGTTGCTAGGGTGTATTTCATTCAAGTGCAAGACTCTGTTAAGAATGGAAAAAAAAAGTTAATGACCACACTGCACTGCATACGATGTAGCGTGAGTCATTTGTATGTACACATGAAAACACAATTAACCTCATCTCCAAGGAAACTTAGTATTTATGATGTTATCACAGTATACAAGTGTTTGTTTTATACATGTACTGTGTAGTGACAGTCAAATGCATTCCTGTCAACTTTTCAACTTTTGGCTGGAATCTTGGGATTTTGACTCTCCAAAAGTTGTTAAAATGAGGCAATTTGTGAAGGATGAATGGCCAATTTTTTTGGTTTTATCATAATGCACTTTTTGCCAGGATCTCCTGACTAAAAACATTTTTTGGTTGAAACCTATACCAGCAGTACAACTGAATGTGAGTACAATATAAATGTTGTAATATAAATGCCAGGAATGTCTAAGTCCGTGATTTAATGGTTTTGGTGCTAAATTGATTTTGAGTGCAATATTGTAATGAGTATCAGGAATGTTTAAATCTGTGAGTTAACCCTTTTAGGGCTAAGTTTGGAAGTAGGCAGCTTTCCTATTTTCTTTTGATATATGGGCACAATCACTGCACACTGACCCATATGAATGAAAAATCTTGTTTACAAGGATATTGAATATTAATAAATCATAATACCGATCAGCACAGCTTTTTGTGTAATTAGAAATGGAAAAGGCAGGTGACTGTCTGCATGTTAAAACTAATTTTGGCTTCATTTTGTGGGAGTAAGATTTATATGAATTTGTATTTAAATCATGAGTAGGTTTCAAAGTAGTTTTTATTAGTAAGTACTGCATTTCAATTTTCTGAATTTTTTCGGAGAAATTACTATACTTTTCCTGAGGAGAACATGCATAATACATTTGAAATTATTGTTAGATAGGTGTAGTATTTAGGTGTTCTGTATTACTAATTCAATTAAAAGATTATGTTTTGAAATAGAAATTTTAATTGAAATTAGCTGATACACAGGCAAAATTCTAAATCAGTAATTTTGATTTGTACCATGTAAAAGATTATACATGTGTTTTGAAACTGCCTTCTTTCACAGGACTACCCAAAAAAACTCTTTCAGTGCCAATCACAACCTCAGTTGATCTGCTGAAGTCAAACTAGTCTGAATTATCATGAGGATTCCAGATTCATATTCCTCATTAAAAGACCTTTCATTCAAATACCAGGATGCCTATAGTTCCAGAGAGAATATCCCAGGTCAACAGCTTTTCTTGGCATGCATTGGGTGCGATGTGCCCAATGCATGCTGAGAAAAGCTGTTGACTCAATCCAAAGTTTGGCACTGAAAGAGTTCAGAGCTGGTCCCAAAGTGATCCCACAGAGGACAAAAATAAATCTATATCACTTAGACATGTTGAGTAGTCAGATTTACTACAACATGCACTATACTGGCAGGCATTGCGGAGGAGGAGTCTTGTCACCTCTCAAGACAAGGACCAGTGCATTCATGGTCTCACACAGTACTTACTATTACCGCATTAGGCTTGGTATATATGCTTAAGTGCAGTGGGCACATGTATATATTCAAATTACAACCTGTTCTGTCAGTTTATCCATTCATGGGGTGGACTCATTTAAGCTTGGTATATATGCTTCAGTGCAGTAGGCACATATATTTAAATTGTAACCTGCTGTGTCAGTTTTCAAATCCATTCATGGGGTGGTCCAGATTAAGCCACTTCTATGCACTGGGCTTACTAAGGTACAGTGTGGTAATATTACTTTGATACAGTCAAACAGTAATGCATGACTGGCTGATATCAGGTCTTGTCACATTTTTATGCTCACATTGTCACACTTGTTTAACCTTTTAGACTAACATATCTCAAGATCCTTGGAATTTTAATACATATAGATTTACACTTTGAAAAAATATTCACTTTTTTTGGGAAGTGGGATTGGGATAATGCATCATAAGGTTTTATGTAGATCTGAGATGTGCTCCCCAGTAGACTTTCATGGGTAATCCTAAAGCTTGTTACCAGGGTTCAAACTAATGCTTATCCTTTTGTCCAAGTCAGAGGAATGTACTTATTTTGGCACTGACCATAGGTACATGCACATGCAAAATACTAGACCTGCCACAGGTCAGGATTTTTTTTATTCACGTTTTACTTTATGTTTTCAAATCAGGTTTGTATTTATCAAAATTTTATTGTTAACAAAATATGTTGTAAATTTCTTTGGGAGTTGTTTTTTTTTTTTTTTTTTTTTTTTACTTCATTGGAAAAGCTAAGTACAGTCTGACCATGCACTGCTCAATTCCCAAATAGATAGCTGCCCTGTCAGATCTACTGCAGCCAGTGACAACTGTTGTGGTGAAAAGAATTTTGACCATGGCTCATCTGGAAAAAGGCCATCTACTGACCACAAGAGGAACTACCCTCAGAACCCACACAGCAGAAAGATTTGTAGTTTCACAGTCCACTGGTAAATTGAGTAAATTCTATGGCCAATTAAGGTCTAGCATACATTAGTAAGATTATATGCATTCCTGTTCTCCAAATTTTATTACCCAACAGCAGACTTTTTAGGATTTTTTTTAAACTGCCCGTTGCAACTTCTTAAAACACAGACATGTTCTTTCATAAATTTTCAGCTGAACTAGTATATAAATAGGCTTTTATTTAATTATTTCTAATTGTAATTTATTCATTCAAATTGAACAATTTAACATTTATCTGTGGTGGGACAGATTCATTTGATTGATGATGTAAAGTATCAGTTTTTTCCTAAAATAAGAAAGCAATAAGGGAGGTGGGGGGAGGGAGAGATTATATTAAGTACCAACTACTTAGTGCCATAAGTGATCCTCAGCTGCACTACAAGATTTTAGTGCCATAAGTGATCCTCAGCTGCACTACAAGATTAACCTTGGCTCAGAATATAATAACTGTAACAGTCTTTCTTTGAGTCATTTTTCAAGTTTGCAAATCCCAAAGTTTCTTACCAACAATATGCCAGATGAACATATACATGTATGTAAGTAAATGTAGCTGGAAAAGAGTTAATTCAGTCTACTTCAATGTACACATACACACATTCTGGCACCTAACCCAAGAGACAAAAATCAACTGTCAAGTCACATTGTGTATCATAACTTCATCAGATTGTATTGCGAATAGACCTGTCATGCTTTAATTTGTAATGATTACCATCTTGTTTCTAATGAAGGCCCACTTTGGGAATTTCCTTAATGTGAGACTGAAGTTCAGATGTATGCTTTGAATATTATAGCAGTATTTTTGCAAAACTAGTGATTGGTAAGATGTTGGAGTCAGAAAAATGGGATGGACAATTAAAGGGGCAGTGGCCCTGAAAGGGTTAATATGGTGAAAATAAACTGCCATTGTGTCAATGAAAACCTCCCAGCTGTTGACTGTGCTGCCATCACCCTTCTATTTTCATACAGTAATGTACTGTGATAGATTTATAGACTCTTAACGATTGCCCTTGTTAGAATGAGTGATTTTGAAACTGCCATTACTCTCACAAAATCTCATGCCCAACCCAAGCTTTGTTATTTTTTGTATTTTGTACATATATCTACATGTATGTAGGCCAATGAATTATATATACATGGGCTGTTAACAATTTACAGTGAAACCTCATTACACTGACAAAATTGTCAGTGTAATGAGGTTTCACTGTAAATTGTTAACAGCCCATGTATATGGCTTATCTGACATATATTCAGGTAAGAACACAAGTTTTGAGGAACAAGTCAAATATTCCTTTGCACTATTGACACCTTAATCTGACATATTCAGCCACTTCGGACACATTTTTTGCAGGAACATCTGGTGTGATTATAACAAGGTTTAACCATACACTGTGTTCATGAAAACTTCACCAGTAATTAAAAATATTTATATGCATACCCATTAACCATTTACCAAACTTTTCTCCCTGACCAGTATTATTTTTTGGTAAAAAGTATACAAGAAGCCACTCACTCAAGTTACTGTACTTCGTTCCATTGGGATGAGGTCATGTGATTAAAAATGTGCAAAAATACTCAGTTTGATGCTGGATATTAAGAGCAAGTTGCAAACATTTATACCAGGCCCATACACAATTTACATGTAAATATCCCCCCGCCCCACCCACCATTAGGCTTCCACTTTTTGTTGAAAGTATTATTTTCTTCCTTATTGGTCATATAGTTGCTGTTTCAGTAGCTTTTAGTGTAAACATGTCCCTGTAACTTACAAATTTTTTCTTAATCTAGGGACACACAGTAAAACCTCTCTAACCAAGCACCTCTATATACCAACCACCTCTCTATACTGAACACCATTTCTCGGTCCCAAATATATACTTCCAATAGTATTTGTGACTTTTTGCCCAGAACCACTTCCTAGTAGTCAATACCCTATTCCGCAGTCCGAACTCTTTACTCTCCATAAGCTAACCTGTCCCTGTCTAATCTATATACATATGGAATTACTATTGTCCATATTGCACACGTTCCTCTGTAAAATTTTGACATAGGCTGTATCAGCCCAAATAAATTAATGTAAAAAAAACCTTCCTATACCGAACACGTCACTATACCAAACACTTTTTTCTGGTCTCCAGGGTGTTCAGTTTATGGAGGTTTTACTGTATTTATTTTTAAAAACTGAGGAGTCCTAAATGTTCAGGAGGACTGCACCATGCTCACAGTGTAGGCTATAATGTACATAATCCAAAAGCTAAGCCCACAAATTTGGGTAAATATATATATATATATACGTTTATTGTTTACACTGATTTTAAAGATTCATATTGAGTGTTGATATTGTCAAGTTTACAAAACATAATAGATTCATGGCAAACAAATCCAAATAATATAGGATTGTACATCATGTCCTTGCAAACACAACATTAATGTCACACAAGGCTAGGACAGGTTGCACACTGGAATGTGTGTACAGTAATAATATTTTAATGGGTTCAAAAGTTTATTTACCACCAGAGTATCAACAGCTGTAAAGTTATATAGCATGTGAATATGGGCAAGTTGTCTTGATGACGACAGGTCAAAGGTCGCTTACAGATTTCCGTGGCACAGTGCAGGTGCACCAGATTGGCAAGTGACCATTGAAAATGTAACATATTGACAATCTTGAGGATGAAATTCAAACCAGTGTCGGAGATTGTATTCCTGCTTTTCAATTACTACAGACTGCAGCCTGGGCCGAAGTTGGCGGATGTTGATGCCCGAGAGCTTAAAGCAGCTCAGAGACAGCGACGTGGTGCTAGTAGTCAGGAAAAGTCAGGACCCATGAGGGGAGATCACACCATTCCTGCTCCAAACTTACCCAGGCAGCATAACAGGTGAGACAAAAAAAAAAAAAATGTATGAAAGACACATGAATAAGGGATTGGCATAAAGTATGCATTTTATAGTCTTAACAGCTTAACTGAGATGGACCTCTTGTTCATGTGGTGGCGTGTAGCTTTTTCCCGTTAAAAATTATATACGAGCAAACATCTGGTGCAGTAAACATCATCTGCTTCCTTTTGGTTATAAATTTTACATGTATTCTGTACTTGCACCAATAGAGTATTACCTTGGAAATAGCCCTGGTGCAAACTAGGTTGTCTGGTGCTCTGTTCTACCCTGCTCCCATCCCGCCACTTTCTTATTGGGTGCTGAAAATCCATACTGTTGGAACTTTTCCATGCCACCTTGTAACATCAAATTCAAAGCAGGTGTCTGACTGTCTTCAACAGCATTAATCATCATTGTGTACTTTATGTGAAGTTAAATTAAAAAATTAATGTGTTAACCAGAAATCAGGTAATTAGCCCATATATATATATATGTAATGTCGCCATGCCTATGCTTTAGATAGCCAGTAGGGCTAGACCAGCCTCATGCTAAAAGAAAAGACAAGTGGTAAAACCCAGTATGTCAGTAGGCCTAGTCTAGCCCTATGCTAAAAGAAAAGACAAGAGGTACAAACCAGTATGTCAGTAGGCCTAGACTAGCCCCATGCTAAAAGAAAAGACAAGTGGTAAAAGCCAGTATGTCGATAGGCCTAGACTAACCTCATGCTAATAGAAAAGACTAGAGGTAAAAACCAGTATGTCAGTAGGCATAGACCAGCCTCATGCTCCACCATGCATATGGTGGGTATAGGCCTAGTCAGCTACTGAAGCAGTGTCCAGCTATTATCTATAAAATCAGCAAATAAAAATTAAGACCTACAGAGCTCTACTTAAAAGATTTGCTCCTTATTTTCACTAGGTACACCCTGTTCACTGGTACCAAGGATTGATCCTCATCTTTTGAATATGATACAACAAAAAATGATGCCCTCACTGCCAGTGTTTACGTTTTTAAGTGCAACCTTGTCCTGGAAGGATGGCCATAAATTCACGCATGTGGAGCACTCAGTGTCGTGCTGCAAAATGAGAAGATTTTAAAAGCAAACATGAGTAGGTTTGCTGTTGAAATATGAAAGTATGACTGTTGTTACTTTCAAGTACAAAATAAAGATAAAACCATCTGCGCTGGCTGTCTAACCCATCAGACACTACCTCCATCATAATGATATAACCTTTGCGCATCCTTGGTCACGTAAAAGGACCGTGACTCCAGTAGTCAGACGGGTCAAACAACCAGTATGGTAGTTTTATCATTAGGAGTGAGATGCCATCAATTGGTTTTCTCCATCAGTCATAAGTTTTGATGCACAATCTGTGTATTCCTCATGTGAGAAAGAGTTTTTAATTGAATTTGAATGGAAACAGAAGATCAAGACTGGGTTGTCAACTCTGGATATTGTTGGCTCAGTTGGTGTCATGCAATGTGATTTTAAGCTCAATTGACTTGTCAGTCAGCTGAGCTTTAGTGAGGGTCTGTTGTTTGTCTGTCCATGCTTTGGAACCAGAGTCTATCAACAAATAGTAGGCATACCAGTGGGAACAGATCCAGCCTCATATATTCCTAACCTTTATTTACATTATTATGAATCAAAATGGATGGACGAATTGACAAAAACAAACCTTGCAGCTGCAAGAAGATTATATTCTTACACAAGAAGATTTATAGATGACCTGTGTGCTTTAAACAATGGAGATGAAATAAAGGGCATTTGGAAAATCATATATCCCAAAGAACTAATATTAAATCTGTAAAATTAAAGTGATACGAAAGCTACTTTCCTTGATCTGGATATAAAAGTAAAGAACAACCAGTATGTAACTAAAATATTTGACAAGAGAGACCAGTTCAAATTTGATATTATCTCCTACCCTGATCTGACAGGAAACAGTCCAGAGAAACAAGCATATATGGAGTTTGTATCAGACAAGTGATATGTATTGCTAGAAATACCACACTTTTCAGTGATTTCGTCAATGGAGTCAAAACTTTTTTGCAAAAACTACAACACAAAGGTTATAAAAAACAACAATTACACAAAATTCTGTTGAAATATTTCCAGAGATATGACCAAATACCTGAAAAAAAACAACACTAACTCATGAACATTAGTCAAACAATGTCAAGATGGAGCTTGAAATGACAAAGTGTAGTCCTCAAAGTGTTTAGAGTGATAAGAGGGAAAGTATCCGGGGTAAAGTGTACTTAACCCACCTAGAGAATTTTCTCTGTCTTAAGTCGGAAAACCGTGATCATACTCACTTTTTGCAGGATTTTTTCATTTCAACCTTCATCCAGCATAGTGGAAGAGGTGGCTTCCAGCTAATACCTTAGTACACTTTACCTGTTTATACCAGTGTCGGTATGGTGGGATAGTGTATGAAGCTTTTAAGTTTCAGAGGGGACATCCGTCGTGTGTCTATCCTTCAGCAATTCACATTTTTCGACTTCTTCTCAAAAACCGTCACCTAGATCCTCTTCACACTTGGTGGGGATGTGCCTTGGGTGGGTCTCGACCAAGTTTTTTTTCAAATGTTCATGCTCCATTGATTTTGGGATTTTTCATGGTTTTTTTTTTTTCTTTTTTTGAGGCAAATCTTCAAAAATCTTCTCTAAAACTGCTTACCCAATTGTTCTGATATGACACAGGAACACTTCTAGGGACTCCTAGTTCTTAATTTTTTCACCAGGTGGGACTGCAATATTTTTCTAATTTTTTATGATTTTTTTTTTTTTTTTTGGTGTGCTTTAGCAATTTTTGACTTCTTCTCCAGAACCATCCCTCAGATTAAGCTGACACATGGTGCACATGTTCCTTGTGGGAGGTTCAAACAAAGCTGTTCACTAGGTGGTGCTGCTGTGGATTCCCAATTTTGAACTTTTTTTTTTTTTTTAATTTAGGTACTTATCCGTAAAGGCACCTTTCCTATTGATTACTATGCAAGTCAATGGGCATTCTAATGCTAATTCACATTTTCGACTTCTTCTCCAAAACCGTCATCTAGATTGACTTCAAACTTGGTGGCAATGTACCTTGGGTGGGTCTCTACCAGATTTATTCAAATGGACATGGTCCATTGATTTTTGAATTTTTTTCATGAATTTCTTTGTTCTTTTTGGGGGCAAATCTTAAACAAGAGGGCTGTGTGAACAGCCCATGCTCAGCTGATCTTGACATTCATCACACTTGCAGATCTATGAACTTGAGAGAGGATCAAGGTCACCCATGTTCTGAGTAAGTCTGACCATTATAAAAGAACACTAACATGTGCAACATCAAGGTTCAAGTAGTTCTCAAGTTATAATGAAGAGTAAAATTCATGTATGTTGCACTGTGACCCCAGAAACGAGGTCAAAGTGATTCATGTACTGTCTGAGCATGACCTTCATACAAAAACATTAACATGTGCAGCATACCGGTACTAACTCAAAACAGATCTCAATTTATCAAGTAAACAGTAAATTTTATGTCAGTTGTCCTGTGAATTAGCATTAGAATGCTCATTGACTTCCATAGTAATCAATAGGAAAGCTGCATTGACCGATAAGTACCCGAATTGAAAAAATCGTTAAAAATCAGGAATCTGCAGCATTCCCACATAGTGAACAACTTTGTTTGACCCTTCTACAAGGAACATATCCACCATGTTTCAGCTTAATCTGAGGGACAGTTCTGGAGAAGAAGTCGAAAATTGCTAGAGCACACAAAAATTCATAAAAAAATAGAAAAAAATTGCAGCGCCACCTGGTGAACAAATTAAGAACTGGGTTTCCCAGGGAGAGTTTCTGTGTGATATCAAAGTAATTGGGTGAGCGGTTTCAGAGAAGAAGATTTTTTAAGATTTGCCCAAAAAAGAACAATAAAATTCATTAAAAATCCAAAAATCAATGGACCGTGACCATTTGAACAAACTTGGTAGACACCTACCCAAGGCACATCCCCACCAAGTTTGAAGTGGATCTGGGTGAAGGTTTTTGAGAAGAAGTCGAAAATGTAAATTGTTGACGGACGAAGGACGGAGGACCATAAGATAAGCTCAGCTGACTGACAAGTCAGCTGAGCTAAAAATCACAAGGATATATATGTACATGTCAGCTGAGCACAGGACTATCACAGTTCTCTTGTTATGGTAAGGCTGAGCAAGCCTTGTGCAACTGTGAAAATCTCACAACTCATGACACCACAGTTATCCCCAATCAATAAACCAGTCTGGATTCTCTAAGCTTTACTTGCAGCAACATGAAATGTCTGTGTATGACCATATGTTTTTCTCCATAAACAAATTTAAAGTCACTATTTAAGAGTGAGCCAGGTGTATTTTTATAACGTGGTAAAGCAGTGGTACAGTCCTCATCCATTGATAGACACCTATCACAAATGGGGGAACAAAAGTGGCACTTATTTTCAATAAAAGAGTGTGGGAGGAACGTACATGCAGCTGAATCTGGATATTGTGTGTGCTCGTGTCTGGGAGTGGTCTTAATTCCAGACATGTGATGTACTTAGGTGTAAATGCCCTTAGGAATGTGTATGTGACTGTATATACTAACTTGTAGGTGTGGACATGTATGTGTGTGTATGTATATGTGTGTGTGTGTGTGTATATATATATATATATATATATATATATATATATATATATATATATTTATATACATATATACATGTATGCATGTGTGTGTATATATATATATATATATATATATATATATATATATATATATATATATATATATATATATATATATATATATGTATGTATATATAAAGACAGCTTGATATGTTTTTTAAGATGGCCCAGCTCTTTTTTTGAGACAGCACCAGTAGAGAGTTTCACTCTATCAACATAAAGCTTGACATGCATGAAGAGACAGTGTACTAAACATATACTGAAGGAATTCAAATATGTATGATGTGGTCTAGATAAATACCTGATCAACTGCAAGTCAGCCGAGTTGAGTTTGGACATGTCAATGTATGCTAACTTTCTACAGTTCAATGTAGCTACAGTTTACCCTTTGAGGTCATGCATATAGTTTTGCTGGTAAAAAACAAGAGAAAAGTTGTTGACTTCAGGGTAACTGCATCCCTGACAGCAAAGCTAGCCTTGTTTCATCCAGTGATAGGTCTTGGGCTGAGTCAACAGCTTCCCCAAAGTGCATTGAGGAAAGCTGTTGACCCAGACCATTATATTTTCTGGAACTATCGGCACACTGGTACTTGAGCAAGAAGTCTGTTCACAAAAGATATGAATCTAACATCCTTATTATAATTGAGAGCAATCTGTGTTAAGTAGTTGGACTTAAGTCACAGTTAGCATCGAAAGACCACTGATAAAGATCATCATGCAATCTCTGATACAAAAGAGGTAAAAATAACATATTAAGTTATCCTGAAAGAGTGGTCCATAATGACAGGTTTATTGTATACATGGAGCAAGAACTCAATGCATACAGGTGTCTGCATAGAGAATCGGCAGTTGACAAGGCAGAAGTATGCACATGCATGTACATTCAAAATTCTGAGTCAATAATGACTGAGTATACCGTGCTCCCATGAGAGGATACTGAGGGTCTGAGCATACTCCCACATCAGGATAGTGGGAGTTAATGTACATACTTCTAATGAGACCCTCTTAACAAAGGCCACCCGTCTTATACAGTACATGTAATAAGGCCTCTTATCTTCGAGCAGAAAATTTCCATTTCTGTTGTATTCTCTCCCTCCAAAAAAGCCACCCCTGTAATGTTGCCACTTTCTAGTGTGGGAGCACTGGCCTCATTATTGGGCAACCACTGTACAGATGTACAGCTATTTTCCCATGTTAGGATACTTTGAGGTTGTCCGTTCCCCCACATCACAAACGTGTCTGTACTTACTCCCCTGAGTGGATACTAGAAGTCCATGCATACATACTCCTACATTAGGATACCAGGAATCTGTACATATACTCTCATGACAGAATATCAAAAGTCTGTATATACATGTACTCCCATGACAGGTCAGCAAAAGTCTGTATATACTCCTCTGACAATATAATAAAAGTCTGTATGTACTCCTATCTCAGTGTGCTGGCTGTCTGTATACATACATGTAGTGTATGGCAGATGGGTGAGTGTGTATACTCCTGTGACAATATAATAAAAGTCTGTATGTACTCCTATGTCAGTGTGCTGGCCGTCGGTATACACACATGTAGTGTATGGCAGATGGGTGAGTGTGGCACTCAATTTGTAGGGTGCACAAATTTCAGTTGCCATGAAACGTGGACAGCGAAAATTGTTTGCTAAACCTGCTAAATGATTATAACATTTCTGGTGAAATTTGAAAACAGAGCTGTATATTTCAAAGGGAAACATGACAATAGCAGTCTATCAGTGGTATCTTTCCCTTGGTGCAGTTTTGTTTTGTGTAAATTATGACATTGGCCATGAGTAACACACATGGGAAATGTGATCAAGTTTCCCTACACCCCATTTCGATATACACATAGTTAAGTTGTGTCAGTGGACATACAAACAGGTAAAAATATGTACAGTAGAATATCTACTATCAAGACCATCTAAAAGGAGTTGAAAATGTGATCTTAGCTGAGGAATGTTTTTTTTAAATGTGGGAAAAGAAACTTATAAAGAATCTAATAGGAGTGAATAAAAATGAGACTGGAAAATAAATCAGTGATGGGAAGGTGGTCTGTTTGGGAGTGGTGTCATTGGGAGATGGTACTGCACATGTATGACCAGACCCATAGTGAAATACCCTGTCTGTATAATTATGTACATTATCAGTACAGAAGGCTTTTAATGTGGAGCATGAATTTATTGCATGGTACAAAGGTTATAAATCAGGGATGACAACCTGTGTTTTATACCATAGTGTAAATTGTTTGATGACTGGCACAAATATTGTGTATTTAATGAAGGGAGTGATTATCCTCTGTCAGTGAATATGATGTGTGTACTACAAACAACATAAAGGTAGCATATTTGCACATTGAAAATATAGAGTTAACATTGCACTCAAAAGGTGCAAATACTGTATACTGTATACTTTTATGCTGCACTCACACGATACAAATCTGTGTTCACCTCTTAGCAAGTTTGCACATTGAAAATATAGTTATATTTAACGTTCCAGTCAGAACACACAAATACATGACAATACCCATATACATGTACTTTAATGCGGCGCAAACAAATTTTTTTTACCTTTTAATATATATATATATATATTTAGACCGGACAGAGAGCAGTATTGGATACATCAGCTGTGCACTATCTTAACCATTAGGCCTTAATGCTATGGGTAGACAGACAGGCTTGCCGAGTCTTATGCTAAAATTTATGTTCTGTGTCTATATATCTATGTTTACATAACAGTTGGTCAACCCCTCCATAAGTTGACCCTTGGAACACTGAAAAAATTGCATTTCCATTTTGCTATCCTTTGGATACCTTTTCTTCTCCTGAGCTACATGTAGTACAGGAGGCTTACTACAGGGGACTATAGGCTTGCACCGTGTCCATTCTCTGGGCAAAGCTTGTCCAGGCCATATTTTTATACTGTACCACCTACACCTACCAAATTTGGTGAGTGGATACTTCATGGGGTAGGGGTGTGTTGCGCACCACAATTGGGTCACTGTGACCTTGACCTAGACCTTTGACCCCCTTAAAAGGTTTAGCTTGTCAGGGCTATATTTACTATACCATAACACCTACTGTACAGCTATCAAATTTGGTGTGTGGACACTTCATAGGATAGGGGTGTGTTGCACACTAGAATTGGGTCACTGTCACCTTTGACCTTGATCTTTGACCCCCATAAAGATCTCGCTTGTGCGGGCAATATTTCTTATACCATAACACGTACACCTGGTGAATTTGTTGTGTGGACACTTCATAGGATATGGATGTGTCATGCACCAAAATTTGGTCACTGTGACCTTAGCCCCTGCTTAAAGTTTTAGTTTGTCTGGGCCATCGTTTTTTTTTTTTTTTTTTTTTTCTTCTTCAATCAGCAATATTATGTTATTTAAGGGCCCCGTGTGCTTATTAGAATGAATAGAGCATGGTAAGGCAAATGCCTGTGATATTGATTGAAATCCTGCAGAAATTAAACTGCTTCCCAGAATTGATAGTTCTGGCACCTCCCAGAATGCCTGAAAATGAGAGAGGAACCATTTAGGGTAGTACCACCGGATAGACTGAATATGGTGTTTAGGATTAAGTGTGATATTAACAGTTACTGTGATAAAAATAAATTTGTCCTTTTTTTTTTTTTTAATTATATCAATTTCAATTGAAATAGGAATATAGCATAAGCACCTGTATTACTGCAAAAATGCCAATGTTGAAATAGAAACTCTTGGGTGATGTGCCAGGACACCCCAGGGTTTTGACTTTAACTTTTGACATGGTTTCCCTACAGAAAGTTGCATATTGACTTTATGGTGCATTATAAGCAATCACGATTTGACTGTTTCAATGATAATACACTTCAAAATTTTCAGACCATTTTTTTTGTTGCTAAAACCAACCTCTAATGACCCTTCATGACTGGCCCTGAATCACATCAGTTTACATGGGGCTAAAGTGCTGGAGATTTAGGCAATTTTCAGCCATTAGTTAAATGGTAAATTACATGTAAATTGCTGTAACCACATAAGTCATTATGCATGAGAACTGAATGAGGACCAGCAATGATGAACTCTAATAAACATGCATTATTAAAATCTCCCTACCGATATTGAATTGAATTTAAGATTCTCAGATGCAGGCTGCTAGATATAACAGTTAAATACAGACAATAGGCATACTAGTCCACATATATCCCATATACACCCACAATATAATTAAATAATGATTTGTACTATCATTGTGCAATTTACACATAAATTAGCCAGTTTTTGTTATTGCTATGTGTTTATGTTTAAATTTAAATGAAACAAATAAATAGGGTGGTGGATGGCTGGGTGGGTGGGAGGTAGGTAGGTTAAATAAACAAACAAGAAAGGAAGGAAGAGAGGGAGAGAGAAAGAAAAAGAGAGAAAGGAAAGAAAGAGAGAGAGAGAGAGAGAGAGAGAGAGAGAGAGAGAGAGAGAGAGAAAGGAAGGAAGGAAGGAAGGAAGGAAGGAAGAAAGAAAAAAAGAAAGAAAGAAAGAAAGAAAGAAAGAAACTTAAGAGATTTCACACATACCATCTGTACATGTGGATGTTATCCCAGTGTAGTAACCATGGACATGACACAGATTAAATATGGTTCTAAGAGAAATATGAGTGGGCAACACACACCTGCAAATATCTTTAGAACCATCATATTGTATTCACAATCAATAAATGTATATGCAAGGTTACTTCGTTACAGTCAGGAGCATACAAATAGGTCGAAAATTGATCGTACAAGCTGGAGAAGGAAAGCGTGTTCCAAATGCCTACTTTAAATTTCGAAGCACAAAAGCATGCACATACAACTACATGTTTGCTTGAGTCAGAAAGCCTCACAGAGTTCATATCTGTGGGAAAAGCTGAAATTTCAAATTAAACGAATTGTTTAGATTGAAAAGTAATGAAATTTTATATGGGCAGTTACCTGTATTATCATGCACATAGTAAAAGTGTGTAACTCAGTTCAGTTTATGGGCAAGAGACCTGGTTTTCTGGGAGGAGAATTTCCATTTGCTTAATTTTTCCAGGAAAAACTGTTTGATTTAGTTGAAATCACAATTAAAATGGCTGAAGTTTTTTCAATATAATAACCCTAAATGACAGCAAAAAAGGTCAAAGTGATTTCTTCAGTGTCAGGTCATCTTGGTCAGTGCATATTTTGTCATGATCAGATGATTATTCATTAGAGCATTTCAAGTGTCTCACTTTGTGATATGAAGTTGATTGCTCCATATACATATATATGTGAATACAAGTCAACATTATGTGTGTCATATTTATATTATTCATAAGAAACTATAGAATTTTGTACCTGGAGAAGGTTTTGTTCCCATGTGACAGCACAAATAAACTGCCGTGTCTATGTGACTGTACACAAGTATACATCTATGTGACTGTACATTATTTCATTTTACCATAATGGTATATACCAGAGTTATATAACTATCCCAGCATGCCATCTTACATGTGATGACATTTAATGCATCACAAGCTGTGAACACTTATATTTCCATGAGACTAATCATGAATGGCATTAACTCCACTTTCTTGGTGGAATAAAATGAGTTCTAATTGAGGTGGTCCTCATTGCTTGAGAAGCCATCTGAGTCAACTTTTCAGTTTTTGAGAGTACTGTAATGTTTTTTTTTTTTTTCCGTGGGTCATTTAAATTGATCACAATACACAAATTACCCACCACCACCAAAAAAAAAAAAAAAAAAAAAATAAATAAATAAAAAAGGATTAAGTATGTACAAATATATTCTTTGATTTTAATTAATTCATAAACAACTATATATTCTTTATCCGAAATGCAAA
This sequence comes from Hermodice carunculata, assembly GCA_964020975.1. Classification (NCBI taxonomy): domain Eukaryota; kingdom Metazoa; phylum Annelida; class Polychaeta; order Eunicida; family Amphinomidae; genus Hermodice; species Hermodice carunculata. Next base: position 42,049,027 of record OZ026625.1, read on the forward strand.
TGTTATGTGTACATAAATGTGGAAATAAATTTTGACTGGTTCCATGAAACTGCTAACCATGAACACAGACTTAATGGAAATATGTCTGCCATCCCCCTCAAAAAAAATTGTGATAGATTTTCCTTATACATGTATGTGTTTGTTTTGCAATTACACTAAACTTGCTGCAAATGTACAAAGTAGGCTTCTGGTGCTTGGCTTTCCATAATAATTGCAAATACAAACGTCAATAAAGAAAATCTATGGCACGCTTAGAAAGGCACATGCTTTAACCTTCTCCTTCTTACACCTTAAACCAGCCAGGACCAGCAGCAGCTCAAATGTCTGCTTCAATGTTTTTTACTTATCTCAACAGCAGTGAAAAACAGTGTGACCCAGAACTGAGACCCATCAAGATAACATGCCCCAGGTCAACAGCTTTCCTATGCATGGGTTGGGTACTTAAAGGATCAACAGTGGTTGTGTGAAAGAGTTTCGAATTTGGATTCAGCTGTTATAGTTGTGTATGTTACATTTGAATTTTAACTCTTTCAGTGCCAATTTTGGACTGAGTCAACAGCTTTTCTCTCTGGATCTATAGGCATGCTGGTACTTGAACGAGAGTTCTTTTTATGAGGAATAATAATCTGAGATCCTTGTGATAATTGAGACCAGTTTGACTTAAGTAAAACGACTTTATAATAATAGTCGTGATTGGCACTGAAACAGTTAAGAATAGGTAGGTGGTTGTTCACACAAGAATTGTAATCAAAGGATGATTGTTTTGAATTTGCTGTCATCTCTTCATCATGACTAGCCATTCCAAAAATATGTATATTTAAAAGATTGATTGTTCCATGCTCATTCCCTTGTGCACGAGGAGTACCAAGGCTCTTGTCTTTATCACATAAGTAGCTACAACAATGAAATGGTACTGAGGACACAGAAGAATGATTATACTCCTTACTGCGTATACATGTCCATCTGCTTTCTGAGAGGAAGGGAACTTCAACCAGGATTCCCCTATATTTTCAAGTCCCCTTTATCAGGTGCAAAAAACAAACTATTTTAGCTCTAAGAGGGAACCCCCCAGATACCAATGGGACTTCTTACTGGCTATTGGCAATGCCCCTCACGTCAACGAGCGGGACCTGACAGCATCTGTAACTTTCGTGCGGCTGACCATCGCAACATACAAGACAATGGAATAACTGCCCAGGCTAGTTAGCTTAATAACTGATCTGCATATGTACGTCGCTATAGTACATTAACAATGCTGATTGTTGACACCACAGTGTAGAAGTAGAAGGTCTAACTGTTACATGTATGTCCAGTCCCTGATGAGTTGCTGAAATGGCAAAGATGGGTCAGACTAATTCTCCTCATTTTTGCTAATTGTGCTGCTGGGCCTTTGCTTTGTATTCTGATGTACCATTTCAAATATATATACATGTTATAGTACTTCTATGTTTTTGAAAATAGTTTCCACTTTCAGAAGCCTCAGGTCCTATAGCCGGTTTGTGGGTCATGCCCATTGTCTGTGGGTCAATTATAATCCTCAAACTGGACCATGGGCAGTATATATACCAAGTATAGCTTACCACAATTTCTGGGCATTTATAGCTTCCCATAATATCTGGGCAGATTTGCAAATTTGTACGTTTCTGAAACCCCCTAGATAGTGCATTGAATTTGAGGCAAACATGGTTCATGTGCATTTTTCAACTGCCGATAAACTGAACAACTGCCCACAAGACGGTCTGAGGATTACAATTCTGCCCATAAACCACCCAATATATATATATATATATATATATATATATATATATATATATATATATATATATATATATATATATATATATATATATATATATATATATATATATAATACATGCACACAAATGAATCATGCATCATGGCCAATATTTTTCATTGCAGTAAAAATAATGTTTTTCCATGGTATCTCAGTATGATCAATATTTTTCATTTATTTTCAGATCAAAACATGATGGTGACAAATGGCGTTCACATGGAACCAAACAGAAAGGTGGAAAACACCAAAGCCAGCAGCAGCAGAGACCAAAGGCATCCCCCAATTCCAGAGAGGCAGCTTCTAATCGAGTCCATTTTGAGGATGAAATTTTTGATACATATGGAATAGAGAACCATCGGAGTGGTGCGGCTTACGCTGCAGACATTCCACGCGTAAATGGGTTTTCGGCAGGTCACTGGGAGGAAAGCGTAGAAGTGGGCGTTGACTCTGAGGAAGAATCTGAAATGTGTGAGCCTGAGGTGATGGAGTATGTACCCGCCATGGAGGAACTACATATTGATATAAGGGACGACTTTGATGATTATGATTCTGAGCTAGAACAGTATGGTTTGTCACCAGGTGGCCCCCAGCATATTGGTAGTCATAACTTGCCACAGCGACAGTCTCGCACGGCAACCCCAAATATGGGATACCAGGATCCAATAGAAGGGTCGATGGAAGTGCACCGAGCAAGTCCTATTGTGATCCTAGATCCTGGTAACAGATCTGATACCAAACTCTACGCAAACTCTCAAAGACACGCCCAGCATTCACACAGTCAGAATGGGTATGATAGGACTATGTATGCTGATATGAACTTTGACGAACCGAAAAAGTCAAAATCAAAGAAACCTTGGAAGAAAAAAACTGGAAGATATACTCCATCAGAAGAAGTGGAAAAAATGCAAATGCAATTGAACAAAACCCCTGTCCCACCCCCTAGACATTCAAAGAAAAGTAAAACTTCCCCAAGTGTAGAGAGTTCTGCACGAAAGCCACCAACGGGTAAAAAATTGATGGCACGTCCAGCCAGCTGCACTGCTGAAATTGACAGTAGTCGACAATTAGATATTCCACAATGGGACCCGTATGAGGAGCCGTATGAAGAAATCGGTAGTTTAGGCATGATCCGTCCCCCAAGTATGTTTCTGGACGATGCAAGTTACGAGTATGATCCTGTGCATGTATCCCCTAAGATACGAAATAAATCTCTGTCCAAGCCACACAAAAGTCCTCGAGCTAAAAGCTGGAGTGTTAATCCATATGAGGTTGTTTCCTTCCATGACGAGAACCCGTATGAGTCTGTCGATTCACGACCACAGCCAAAACCACGAGGTGGATCCATGGTTCAAGCTGATTTGCACATACCTGGTCACACCCAGAGATCTAATGGAGGTAAGTTCACATATAGATGAGTGCATTAGTGTGTCAAAAGGAGAGGATTGAATTTCCCATAATCTCCAGATGCAGAAGACAGACCTGGAAATTCAGCAGGGTGGTTTGAATTGGCAGTATTTTGAAACCTGGCTTTTGATTTGAACTGTTGGGCAATTAATATTCCCAAGGATTCCTTTTGGATAATTACCAGCACATTCAGGAACAAAGATACGTGTATTGATGGGGACTCATCAGTACGTCAGGTGGGTAAACCTACACAGAGATGTCTAGATGTTTTGCTTCTGAAGGTCAAAGTTACCATAATCCATACCCAGTTTCCGGGTGTGTGCACACGAATGTGGAGAGCTATGGTATACATATACAGGTAAAAACTCTTACAGTGTTTAAGTTGCAGCTTGGTTCCTGAGGGAATGTGAAAATTGATTTGTATAAATATGTATTTCAGTGCACTGCATCCACAAAGAATGGATTTAGTGTGTGTTTGTGTTGCACTACAGTGGTACCTGTTTGTAGAGATCCCTCAAATGAGAGACTGCATATCCCTTTAACTCTTTTGGTGCCAACTGTGACTCAAGTCAAACTACTTTAAACGTACTGCTCTTTTGTAATAAAGGTGCTTTACATAAATTTATGTTCCTTGTAAAAAGACCTTTCATTGAAGCACCAACATGCATGTGGTTACATAGAATATGATGGTCCAGGTCAACAGCTTTTCTCACGGTACTTTGAGTGCATTGCACCCAAAGCGCACCAAGGAAAGCTGTTGACGTAATCCAAAATGCTGCACACTGAAAGAGTTAAGACCAGTACATACAGATATAGTTGGTATTTTTTTCATGTTATTGTATCTCTAATGAAAAGCTGCCAGTTTTGATAGTTTTGTACGTGCTCTTTGGGTGTCTTGGGACTGTCACTCAAGATAAACTGTACATTTTATTATTGATAGTTTTAGGGACAGTGTCATTGACAACTGATATAATCCAAGCAGGATGTATTAATTTCATGTGCAGTATGATTTATCATGTGTTAGGTTATTGAAGTGGAGTTGTAGTGAAGTGTCCAGTCTTGTATCTAGAAGACAGATAGACCATAGAGACCCAGAGACCACTTGTCTATAAAGACCACTTGTCTTTTGTCAGAGGGGCATAAAGAATATCCAGCGTGAAGTTTTAGGTGATACAGTTTCTCTTTTTTGTGATTCATCATGGTGGTTCGTCAAAACTGAGTGGCTGCATGATGGATGAAAAATGTTGCACCGTTAATCAATGTCATTGGTGCCCATGGCCCTTGCTATTAAAGTCTACAAAATCATGTACAGTTACACCTGCTAGGCCAGGTTGTTATTCATTGCAGATGTACATCCTGTATCACATGAACTCAAGGTGCCTTTATCATGTTCGCCGTGCACTGTGTTCCTTCAAGACCAGTTTCTCTGTGAGGGGACCTAGATCAATATGATCATATAAAACTTGGATGTGGTTCATTACAGTGGTCGTTTAAGGCAACTTGTCATATGTTAGTGCACCCTATATCATATATGATCAAGTTTTCTTTCATTAAGTTTATTACAATGGTCCCTTAACACCGACTCCCGTGTGATAACACATGTATATCTTATATATTACAGGAGATAACATGGTCTTTCATCATGTTTATTGCTGTGGTCCCTTAAGACAGAATCCCACATGTGCAGAGACTCCAAGTTCCAACCCTCCAGTTTGGATGGGATTTATCCCATTTTTTGTCTGATTTTAGCAGTTCTCCCGTTTGAGACACTTCTCCTGTCTTGAGGTTGACTGCACTTTAATTTGTAGAATGTAGTGCTCAATTTAGACATTTTTAGGTTTTACAGGTATAAATGTGGTGCTCTTCAGCTGGATCAGTCACTGAATTTCACCATGAAGATTCAGGACTTGTGTTTCAAATAGAATGTGGTGCTGAATGTGAATAAAAGTGTACAAACTTGTTGATCTTATCACTGTTCTCTTATAAATGTAATTTTCACAGAAATTACAGTGAAATAGTGCTCTAGAATGTACCGTTTTCTCATCAAATTTCCAAAAAATCTTCCTACGGGGGCGCCCCCCCCCCGAACACTACCCCAACTTGGGCACTTCATGTCCTCGTCTCTGAGGTTGCAGTCTCTGCATGTGTGATAATATAGCCTATGTTACATGAGATCAAGTTGTCTGTCACCATATTTATTCTAGTAATCCTTTCAGACAGGTTCCCATACATATGAAAGTACATTTATTGCTGCTATTAATATCCAAAGCAGAAGAACCATTGCCTACATGTGCGACTTGGTCGTGAGAAACAATAGACATGGAAAATTACACACACGCAATTCAAGTTAAGAACATACATGTACATGTATATACACTGTACATGTGCAAATGGAATGGAAAAGAGTCTCTACATGTATCAGTGCTGAAAGAAAAAGTGAAAATATGTTCTCCAGTATGACACATATATGTACTTTTTGGCTTTATCACAAAATCCCTGGCAGTTCAAGGTTGCTTCCTGGAAATTTGCTTGAGAAGAATCTTCAGTAGACTGGAAAAGCGTTGCCTTCGATCTTCCCTTGGGTATAACTAAACTCTTGGTAAATTCCCTAAGTGACTGTGTAAATACCAAGTCCAACCTTTGCAGATGGGGAAAGTGCCTAATAGATCACAGCAAATAATGCAAGAACAAAAAGACTCCCCTCCATGCCTGCAATAACTGTCCTGTTGACTTGAACCAAGGAAGAATTATGTGGAAACACAACAATATACTTCACTTCTGGAACAATATGACCAGAAGCAGCAGTAAAACCAAATGGCCTAACTATTGAGTAGCAGCTAGCCTGGAACACATGAAAAGCCAACATTGACAAAGCCCAGGTGGACATAATGGTCCAATACTGCCCTCTGGTGGCTGACATTGAGAGCAAAGGACTCGCAGTTTATTTTCGTGCAATAGAAATTGGTGCTGCAAGTTTTGTTTCTTGTGACAGTTACAAATGTCTAGAAGAAATGTGTAAACTATGTGCCATTCCTGGAAGTTTTCAGGGTTTTAAAAACATAAATTTTAAAATTGCCATCATTTATAAGTTCCCTTGAAAAATACAGTAGCAGCAAAAAAAAAAAAAATAAATAAATAAATAAATAAACAAATAAAAAAATTTTGAAAAATACAAATAATAAAGCCTGCTGCTACTTAATGCATTGTAAATTTATACTTATGCAGGCAATTTTACCATAGACTGGACTGTGATATGGGCAACAATGCCTGTATAATTATTAGTTTAAAACAATTTAGCTGTTCCGTTTATCGCCATCATTATTAGTTGAACATTCTATTCACCTGTACCCTGCATGTGGTCCGCAATGACGTGTTAACTGGGTCTTCTTCTGTTGTCTCCTTGAAGGTTTTACAAGAAAGTGATTTTACATCTGCAAATTACAGTACAGTAGTATATAATGTATAAGAGACAACAGTGACTTCAGCCTGGAGAGAATTAAATTGCTGGTTGGCTGAGTGTTAAGAAATTTCACATTAAAAATCAGTCTTGAAAATTGTAAATGCCAGTGTCCACAACTTTCTCTCTCAGGAACTGTTAATGGAAAGAAACATTTTTTTTTTTTTTTTTTTTGAGAGTAACATGCAGGCTGTTTTTGCCTAACTTAAAAATACATGTAAATACATTCAAGGTATATATATAGGTGTAACGCTCAGCTGAACCATCAATCATAATGTTGTGGAGCAGATATTTTTGTTCATAGTACAAAATATTAAGTGTATTCAACATTTTAATTAAGAGGTGAAAATTACTTTATAAAATTTGGTCTATGTGCCTGTAAATAATGTAGCTGACTTGCTGGAACCGTACCGTTTAGACACTAAGGATTGATTCATGTAAATGAGAATAGTTTGACCCCCAAATGGATAAAACAGGCTTGTGAAATAAACAAGAATTTACTCCTGTAAAAACACCAAATCATGTTGATGAATTATTATGAAATATATATTTTCAAGTGGACGGGCATGGGTTATAAAAATATTTTAAAAATGCATGCGTAGCTGTGAACTCGGAACAGTAAACATGTAGCGGTAAGATCAAAATAGCATGAAAATAAAGAGATTTAAAATAATTTGATTTTCAGAACTTAAAAAGTTGCCTGAGAAACATAACAGGACAAAAGCACATATTGGATGGACCCTTTTGTATGTAGAACTTCTGGCCCACCATGACTGTTAACTAACATGTGCAGAAAATTGTAAATGCACCTGACCATTCATGTTAATTCACATTAGTTCCTGTCCATGAAAAAAAAACAAACAAACAAACAAACAAACAAAAAAACCAAAACAAATAAAAAACAAAACAAAACAAAAATGGTTGCAAGTAATGTCTTGCACATTTATGTTATTACAGTATATATTGAGCCCTGTGGATTTAGTTTCCCATAATGAGCCTGATCATTTATTGTTATTGAGACAATACCCTCAGGCTGTAGACATAACATTTGTTGCGACACAATAAACAGTGTGACAGTTTATTGCATGCTGCTGGTATAGTGTACAGTCCCAGTACATACACAGTGCACTGATAGGTACAAGTGATTTATGGTTTAACTTGGGAATGGTGCAGTGAGTCTTTGTGTCTTCCAGATGACTTCATCTGTTATATGGTTTTCCAGACATCAGTGTTCACAGGTATTGAATTAGAATTTAATTCAAAATAGGCATTGATCAACTGTTTGTTGTCATGGGTATATGTGAGTAGCTTGACCTTCATCTACAATACAGCCTCTTATAAGGCCACTCAAAGTGCACCAGAAATGTGGCCTTATGAGGGGGATGGCCAGATTTTCATGGGGAGTGGACTTTTCACAGACAGGTCCTAATTGAGAGATGCTGCATAATCAACTATGTAAAGTTCATTGTAGAGATATAAATATGAAACCATGGACCTACTATCCGATACTAGGTCCATGATGGATCACACAAAACTAAATTCACCATGGACTATTTTACTTAAGTCTTAGCACCCACTTGAAATGTTTTAGATGATCTGTCGACCGCTCACTCAGAGGACAGATTTTAACCCTTTCCCCCTTGAATTGACACTTGAGTCAACAACTTTCCTTGGCATGATTTGGGTACTTAATGTCCAACTCATGCCAAGGAAAGTTGTTGACTTAGGGCATGTGATCTTGATAGGGCTTACCTACAATTCTCAGTCAAAATTGTATTTCATTACTGTTGAAATTAGTTGAAAACACTGAAGCAGACGACATTTGATCACCAGCCAGTTTTGGCCAGTTTAAGGGGGAAAGGGTTAATATCATACTTACTCCACTGTATACTGATCTGAGGTGCTCACAAATACTCACCTTGGAAAGACTTTGTGACTGTGACAGTACCCCACCAGTGATGCACTCCTGACTGGCAGAACCAGTATACACATGTACATATATGTTGTCATGTATGTGTGGTATCAAAATACTGTGATCAGATAATTTGTCATAAGCTCTACATGTACATGTACCATGGTGATTTCATTGTGACCTTAAAGGTCAGATCCTAGGTCATACGGAATACAGCTTAAGATGAGATCAGTGTCTCTAGGCTGAGCATACAGGATGCTACAATTATGTCATATTAAGTATTTTTATGTCAGCATTTATGTAATATTGGGTAAAGGTTCGGTTCACAAGTGTACCTGTATAAACAAGAAACATCAGATGCACATCTTATAAATATGGTTATCTGTACAAGTTGTTTCTGTTCTTGAATATTAGTTGGCTGTAGCATTTGGGCATGTCTAAGTTTTGTTTTGTCTTTTAGACGATGAAGTACTCCCAGATGTAAGAGGTGAGTGTACTGGCAAATAGGCACATGCTATTTGTTGCATTGAGCTTGTTTCTCAATGAGCCAAGGATAACCTCAGCTGACCTGTTTTGCAGACACTGCTGTTTATGCCATCAATATGATCGAGCCAAGGTTAATGTCAACTGACTTGGTTTGTACAAGACTGCTGTGTTATGCCATCAATATGAACCATGATTAACTTCAACTGACTTGTGTTGCAGACACTGCTGTGTATGCTGTCGTTGACAAGTCCAAGAAGAAGACTAGTTCACTGGTAGATATACGAGACAACCCAATAGTCAACAACCCGTGTGTGACCACAGACTATGACGATGAGATCACCTCTGTAGATATTCCACCGGTTCCAAAACGAGGCTACATAAGGTAAAGTTAAAAATCGATTGGTGAAATATCAAATACATATTTCATTTTACAGTAAATCATCTAATATATATGTATAATATGCTGACTTAAGGGATATACCTACTGGAAATTAACCCTTGGCTGCCTTAAGCAGATGGGTCAATAGCTTTCCTGATGCACCTAACCCATGCCAAGGAAAGCTGTTGACCTGGGCCATAGTACCAGGACAGGATCTACAATACATGTAGTCACGAAAAGTGTTTTCTATTGACAAGAAATTGAAGTAAAGACATTAACTCTTTCAGTGCCAAATTTAGCACTGAGTCAACAGTTTTTCTTGGCACACTTTGAGTGCAATGTGCTGAAACCATGCGGAAAAAAACAAGTGACCTGTGCTGTTATGTGCTATGGAACTACAGTCTTGCTGGTATTTGAATGAAAGATATTTTTACAAGGAACATGAATGTACATACAGCACCCTTTTGGCAATTTAGATCAGTTCAAGGGCTTACTTTTGGACCTTTCAGTATAATTTTGGCTTGTTTAGGGCATTTCACCCATAAATGTTTATTCATTCATTCATTCATTCATTCATTGGTTAAATATACATGTAAAATCTAAAGTCGGGTCAGACAGTTTGACCTTTGGGCAGCTTGGTTGTTTTACTGGGGTAGATTGTTAACTCTTTGAAACATGCAGCTTATAATTTCCAATATAACTGTTGTAGTTCAGTGTGTGAGAAAATAATATCCTGGGATCCTGTTAATCAATGATACATTCATAGCAGGTACATGTATGTATAAAAAGCTATGTGTGCAGGCCTATGAATATAACTTAGGTTTTAGATATGATATTATAAAATGCATTATGTGTATTGGTTTTTGATTCATAACCAGAAGAGTGATTTTAAGGTCAAAAATGGAATTTTTCTCTAATATTTTCCATGATTAAAAAATATTTATATTAGTGCTGCTTTCATTTTCAGTGATTTAGAACGTCATAGAGAGCTTAGTGGTTCAAGATCATCTTTATCAGAAAGGATGGACAGCTTAAAAAATTCAGCCAAGAAAAAGTTTGCAAAAATCAGGAAAGCAGTGAGCCTGGATAGAATAGACAAGGCAGGTATGGACGACACGTCAATCAGCGAATACTCAATAGGGCAGCCAGGCAAACTGAAGAAAACCTCATCATTACGTTCCCTCACAGACAAATTGGGAATTACGAAAAAGGAAAAGGTTACCAGGGAAATCAGTCATCCAATCATTGATGGCAAGCCACCATTACCGGGGCAACCAGCATCAAAGAAAGAAGGGTAGGTTTTGATAATGTTCGGTATGTGTCCAGTGAAACGTGTCATGGAAAACACCTCCAAAGGATAACAAACTGATGGTCTTGGTATAAAGGCGTGGTCACTAACTGGAGGTATAAAGAGCGTGACAAGTACCTTGCTCCCTCTTCATAAGCCCAGTCAATCTAAGGTGAATTGTGATATAACATGGCTCTCTTTTGGGCACTTTTACGATTACTTCTATGCTAAGTGCCCTCCATGTTGTCTGACGGTCCAGGTATAACATGGTCCACTCCACAAACCTCATCATCAGCATTATAATGAGGGAGCTCTATATATTGGGCAAATTATGCTCTGAAAGTGTTCATTGAAGACATATATAGTCGCTCACTGGTGAGGATTCTCAAGGCAGGGCAGGGGTGAATCCAGGATATTTCAGGTGGCGCCCAAGAGGCAGGAGGTTTGGGGGGGGGGGGGCTGCCTAGGCCCCTGACAGGAGTGCAGGGGTCAGTGTCCCATGATGGGAGCCCAGGGAGTGTAGCCCCCGGAAGCTCCTGCAATTTTAGGATATGTAGGGTGCAAGGAGGGGCTTTCCTGCAAGGAAAACCATAAAATATATAGACACATTTGTTTTACATGGATTGTGAAAGAAGTCAAGCATTGACTTATCGAGTCACTCTCCATGGCACAGATGTTGGCGTATACTTCCTACCTTGCCTAGTGGAGGAAACCGAAGAACTCGGAGAAAACCACCGTGCACGGTTAAAGTGGTAGGAACTTTTCCACATGCTGCCAGGACGAGAATCGAACCCGGGTCACAGAGGTGAAAGGCGAGCGTCTTACCGCTCAGCCAACCGTGCACCCTATATATAAAATATATGACTGGTAATCTGAGAAAATAATGACCATCAATTTTGTTGAGAGGCAATATTTTTTATTTTTTTGCAGTGAGTGGGGAAGCAAGGCCTCCTCCCCCCCTCCACCCCTGTAGGGACGACTGGATATATGAAATAGTTTGTTAATTAATAGAATATCAACTGTAAGATGCCACTACTTCCACATATCACAAAGCAGATGGTGTGGAAGTGGTGGGTACCTCTTATGCCTTTATACTCCTCGTGTTCTGAAATTTTTTATTGGCAATTTCAACAAAAGTCAGTGTGCTCTGAATTAACATAAAGATACCAGATTCATAGGCTTTGTAAACTGACCTTTGACCTTTTAATAAAGTACCAACACATTACCTACAATTGCAGAGATCATGATCTTCAGTGGTCCAGGTCAACAGCTTTCCTTGGCAGACATTGGGTGCATTGTGCTCAAACTGTACCAAGGAAAACTGTTGACATAGTTAAAAGTGAACTGACTACTAGACGTTGCATATATGTTGGTCCCTGGCTTCAGGGACCACTCTATTGAGAAACCACCTGCCTTGAAAGGCCACCTTTTCAATATACTGTGTCTAGTACTTTTCATGGTATCTATACCTCCTATGAGAGACCACCTGTCATGAGAGACCACAATTTGGTCATCCTTAAGGGATGGTCCTTTAAGACAGGTTTCGCTGTACATGTATACTCAATTTGCATTTTGGTTTATTTGTACCAAGATCATTATTGGTAATTTGGTGATATGTAACAAAAATCAGGTGTCAGTGCCTTTTTGTACATACATGGATCTGTATTAGTACTACACTACATGTAAAAAGCAATTCTTTGCCACAATCAAATAAGGGCAATGGGGGCCCTAGTTTGGGGTTGTAGCCCCGAACTGAAATGGGTAGGGCCTACCAACTGACCTGATATAACCCCTTCAGGGCAGGTTAGCAAATTTTGTCACCAGGAAATGGTGATTATAAGGTAGAAGACCCAGATTGGCGATGATCATCATCAGTAAAGTAACAGGAAAATCTCACATAGCTGAGGAGTCAAAATTGATATAAATACTTCCCTTGACAAATAATAACCTTCATTTTCAACTGTCATACTCAGACTATGTATGTTGGTTATAGGGTGCCAGGGAATTCCACGATTCAGCAACAGCATGTACATAGACATTCACAGAAGTAAGATGCTCAGATTTTGATGGAACTTTGTTTTGTGGCATTTTTTTGTAAATTTTGTCAGCTTATGTTTCTTGCTTTTTCATATTAAAAAAATGTGAGTGCTTTGATAGAAAAATTCTTGCAGTGACAGTATATATATTTCTTGCACGATAGATAGAAGTCTAATTAATGACTGATCATCATTTCTGTACACACTTCTTTGTTCTTGAAGCTGTAGTAAACTACAACTATGTAATCAGAACATTGAAATTTGGGATCATGTGACTTTTATTATCTCATGATCATGCACATGATACAGTTGTAATTTTTGATCGATCTGCACATGCACTTCCCGTTACTTCATTTCATCTCAATTGGTAGAACCATGAAACCTGGGACTCATCTCCAATGTGTCTGGCTACAGTACATTGTAAACACTATTATGATCTTGAAACTTAAATTGATGTACTTCCAAGTAATGTAGTGAATGCACCAACTGTGAATTCTTTTAAAGCAGGAGTTGACAATCATTTTAAAGACCATCCTGTAATGTACAATTACAGATCACTGGACCATCCTCATAGAACTCAGATTACTGTTTATTAATGAGCAGCTTACATTGGAAATTTCTTTGTTTTCCTACCTAGCTGAATAAATCTGTTATCTGTTATCTGTAATGGACACAATACTGGCAATGGTAAAAATATATGGTAAGATTATATGTACATCTCAATGTGAACAATATCAGGCTGAATGTATCCTGTTCAGATGGTTATGTAACAATGTTTTGGGACACATGGGGGACTTTGAGGATCTCAAGTTATATACATGTAGTGTGTACCATGCGGGGAGACCCAGGGCTCTCTCCACGGACAGATCTCCATCAAGTTGCGCCTGGGCTGGGTTTTGGTGTAGCTGGCAGTCCACAGGCTCAACAGGGAGAGATCTGGGGGTGCAGAGATGGGGAAACCCAATGTAGTTTCCATTTGTTAATTGTTATTATTAAATCGGCTCAGTTGTGCCCAAATGTATATATGTGCCCTGCTTTCATTATTTGTTTAGTTGCTTCTTATAACGGAAACACTTAAGGGAAAGATGGACTGAAAATTAATTTCAAAGCTTCTGAATGAAAGTCAAATTTAGCATGTGGTGGAAGGTTTTTCTTTTAATTTTGACTGCAGGTCTAGACCTTTGAAGGGAAGATTGTGTTATGTAGTTAAGGTCTTGTGATGGTTTGGGACCAGGTTTGACATAAAATAATGTGTTATTGATACCAAGCATTGAATTGAAGGAAAGTTCAGCCATTAAGATAGAGCTTTACTGAAAGCAAATAGGGGATTAAAGGGATCAAGTAACAGCACCACTGGGCAGCTCAGCTCTTGTCCATTGGGCCGGTTACATTTTGAAGTCTTGGCCCACGGCACCAGCCTGCTTGGGGGGGGGGGGGGGGGGGGCGGGGTTACTATCCCAAATTTTTGGCAGGGGTGTGCAGCTTGACCTTTTGAAAACACATCTTTCTTTAGAGCATGTTTTACCCAAAAAAATGATACCTTTGTTAGGGAATTTTAAACTAAACTCATAGAAAGTATGGCCAATAATTGGCATGAAAAGTGCTCTGTGAAGAAAAATGTTGAGTCTTAATTTAAGGGGGTCGGGGGAGGATTAAAGCATGTATCTCAATTTTGTATGAGAGAGGGTAATGTTTTATAGGGAAGCATAGAACAGACCTTCAACCCTTGTTCTCCTTCAAGTGAATCAGTGCTACAGAAAATATTATAGATTGTTTCACCAGAATCTGTTTACAACATAGATTTGCCAAAGACTATCACCAATGTGAAGAAAATGCATAGTCATCTCTGCTTCTGCTGTCCTTAGTGATATGCTTGGGTTAAATCCCGTGAAGTGTGGTCTTTTAAAAAATACAGTTTGAATTGAGAATCGCAGTTTGCATGGACGTGACAGGGTGAATCACACAAACACTGAAAACCTGGCTCTGAACCATTGTGAGCCCTTAGCTTACATAAATACAAACGTATCAGCTGGTAGTCAGTAAGTGTAAATGTATACATGTTGTACACTATCCCTGTCGTCATGTTGCTACATTGTTTGTCTCCATGTTTGCAACATTTTGCCTCACTCCAAATCCAATTTCAGTATGTTGACACTCTGTGACCAGTTTTGTGGAAGTTTTTTTTTCGCCCCGACTATTGCAGAAGGGCCTTTGACATACACACAAGTCATGCCCTCAGGGAATGAGTCAGTCGACATAACTTAGTTGTGCCTCTCAAAAACAAAAAATTGCAATAAATCCAGTGTACTGCTGTAGAAAGGGTATGTTCCATAGACTCTGAACATATGTAAATGGTAGAATTGTATCTTAATTGATGTATAATACAAGAGGTTTTTTTATCAGTAATTTAATTGTGATATGTGTGCACAATATTCAATCTATATGACATTGTAACTTCTTAGTGGCTCTACCAAACTCTTATATTTGCACAGAATTACATTCCACATATGTGGCTTTTAAAATCTTTTCCGACAAATTTTGTATTTGAGCTTTTTGCTGTACAGTTCCAGGTTTCTAAAATTGAAACCATGTATGTTAGCATTATTACTCTGTAAACAATTTGGAATTGGATTTTACCGTTGAGCAGTTACTACTTAAGTTTGTGTGAATATGCCACCGTAAGATTTCTGCTACATACAAACAGGCTATTTCCATACAATAAAATTTTCACACTTCACATATTTGTAGCATAAAATAAATTATACCTTTCATTACAATACTTTCCTTTTATGAGGCAAAAATTGTGACAGGCGACTAATTCTACTGAGGCATTGTGCAAAGTGATCAATTTTTGCACATGTAAATTTTATGGTTTTTCAAATGTCAACGTCCAATTGGCTATGAATTTGTGATTTCTAACAGAGAATGTGAGTAAAATTGTTCTTACACACACCTTTGTCATGGTTGCCCAAGTTTTCAAATGCATACACTTTTAAAGAAAAATTACATATGTTGATAGGGGAAATAGAAAGAAAAGTCAATAATCACAGAATTTCATAGTACTTTTTTAATTGATCATGGGACTTTAATTTCAGTATGAAAACCACATTGAAATAAAGCAGTTTTCAGGGATAGATTACCTCAGCTGTTCACCTATAACTATGCAATTATATACTTTTTTTTATTAACCCTGAAAGTGCTAATCACTGCTATAGGTGCTTTCTCATTGCCATTAAACATATAATGGTTAGAAGAGTCAAATGCCTCATGAAGATACCTTTCATTCAAATACCAGCAAGCCTTGTCTGAAGTGAAAAGTAGTCTTAGTCAACAGCACTTTAAGGGTTAACAATTGAGCAATACATTTGCATTCAGTTACATATCTATTATCTTTATACTTTTTCCACAATTTTGCACTGTTTAAAAAAAATGACATTAACAATTAAAACCTTCTACTATGGTAATCCTACAGAAACCACTTTTTAAACCAAATCAGTGGTCAAAAGTAGACCTGGTCAACAAGTTTGCTTGGTTTGGGTTTGGCACATTGCACCCAACCCACACCATGGAAAGCTGTTGACTTGGAATATGTTAACCTCATATGTGTAATCTACATTTCTTGTTGAGGGTGCTTTTCTATTTAACTAAAAACAAAATCAAGTGAAAACACTGAAGCAAACACTTTATAGCTGGCTAGTTTGGACTGATTTGAGAGATTTATGAATTTGGAAAACTCAGCACAAAGCAGTTGGATGAAAGGTGTTTGATTCAGTTACACAGCGATACATCTTTTTATGAATGCAACTATAGCTTGGCCTATACTTTCTGTTTGAGAGATTCATTTTGGCAAACTCAGCACAAAGCACTCGGATGAAAGGTGTTTGATTTAGTTGCACAGCGATGCATCTTTTTATGAATACATGAGCAGGACTAGGCAAGTAGCCATTGAATACAACTGCAGTTTGTTCTGTAGATATATTTGCGTGTATGCATATGCACATGTGACGAAAGGTGAAAATAGAATACGCACTTCCTAACCATAAATTACCATCACACATTTACAGTGGTCCCTGTCTTGAAAGACCGACCAGGGGCAGGTCCAATAGTGGTCCCTCAAAACAAGTGGTTTCTCATCAGAGATACAGTAACATGGGAAACCCATGTACAGCACTGTCCAGAGACTCCATAAATGTCCAAGCAGATAATCCATTAGCCAAATTGCCAGTGGCTCAAAAGAAGTTTCTTGGCTAACAAAATTTGCTAACGTTTAGTCAAATTGGCTAAAGGTATTTCAGGTTTTATTCAACTTATGGTGGACATATTCATTTTTATTCGACTTATATGAATTTCTTACACATAATTTCAAAGTGGAGAATTTTGCAGGTGGTTAATTAGGCTAATATATTCAGCAGTTGACTAAGGAGCTGAATATGGCTTTAACCAGGTTGGCTGCTGTGGTAAAAAATTGCTAGGATGAGTCAGAATGAGGTCTGACAAGCCAGAAGGTTATTCATTGGGACAGTCTTCCAAGACAGACCACTGTACCTTTGTCCTGCAAGGTTTCAACAGTTCAATATATAATCTACCGGTTCTTTACAAAACAAACCATAATATATTACAATGTAATTTGTGTTCTCTTTTACCTGTGCCCCTCAGGAAACCCCCCAAACCTCCACATAACTCGCGACTGTCAAAGTCCAGGAAAAGGAGTGGCTCGCTGACATCACTGGAATCCGTGGAAAAGCCGCAACACTTCAGACCAATCGGAAAGCTCAAAAAATTAAACCCGGATGGCTCCCAGGTGGTGGAGTTGATCAAGCCTCCACATGGTCCCTTTGGGTTTTATATAGCCAGAGGAAATGCCAGTTACAACCACGGTAGGTTACCCACAGCAATAGATTTTATGTAAAGAATCTTGGTTTTGTTTAAACACATCAGGCATTGTTCTTGATGGTCTACTTCAACCCAAATAAAGTTTGCTGTTATTAAGACATTGGTTTTATAGTCATTACAATCTAGAAACTTTTTTTGAAAAAAAAGGAAGCCAATACATGGATTTTTCACTGTGCTTGGTAACCCTGGCAATCACCAAGCGTTGGTTCTGCATGAGAACACCCCAGTGTGATTAAAAATACTGTCCAGTCAAGTTTTATTATGACAATACTGTCACAGTTAGGCAGTATCCCTGTACTACCAAACACTAAAGTGTGGCCGATAAGCTTTTGTTACAAGGAAAAAGAGTTTTATAAAATATTCTGAAAGCTTGGGGTCATTAATCTGAATGTCTAAAATTAAATCTGTTTGCTTAAAAATTCTTATGTTAGGCCTCCAGAAAGGGTATGCACATACAATTCCTTATGTCATTGAGATCTATGACATAAATTCTATAGACTATTTATAGAAATTTATTTGCTGGCAACAAAAACTCATGCGCACCACGGTAACCCCGTGCTTGGAACAGGAAAGAAAATCTTACCCCATGATATAAATACATGGCATCAGAAGCTCCTTTCACGGGTCCTTATGAGGTTAATCTAGCAACAAAATTGCTTAAACTTAATCTAGCAACAAAATTGCTTAAACTTTTCATTTACATATATTATTTTTTTTCCCAAAATAAACGCACTTTGGCACTACAGTGGTACCTGCTGTATGCAAGCACTGCTGTGAGCAGCCACATTGCTTTTTGTGGTCACTAGGCTCAGACATAGGAGTCCATTTCTTTGTAAAATTTACCTGTGGTGACAGGTCACCTGCTGTATGTGGCCATTTTTTCTTGGCAGAAGGGGTGGCCACATACAGCAGGTACCACTGTATTTGCCCAGTCTAACTGTCCATCAGCCGAAACTTTGTCCAATAAAATCATAAACATATGACCATTGGATGCTGATCAAGAATGCCGTCATATTTTGTCAAACCTTACTTTGATCAAATTCATATGTATCCCGACACTTTTTATTTTGTGAAAGGTTAAGTTGCTAATGAAACTGTCAATATGTGTATTACAGGAATCTTCATCTCGCGCCTCAGTGACAGTCTTCCAGAGAAGATGTTTGCTGGACTCCTGGGACTGGGAGATGAAATCCTCGAGATAAACGGCATATCAGTGAGACAACTGACCTTGGATGCTGTTTATGATTTAATGGCGGAGAAAGATCGGCTTCTGCTTAAGGTGCTACCATTTCTTGCAAGGAAGGATTCAGAAGTTTGCTAGGAAAATTTGAAGAACAGAATCTTTCAGGCTTGTAGATAATTTCATGCAGATACGAGACACCTGTATCTGTATTTAACCACAGGACCTATACTTAGGTTCATGGTTGTACCCAGTGGAGTTCTGCGAAAGTTCCAGTTTGTGTCAGTTTTTGTAGGGTTAAGAAGATGGTGAAAATCTCCAGTCAGCTGTCAGGATTTTCAGATCGCTTATAACTAGTCTTGTTTTTTTTGTTTTTTTTGGCATGTATGCATTCTGTAGTGGAGTCGTATGGAATAAAATAGCTTGTCTTTTAACATTTAAGTCTTGCTGGAAAGGATGCAGAGAAGAACATTTAGCATGACAACTTGACATCGTGCATTGGAACTGCTGTTTCCTGTAATGGTATTTTTGTGTGGAGCAGCAAGTTGAGGGAAGACTGAAATGCAAGAGATTTTTAAACGTCAAGTTAACATAGAAGAGGGCACAAAATAGTATCACATATCACAGACAATGAATTGATGAAGAAGTAGATTAAGAGGGCTGTAGTATTCAACCCCAGGTAGGAGTGTCTCAGGTCTGTACAGTGTGATAAGCCAAAGTGTAAGGCATGGGTTTGACATGCTGAACTCAAGAGCAACTTGACTGGCAGAAGTTGTTCAGGACCACAGTTCATAAAACTCATTGATGACCATCAGTCGTACTATTCAATGATGAAATCTATCCAGGTGTACATGGCCCTTGTTGTTTTGTAAATATTGTACAAAGTCTATTTATTATACATTTTACTTAGGATAGTATACTTTTATGGGACATAGCTTGTATTGTACCTATACATGTGTACCTGTATTGTCAATGTATATCTCTGCAAACTATAACTCATATATCGTGCAATGCACTATTTCTTGGTTTTACTGCAGTTGCACCACATACACTGTATATGTCATTGTCAGTCATTACATCCAGACAGAGCATAAATTTTGCCTTTTATGGAGGGGTGTTTGAAACATTCCACTGCACTTCAGTATTTTTCAGTCAATTTAGAATGTTAGAACTTGTACTTAGCATTCAAATACCATAAGAACTTTAATTACAATGTCAAAGCAGAATCACTTTTTTTCATTTTTCACAACTTTTTTTCAAGCCTGATTTGGGCTGGATCTTGGAAAAATATTTTTGATTTTTTAGTTAGTTTCATATTGAAACCGGAACTGTACAGTTTGAACAGACAGGGCGTGAGATTAACCCTTGGCCCCTTGAATTAAGACTTGAGTCAACAGCTTTCCTTGGGAAGGTACTGAACAAGGAAAGCTGCTGACCTGGGCCATGTGATTCTGAAGGCACTCAACATTTGGTCCAGTTTGGGATGCATAATGGCCTAAAACTGTATACAACTCCAAATGTTTTACATATACTAACTGAAAACGTTCCTGTTTCAAGCAGTAGGACTAGACTTCATGTGAAGAGTCTAGCCAGACTATACTTATCAACCTTTGCCACTTTCATTTTGATTGATGTGTGCAACAATTAACTCAAGTCACCAACATTTTAAGTCTTACACCATGGCCAGTCATTCCAGTCCCTGTTTACAGATCTGTTTACATGGTAAATCATTGTATGAGACAGCTATTGCCTTTCTAAAATGTCATTCAGGTTTGATTTTGTGCAAGAGAACTTGGACGATGTTATTGTTTTGAGGTACTGCAGATTTTTCTCTCATGTTTGCTTTATTTTTCTTGGCATTTATTTGTCATGGGAGAAGCTTGTCATGACAGTTGATGCTTTAGCTGCTAATTTATCTTCTTTTTTTTTTAATTCGCATAATGCTGGTAGAAAGGTGCCAAATATGGTAAATGGCAGACACTTAATGATTTGAAAGTATGCTGCAGACATTGATAGACAATCAATCATCAAATTTTCTCTAGTCAAAAATATAGCCATATGTTACCAAGCCAAGACTAAGTTTTAAGCCGCATACCATAAATATATATACTTGTACAGTGGGTCCTGTCTTGAAAGACTAACCTGCTAATTAAGAGGCCACCTGCCTCGAAAGACCACCTTTTCAGGACAAAATGCTTGGTTATTTTATGTTATCCATACCTCCTTTGAGAGACCACAATTTGGTTATCTAGGGCCATTCTTTAAAGACAGGTTTCACTGTATAGATATACACATACATGTATGTATATAATATGTATGTGCACATGTACTGCTGCTTACATCAGATGTGGATTCCTGAAGGAGAATTTGACACGACACAAAATCATGACTCTGTTAGTTATTTTTCTGTGTGTGTGCTGAATTCTGTTTAACTGTCTCATGTGTTTTATATCTTGATTACTGTGGTGTGTATATCATCGTGACACGGTATCAGGTCACACAGGTATAACAAGCTGACAGTTGTGACAGACCCTATTAATGCCTTTATCCCAACATTTGATGTCCACTTCTGCTGGTGTCACCCAGACACTTCATAGTCTCATAAGTATTTTTGACCACTTGATAATGGTTTCACGGGTTATCAAAGTTATAATTTTGTATTCTGCCACTGGTCTTGCTTATACCAAGCATGTTTGTTGGCATGACCAAGCTGATAATCAGTGTGTTATCATCATGGTTTTTTTCCATAAATGGGAGACATTCCCTGCCTGCTAAGCCAATGTCTGGGCCTTCCGTTTATTTTACTTGAATGCAGGAGTCGCCAGCCAAAACCATGGAGTTGGGAGGGACAGACAAGCAAGGAAGTCATTCCAGAGGCAGAGAGACTCTGTACTTTCATTTGTGATATTTAATTATGTGATTTATTGGTACTTGGTATGTAGTTACCATCTGTGTGTAACTGCCTATAGAAGTAAGTTGCAGTAAGGGTTTTTTGTTTCGTTTTGGTGGGATGGAATAATTTATGCAAACCGTTCTTGCCTCATTGTGTTCTTGTAAGATCCCAATTAATCCATATTAGTAACAAACTGTTCTTGCCTCGTTGCCTATTTGTAAGAACGCGAGTTATCACTATCTGAAATTTTCCATGTGGGTATTTTTCATGACTGGATAACTGCTGTCATTTATATTCACCTTGCCAAGCGTCTGTCTGCTTCCATATATGTATCTGTTGCCGTGGTTACAAGAGACCCCTCTGCTGGTTTGCAAGTCATAAATTTGTAAGTTAAATACATGTACTGGTAAATGATACTTGGCTTGCTGGACTGGGCACATACAGTACCTTGATGCTGGGACCACATGTATGTAGCACCATGAATTTATGGAGGACAGTAAATTATTAAGTACCAGTACTTTTACAAGATGCCATGGAGAAAATAATCAAGGGATATACTCACTGTAGAGTTAACCATATCACGAGCAACCATAATCATTCAGGTGGTCAAAAGATGAACACACAGAATTTTGACATTTATTTTTTTTTTTCTTTTTTTAACAGAGTGAAGCCCAGAATTTTGAATAAGTATCTTCACTGGTACAAGTCCAGTTTTTGGGTGTTGTGTTCAGGCTGCTTTGTAATGCGAATGTAAGATTTATTCCAAACATTGCTTGAAGGCTGTCTCAGTATTGTATTGCCCAAATGAGGTTTTACCCCATCAGTATGACATGTTGAGGTGTGTTTTTACTGGACATGTGTGATAGAAAATAGTACCTGAATTGGGATTGTACATGTGTATCACTGACCAGATGTGAAATAATTGCTAAGTTCATGCCGTGGATTGGTGGTTGTAATATTGTCTCATGTTGAGGGGTTAGAATGCCAGGGCCTGCGACATGGGATCTGTTTTATTCGTGCAGTGAAAAATGCTTGTGAACAATTGTCAATAGTCATACAAACAGGCAAGACAAAAAGAGGTCAACTTGTGGCATATATGTACAAATATACAATTTAGGTCCACAGCCACTAATTGAAGTTTTTGATGATATTTTGTTTACGGTACCTTGACTAAGAAAGAAAGTAAGTGCATTATTATTGTTATTAACTGAGTGTAAGTTTATGTGTAACTGAATTGTTCTTTTCGCTGTGAAGCAGATGAAAGAGGTCAACAAAAGAAATGTAATGCATTGTTTACATTGGGTGAGCTGACTGTTACTATGTTAATTGGAATACAAAGTTTTAATGTTAATTTATCTATAGAGCGCATACACATATGCCATTTCATATCACCCTCTAAATTGTTATGTACACATACATTCCCGTCCACAAGTTTTTGGCATCTTTGTGATAACACCCAAGGTTCTATACAAATCTCGCGGTGATGGTGATAGATAAAAATAAGGCTGCTGTGCATGTTACCTAGGCATATAATGCAACTGTATCATATGTATATATCAGCTTCTCATCCGTCCAGGAGGTGGTAGTGGTGTGTTGAAATGCTCAACGCTGGGCTGGCACTCAGAATTTTACCTCTGTAGCCAATTTGGCTAAAGCAACATTAAATTCATAGCCAAATGCTCACAATAAACGAAATTAAGTGCAAAACTATACAGTTGTAAATTATGCAAAGTGAAATACCACAGATTTTATGAATCAAAAGGTGAAGAAATTTGGAAATATACTTGGTCTGTTTTGTTAAAGCAAACAAAATTTTTCTTTCTTTCTTTAAAGTACACCTTTTCAGCCAGTGGTTATGTGGTCAATGGACAGTGCTGGCCCAGTTTGGTTTGCCATACTTTGCTTTTTTGGGGGGGGGCATGTGGGGGTGGGGTACAACTATCGAACTATCGTATATATATATATATATCTGAACTTTGTCCGTCCAAGCTGTGGAGAGGGTATTGGTGAGGGGTTCTTCAGGAAGTCATACTTCACCTTGTTGCGGGAGGGCATGTCAAAGAGGGATAATTTATAGGAACTGCAAATATCTTGTCACTGCTGTAACATTGTAAAACATTCCATCATAAATATGTTTGCGTGGGAAATGGGATAGGTTGACAAATACTGGTATAATGGGTTATTTTAGGTATACTGTTTAGTTGGACTGTAAAGTCTGTCTTGAGACACAACGGTCACTGCCACAAGAAAGTGGTCTGGAAAGACAGATGGTGTCTCAGCACATGTAAATATTGACAATTCAGTGCTACATCAGAGACTGAGTCAACATCTTTCCTTGGTGTACTCTGCTCATTATGCATGTAAAATGCACCAGGGAAAGCTGTTGACCTAGACTGTCTATAGCCTGTCTTGAAACATAGACATGCTGGTACTTAAATGAAAGGTCTTTTTGTGAGGAATTTGAATCTGGGATAATGATAATAATTAAGACAGGCTTGCTGGTACTTGACCAATTAAGACTGAATCAACAGCTTTGGCACCCAACCCACACCAAGGTAAGCTGTAGACCCAGGGCAAGGGGTCTTGATATGGCTCATTTACAGTTCTCATTCAAATAGTTTTTCCATACTGTTGAAATTAGTTGAAAACATTGCAGCCATTAACCACCAGCAGGTTTTGTCTGGTTTTACGGGTAAAGGGATGAATGTCTTTGTTTAAAAAATGACAAGCTGGAATTATTACGGAGATTAAGATGAGCACAGCTTTGTTATGATCAGCACTGAAGGGGTTAAGATGGGAAGATTAGGGTTTGGCATTCCCCAATTGAAAGTGGTTTTCCAGGAGAGAAGGTGCTCTGTCATTGCAGGGTTCTCTCCAGATGTTTCCAAAAAATGTACTGCCACTTTTGGCTTACATCAAAACCATTCCAACAAGGTCCAACTCCAGAGGATTTGTACATGTCCTGGAGAAGGTTTTATGGAGGGGGGGGGGGTGTATATTGTGCTGAAGATGTACAGTCTGCACTTGTAATTAATTATTCCTGACAACTTTCAATTTTGCATTTTGCTTTCATCCAGAAATTGGGGATGGTAAATCTCTCTCATATTTTTTAGAACTTTTTTATGTACCGGTGATACAACTGTACATTCCAGGATTTCCATTTGCTTGTCACCATAAATCATGCGTTTCATTTACCGATACCTGTACTAAATAAATAAACCCTTTTAATTTGTGCTGAAGACCAAGGAAACTAGTTGCCTAAAATATGGTCTGCAAGGCATGCAAGTTTTGCATTTAAGGAAGAGATGCATATACAAGGAGGCACGTTGTATCTCAGCTGCTCATAGGCAGTATCTCATGTGGTCACATTTTGTTGAAGGTTAAGAAGAGTGCTTTTCAGGGTAACCAGAGATCTGAGTCTCTTTTTGTCCAGTCAATAGATGTAAATGCAGAACAAGCCAGGTGTTTAACATTTATTACAAGTGGAAGGCTGGGAGACTCTACATCCTTCAAAATTGTCTGCGAAGACTGTCATTTTTTTTTCTCCTCTTGTTAAGTTGGAGGGTGGCGTGGGGGGACAACAGTGCGTGCTGTTGAGTGCAGCCTCTAACTTTAGGCACATTTACTCAGCAATTCCCATTGAATATATTTTTCATTCTGGACATAAATTTGACATTTGGCTTCTGGCTGCTTTTTGGCTACTTTAAGGGGAAAGGGTTACATTGTTAATGTGATTCAAGTGACCATTCTTATTGGCTATGGCTACATATCCTTTGGATCAAGGGTCACAATCTTCTGCACCAAGAAATTTAACCCATTCCTGGCCAGAGTACGACCAAGTCATGAGATGTGACCTAGGGCATGCCATCATGTGTACATAAAATCTCAGCAAAAATATTTTCTAGTAATGATAAATTGAAGGAAAAAGGTTAAGGTAGATGGCAATTTACATCCAGGCGTTTTTAGGCGATTTGAGTGTGAAAGGGTCACAGTGGTTGTACACAGCACGCCTTACTTCTAGGAGTAATTTAAACCTTCTGAAATTTCCCAAACTGTTAAATTCAGCAACATGTGTGATTTATTTTTAAATACTATTCTTTAAACTCACTGTTTCGTCCGTAGAGCTTTACTTCAAGTGTGCAAAGTACAGTACAAGGTCAGAGTAAACTGACTCTGAACAACTTGGTGATTTCCATACACATTATGGAATCAAATCCCCATGCTGGTTACACAACGTGGGATCACATGACCAAACAAGTGAGCGGATCAATGTTGTATGTCCATTTTGGAAAGCACAACAAAAAATCAGTGGGCTTCTTTACAGAAGTGGAAAAGAGTTTTAATCTTGTAAAGTTCAAGGTTCACATTGCATTTGTTGCAAATGGTAAATCCTACACACTGACTGTTTGTGCTTTGTCTCTGTCTATTATTCTAAGCGTTTATGCATCATGAAAAGTTTCATGAGACTGCAACAAAACACACAAAGGGTTCAAAATGTATGCAAATGATATTTTAGTATGTGCAAAATGTTGATCAAGGCTAAAATAACAGTTTATTACATAGAACTGTTGGCAAATTTGGCACAAAATTTGCATCAGATATTCATGTTATGTGACAAAAGCAATTTGAGGTATGCCACTTAAATCATTAAGCATCATCATTAAGTATCTCCAGAAAAAAATAATCACAAAAATGTATGGTTTAATGAAACAAGGTCTATGTAATCAGCTAATAAGGATTTTGATTCAAAGACATTCACAATACTTGTGAAATTTATTGGTACAAACATGTATCTACAAGTATATCGTGGCTATAAAAAGTAAAAATTGTTTTATCTTAAAAGATTGGCCTCCAAGTAAGGTAACTGACAGATGTTGACTGTATGGCCATAAGAGATTTTTCTAAAAATATATATATAAAAAAAAAAAATCATGATAAATGAAATCTTGCAAGATTTTCCTGTACTGCTAGTAATCAATTCAAAATAGGAAAGTACACATATACCGATACAGAAAATTGATTTCATCCAAAGGATGCAATCAATATTCTTGATGTTTGTATCACTAACTGGGCTTTTGTGGTATTTTCAATTAATTCTAAGCATAGTAATTTAGGCAATGGAATAGTCGTTGCCATTGAGAAGGCAGTTGACAGGTGCTTGCATGTAATAGCCGCACGATCTGCTGCGGATTTATAACATAGAAGATGCGCATGCATTTCTTGTGTTAAACACAGATCATGAGATAATTCTGTGTAATAAAAGTCACACTGGTAATATTTATCATTGTGTATACACCCAGTTTCCATGATTTAATAAAATTAAGCATATATTACAGGCTTTGTGTTGGTCGTATGGAACTTTGCCTACCAAAGGTTGCAGAGTTTGAGATTATTCTGTTGCAGACACTCCAACCTACAGAACACAGCAAACGCGAGATTGTTATGAAAACAGCTGCTCTCAGCTGGAGCCCCATTCATTTACTATGGGCAGAACTGTCAGCCAGGCGGGAGGTTGTGAAATTTTATTGATTTTCAAGACAAGAATGCAGGAGTTCTCCTGTCCCGGTCGGGAGGGTTGGAGTCTCTGCTGTTGTTTCCGTCTTGTCTGCCCATCCAGGAACAATTGCTTTTGAGTATTGTGGTATCCACAGGTTTGACGTTTGTTCCACAAAGTTCTCAACATATTCTGCACATGAAAATGTCAAGGCAAGTTCAATAAGTTATCAAACCAGAAGTAGGTTGGCACAACTTTCGTACTGCCTTATTATCTACAAAATTAGAAATGCCTGCACTGCAGCAGTTGTGGATTTATGGCCTTATGCTTGAAATAGTTGTGGTGGTCTTCCACCAACTTCACAAAAACATTTGAACTTCGAAGGGTAAAATTCTGTGTAAAATAACTTTTCCGGATACAATGGGATACCTAATTAAATTAGGTATAATCATGGACACATGTACGCTCAGGTCCAGTGATCATGTTGATATGAACTCTCTTAACACAAAAGCCTCCCTAACTGAGGCCTACATCTACTGAAAACTAGAAAGCTCCTCCTCGCAAGACTGGATAACTTTCACACACATGGGTCCGGAGACTTTGAAAATAAGATCAAGGTCACCAATACGTAATCAGATCAAGAATGTGTCAAAGTACAACTGAGATATAATTCTGATGTGTTCTGTGAATCATGGGATATTCTGCTTGCAAGGATGGTGCTGTGGACAGACAGACAAGGCAAAAACCACAATACCCCTCTTACGAACTGTTTGCTGAAGGTATAATGAGCACTACTGGATGAGCATTTAGGACTGCATGCCAACTGCTGTTCTTTGGTGCCAGAAATGTAAATGGAAGATTCCAAGTGAACTGCTGTTTGCAACAGCTTAATTTTGAACAAGAGTTCTGCTCTGGCAATTTCATCTCGGTACTGTACAGCCATTGACTACGTTACCTTGTACATACCTTAGGTAAGCACCACGATAGCGACTTTAAGATCCGTGGTTGGGGTCAGCTTTTGTGGTGGAAATTTGCAATATCCCCATCCCATGTACAATTACCTAAATAACTGCCTGTTCTTTAGTGATGTGTTTCTGTGTACTGTTGTTCTGTCTGTAAAATGTTGAATAAATTGAGTCCAAGTCTGAATCTGAGCTACTAGTTTGTGATGAGTCCAGGAACTGTCAAGTCAGCAAAATTAATACTGGCACCCTTCAAAGTGAATTCCGAACTGATCTCCGCAACAGATGCTGTATACCTTGCCTAGAACTGGCACACACATTTTACATCTTCATGTAGCTTGATCCAGTCTTGGATGGAATCCCGGCTTGTGGTATTTACACAAAGTTGCTGTGTGACCTCTGCAGTCACTGTTAAAGACGGCCAGGTGGGATGCTGTGAGGCCCTGATACCTCTGCTTTGACTTGCAGAGAAAGCCTTTATCATAATCTGGCTCCTCCTCAACACTAGAGCTTGATGGTGTCTGACTGGGGTGGACCTATCCACACTGGATATGGCAGACTCCACAGTGTCAGGCCTGTCCGGTCTGGATACAAATGCCACTGGATTTGCCCCATTGGTATCCAAGGGATCTCCTTGCCAAGAAGTGCTGCTTGGACCATCTCAGAGATAATTTGCTCCACAGCAGAGCTGCTCTCAAGAAAATGAAACCACAGTACACAGTTGTGGCAAGTGACTGGATGCATCCCGCCAATCTTGAGATAGTGAAAAAAGATCACATAGAAGGCCAGGTACCCTGCACAATCTCGGTCAGAGTCTGTCGCCAGCCTGACCACATTACCAACAAATGGCTCTACTACAGCTTCAAGCTGTGCCACGGAATGGGAGGTCTCTTCGGCTCAGTATACTATCTCCTCCTTCTCCCTGCAGCAGATATCATCTCAGTAGCCAGCAACTCTGGTCAGGGCTCCAACACTTGTTTTCTTTTTTCAGGGATTACAAGACCCCACTTTTCCGTCGTCCAGAACAAACCCCATCTCTGTCTGCTCCAATACTCATATTCTTTGCTGGGACATGCTAATGCTCCCGCATATATGCAGTAGGCCTGACCGGCACTTACATCAGTGTGTACAGGCATCTGTTTGGCTCATCAGATGGCAGTAATGTGGTCATGTCCTGCCTCTAGGCATGTCAGGGAGAGGATTCAGGGTGAGTGAATTAACTAGATGTTTTACTCCCTTCATCTGCAGTCTCCTGTGCCTCTCGTTATACAAACAAATCTTGTCTGCCATTTTGTGAAAAAGTAAGTCAGTGAACAACCAACCTCAACTTTTTACAAATCTAATATTACTTGGTCAGACCACTTGGAGGATATTCCAAGCATGATCTGTGCATATACTCTACTGATGCAGAAGGGAACTGTGACAGAACCCAAGCCTTCATGTTGAAAAACTTTTAACTTTCATCAAATCACTTGTGAGTAACAGCATGGAAACAAGTTTCGTTGAAATGGACGCGTGCCTTTGACCTTGAAGTCTAGGACCCCATAATCTATCCCCGTCAAGGTTCTACCCAGATACATAGTTCACAAGTTTGAAGGAAACTGCACATGTATTTCAATAGTTCTCATTTGGAAACAAAATCTAGCTGGACAGAAGACCTCATTACAAAAGAGCACAATGCTGGACCACAGATGCATCTGTAAATTAGACCATCTTGACCACAACAAATGAAATCAACTCCAGTCATGGCAAATCATGGGATTATTAATTCTCTGAAGCCTATGACTGGATGATGTATGTGGAGACAAGCCACTGTCACTGAGACAAAAAGAGGTGGTGGAAAGCCAACTGGAATATCAGATGCCACAACAAAGTCACAAACCTGATACATACAGAAAATCATTAAAAACAAAGTTGAATAATTCATTTTATTTATTCATCACAAATCTCAATTTGTACTTTGCATTCCTGTGCTCTACTGTTGGTTTAACACAATACATTTTGCAAAACTGTAAAAAGAGTGGCTCTTTGAGCAATCTAGTGTATTTTCTGTCAAATGCATTTGTATCGATCATCGTGGAGTTTCATGCACAACATTTGAAGCAAGTACAACAAGCCTTGACTGCCACAACAGCAATTTAAAAAAATCACCTTTTGAGCAATAAATGAGTATTAATTTCTTTTAACGGATCCTCCCAAATATAACCTGTGATGACTAGACAGAACTAGAAGAACCAGGCTGGCCGAAAACAAGACAGAGGCGCGTTTGTGCAGATGGTCTCTTTCTTGAAACTTCATTCTGAATTTCGAACATAAAATGTATACAATGCAGTTTTCAATGTGAGTTACAAACTTGAATGTACAAACCAGACCAATGCTAAAACAAACAGTAAATAGTCCCAGCAAGGACACAGTAGCAATAGCTACACAGTGCTCCAAAGCATATGACCTGCAAATGCTTCATGAATGTGTACATGAAATCTCAACAGCCACATAAATCTACGTATGATTCATACTCAAAACAAGAGTTTTCTGTAAAACTTGACAGTACCTCATACACACAAAATATGTTAAAAAGGAAATGCTGTATTGACACAAAGTCCTTTTTTTTTTTTTTTTTTTTTGATATGGAACATTGAATGGATTTATTCTGTGATTATGCACTGGAATAAGTTAAAAACAAAAACAAAAACAAAAAACAAAAAAAACCCCAAAATCCACAAAGGTACACCAACACATTTTGGTTCCTCAAACCAAGGCATATTGAATGCAGGATGTGATGATTTACCCAATAAAATTCCAATACTTACCCGATTGAAACTCAGTCAGTTGTTGAGTACATGTCCAAAATGAACAAAAGTTCAAACCCGTATTATATATTGTGTCATTAAATATGGAAATAGTATGTTGTATATTTTACAAATAAAACACATAAGAAACAAACAATAACTACAAGGTAAAATTACATTTGCTTTTTCCAGTAATGAGGTGTTTCATAAATCTCTCTTTGGGTCTAAGTTTGTGGATTCTTCACCACCAAGAAATTTTTTTGTTCTTCTTTTGTATCTGAAGAGCAAAGCGGGCATCTTACCACAGTATTAGGTATACAGAAATGTTATCTACTGTGTAAGCTCTCTATATGTAGTGTAACATTCCCTTACACCAGAGTACGTATCAGCGATATTACCGAGGTAGAATAAAACTATTTCTATAGTTCACTGAGTTGTTGTCTACTTCAAAGAGAAAGGCATTAGTTATTGCCTGTAAATGCCACTCCAGTTGAGTCAAAGTATACATCTTACAAGTCATGAGTATGTGGTTTGCAAGTAAAGGTACTCTCCCCCCTCCCTCAACCCCCCCCCCCACCAAAAAAAAAAAAAATCAATTACCACACTTAAGAATCAAACACATGTACTTCACAAGTACCATCAGACACTGTTCATATCATACATGTACATATTCACATTGATCAACTCTTCTATTCTGTTTGATGATGAAAGCAGTGCTACTAAATATTACCTCAAACAGCGGAAAAAATGGCACTTTGAGTCCATAATTCCCTTTCATCAGTGTCAAATTAACGACCAAAAAAATGATACCATGTATGTATTTATCACATCACCACACAAACTTCATGATAAAAAAAATGTAAAGACACTGACAGGCACCATAAGAATTTGTATAATAATTCTATCGTGTAACTCCTCAAACTTAATTCAACATCAAAGCATGCAACTTTTTCAAAATTTGAAATTTTTACACAATTTTAAGACTCTATGCCACATATCTCTTCCAAAATACACGTATATGTTATCAATCCATATGTCTCTAACTTGAAATGTAGCAATTTAAATACTGGTAACATAAAGAGCAACACATAAACTTGCATACCTTCACCTGAGCTTTGCAAGACATGTCTGTCTTCAAATATTATTACTTGGACATTGAATACTCAATACCATATGCTATCAGATCATCAGAAGGCCTTTTAATATATCAACTTGCTGGAGACTCCTATCAGAGGTGTTTCACCGTGTGTCTGTTTTGAGTATTGACTACTTTTTTAAAATTTAACTCTGCTTTTGAACAATTTTGTTTTACATCCTAAAATGTCTGCCCCCCCCCCCCCAAAAAAAAAACATCTGAAAATATGATCTACTTCTACTAAAATGTTGTAATTTAAATAACTGTTACTCAGTACATATAAAATCTTTGCAACAGCCAATTTTTCCAACATGTTCATGAACATATTAACATTTTCTCATGAGATTTTTTCAGGCTAATATCTTTAAATAGGTAACAATACATTTGTTTGCAGCAGCAACTTTGAAATGCTAGCACACCTGATAAAAAAATAAAAAATAAATAAATGGATGCAGGCATGTGATCCACACCTCACTCTTCCAAACTTCTGTCTTAACATCTGATCTGTACCCAAAGGTCACACTTGGCAACACTAACCAAGCAATAAAAGAGTATATTCCTCTGTATAAGATGGTTCATTCTGCATGTTGTTTCATGGCTTCATTTTGAGATGAGCTGTTTTCTGCTAGCCGCTCATCTGACGGGCCATTGTGAGCAACTCCCTGGATATGATTAATCGCTGAATCTGGGCTGTTCCCTCATAGATCTAGAAAGCACGATCACAAAAAAATATCAGAGGGTTTTAACTAATGAGGAGAAATTACAAAAACATCAGCGACTATAACATTTAAATCTCATTTTCAGAATATCACAGTTGTATAAATTTCCACACATACATAAACTGAATTTTGCTCAAATGTTATTTTCATTAATACATCAAATCTGTACACAATTCAAGTTTGTGTACCCATGGCTACATGAAAGAAAAACGTATGGCCATGCCCAAGGATAACTGGCCTTCTGCAGTGCTAAACTTGCATTTACTAGTAAAATACTATCTTCAGTACACTCAACTCGTATTCAAAGCTTAAAAACTTGAGACATGCTCATCTCAATATAGGTCAGTGATGAAGAAATAGGTGCCAGTGATCCACAAGTGTGCTCAGTAAAATCTTAGCTTCACGAGAAAAATGGCAATTAAATTAGAGTAAAATCTGTCCAGTCAATCTTATAATATTATTATACATTTAAATTACCACGTGGAAAGGTCTATGGATAGAGACCCCAAAAACATAACAAATTCCTCCTACCCAACCCCTCACCTCCAACCCCAGGCCAGCATTAAAACTTACGAACTTCCTTAAAGTAACATGTCAACTCTTTCTTCAGCCTGGAAGCATTTTTAGTACTCATTTGTATTTCCCTCACATTGCTGTCTGGAAAATATGTAACAATTTTACTTTTTTCTGCATTTCTTGACCATGTAAATGTATTACCTGATATATTTTAGCGTCTCTCATGAGTTTTTCTGCTGGGTAGTCAGTGTTGAATCCATTGCCTCCGAAGACCTGATAATAGAAAAGGAATACATTACCATAAGATTGGGGCTTTAATACATCTAGAGCCTATCATCTGTCCCTGAACTCTTTCCAGGTTAGCACACAACCAGGTCAATTGGTTTCCCTGGTGCAGCTTGGACACTCTGCCTGCCCCACTCTGAGAAACTGTTGACCTGGGTGATGTTTTGTGCTTGGTTTATCTAAGGTTCTCATAACATTCTTGTTTATTAATGAGGAATGTAAGGAAATATATTGATGCAGATGAACATTTACATCTGGGCTATGTGAGTTTGAATGTGTTAACTACTTCAAACAAATAAATAAGAAGCTTCTGGTCTGAGAAAATAGCCTTACATATCAAAACCAAATTTTAATGTTAAAAAATGTTGGTTTAGCAAGGTGAAGTCATCAGTATTCTCCCAGCGTTACCACCTTGTGGACAGAAACAGAATTAAAATTTTTCAACCCCATTTGCTAATATTTTACAGTTCTTATGACTGACTGGAACAGTCAGATATTATGTAATATTTTGAGAATAAAATATATACAACTCATAAATGTTATAAATAAAGTTACATGTAGGTCAACAATTTCCAGCTGATTCTCCACTTTGCGTTGACCATTGCTTTACATGTAGTCAGCCAGTTACTATTGTGCGGCATTATACTTACTGTGTCTTGCCAACATACTCAGTCCATGTATTAAACACATTGTGTGTATGTTAGCTAATGTCTCTTTCACATTCTTCTTCGAGTATAAAAGCAACATTCAAAGTTAAATGGCTCAGGTACAGAGCAGTGCTTCAAGGAACCCTTGGATCCATCCTGCTACATCGAGTTTAATTTTCTGACTCATAAGGCCAAAAATGTTGGCAAGGGCCTGTTGATTAAACATGCATTACGAAAAGGGGGAAATTGGGAGTTTTTGTATGAAAAATGGACCTTTGGTGAAAGGGTGTAATTTTTGCCTTTTTCACAATTTGTGTTGGTTATTTTATTTTTTTCCCCTCAAATATTCGGCTTACAAGCTTGAAATTTGTATAAATGAAACTTCACAGTGATATTCACGTTCGGTATCTTCACTTTCTCTAACCACACAATAGGTCAATTTTAATCAATGGTTACACGCAACTTTGATGAAGACAATCAGTTCTTCATCTTTGTGGGCCTAAAAAGCACACAAGTAAACACTATATTGTAAAGTGCAGCAAAAAAAATAAAAAATTAAGCTGGACTTTAGGCTCCACATTACTTTTAAGTTTGTGAAAACTGTTTTCATCTGTTTTTGAGAACACCCTGATCAAAATTTGATGATTTCAGTAGAAAATACCTTTGCCCTGGCCACCTTAAAGGTGATCCGACTTGCACTTTTAATGAACACTTTTGAATCTTCTCATGGTCAGAATAAGCCTGTATTAACAGGTTTCCTAGGCGTGGGTTGGGTGCAACGTGCCCATCCTACACCAAGAAAAACCCACTTACCCGAAGTGTACCATCACAATAGGCTTTACCTAGTCACCGCCAAAATGTCATCTGCTAACATGAAATTGATGTATACTAAAGCTGGCAATAATTTACGTTCAGGTGTTTGTGGGTGACCTGAGCCAGAACATGTAAACACACTTACTTGAACACAGTCTGTGGCACATTTATTGGCAACGTCTCCGGCAAGGCATTTTGCAATGGAGGCATAGTAAGTGTTGCGGCGACCCTGGTCAATCTCCCAGGCAGACTTTTGAGTTACCAGTCTAGCCGTCTCAATACCGATGGCCATGTCTGCCAACATGAATGAAACTGCTTGGTGCTACAAGTGAAAATCAAATGTCAGTTTTGCATGATACATATGCATCCAGGATTGCATGTATCGCATGTGACTATATATATTATTCCTCCAAGAAGCCTGTGTGAAAACATTTTGATAAATTAACCAGTATAACGATGCCAAGATTTTTCATCTTGTTACTTTACTTAATGCAACCAGGATGTATTCGCCACAATTACATTTGTATTCTAGTAATTCCACATATAGATACATAGTTTGATCAAAATATTGAATCATTTGCACTGCTGTATATCATGTACAGTGATGTAAAAACCATGCATTGCTGTACATAATATTGAAGTGCGTACATGTATCCTCCACGATTTTATTATCAAATACAATTGACATCTTTGAGCAAAATGATTTCACTACAATACCGCACAAATTTTTATCAATATCAGCAAACCTGCGTGCTTAACACGTTCTATTTAAGAGAAAGCTGCTGATCCTATGACCAAACCAGTACCTGGATACAGAACTGCATTCCTAAACAAAATTACAAAAAAAAAACCCAAAAACTATTTGATAAAATATGGAAAATTTAATTTAATCTGAGTGCACCTCAGAGGTAAAAAGTTTTAAGAAACCACAGAAATTGAACAATATATAACCTTGTAAAATATGTAAACAAACACAACAAGGCGACTTACCTCACAAATGTGTTTTCCCATTGTCTTTCTCTCCATGCTGTATTTTGTGGCCTCATCCAGGGCTCTCTGGGCCAGCCCCACAGCACCTGCTGCCACCTAGTGGTCATATAATAAACACTAAAGCACCATTACCAGACACAATGGTGTAACGTAAATACAAAGACATTTTTCAGACTTCATTGGGGTCCAAATCTACTAGAGATGACCACAAATACACACCAAATACTAGAGTGGTTTTTGCTTCTGTTCTATCATCTAAGTTTCACATAATATTTTTTTTAAAAATTCACTCTGTTCTATTTAAAAGTTGCACCCTTCACACAAAATTCATGGGTTACAAACAAGTTTTGCTCACCGGTGGCCGAGTTCTGTCAAAGGCTCCCATGGCAATCTTGAATCCTAGGCCTTCCTCACCCAACACATTCTGAAAAGACACAATCAGCAGAGAAGTTTTATTTCATTTTCACTTCCGAAGTAAAGAAGTATATATATAGAAGTAATAATTCTTGAACAAGTTCCTTAGCATTAAACATTATAAAAAGTAGCAGTCTTCTTACTTAAGACAGAAACAGTATACAGGAAGTTGTTTCCAGCTCCAGTCAAATGATAGGATAATCAACATGACAATGCAACAATCATAAGATGTCCAGCAACAGGATCATGTGCTCTGCTGACTGGAATATGCTTTTACACTATTGCAACACATGCACTGTATGTCGTCTGTATAGCTATACACATGTACAGTGGTAGCAAAGTTTTATATATAATTCATAAAATAAAAAAAAAAAAAATAAATAAATAAATAAGAAATTGTAGTGCCATCTGGTGATCAAAATAAGAAAGTGACCCTATATGTAATATCAAAGCAACTGGCCATGCAGTTCTTGAGATTTTTTTTTTGACTGACAAGTCAGCAGAGCTAAAAATACTTCCTAAGAACAGACTTACAGACTTTTTTACAACAATTTTACCAGTAGGGTTACATTTCGGTTTTCTTTTTCAAGCTATGAACATATGTTTTTTTTCTTTGAATTCTATTATTCATATTTGGAATTCAAGTATTAAACCCTAATAGCACAGTATGAGAATAAAAAATA
The DNA here is from genome assembly GCA_964020975.1 of Hermodice carunculata. Taxonomy (NCBI): domain Eukaryota; kingdom Metazoa; phylum Annelida; class Polychaeta; order Eunicida; family Amphinomidae; genus Hermodice; species Hermodice carunculata. The sequence continues at coordinate 42,086,197 of OZ026625.1, forward strand.
AAAATCTTTTATATTTACATTTTCCCCCTCATTATACTGCACTCCCATAATACATTACTAAAATAACTAAGATCTCAGCCATACATCCACTTAATCATACATTTTTTGCTTTTGGAATTCAAAATAATTTTGTACCACCAACAATGCCTTACCTCTTTGGGAACTCTGACGTCCTCAAAAGTAATTCCTCTGGTGTCCGATGCCCTCTGACCCATATTCCATTCCTGCAGTAAACCAACAATATGCTATGCACATGTAGCAATTGACCTTGTCCATGTAACAATACACTATACACATGTAGCAATTGACCATGTCCATGTAACAATACACTATACACATGTGGCAATTGACCATGTCCATGTAACAATACACTATACACATGTGGCAATTGACCATGTCCATGTAACAATACACTATCCACATGTGGCAATTGACCATGTCCATGTAACAATACACTATACACATGTGGCAATTGACCATGTCCATGTAACTTGATTGAACATGGAAACTTAAATCACAAAGTACTGATGTACAATGTCATGTAAAGCAGAGCAGCACCTGCATCTGCTGCCTGCTCTTTTGTGTTGCAATCCAAACTTAACACCACATACAGTTTGCCCTCAATATTCTACCACAAGATCTATTTTGTCGTTATTAAGCAACAAGAAAAGAAAGTTAAGCGACATTTCTTTGGGCCTTCAATGAGTATATAACCTTCGGCTCAAACTTTGTTTTAAGGGAGCTAATAACTCAAACACAATGACTACATTCATGGTTACACCTTTTTCTACATGAGGACTGTATATGTAATAAGGTGATTCTTCTCTGGGGGAGGAGGGTGGAGGACAGTGTGGAAGAAATATAGAATTCTTTGACCCCCATGGGACACTTACTGTTTGCAATAAAGGCAACTGAACTCTCAACTAACCTTGCTGACTTGAGCCTGAGTTTAATGCTTTCATGAAGTCTGGCCATCACATGCATGTGCGTGTATTACTTCAATGTAAATGAGCAAAAAGGAGAAAAATTACCTATCAAGCAATATAACTGTGAGGCAATTTGACAAGACAGCACTCCTGGCTGTTACATATACGTGTAACACAGTCCAGGTTACATGTCTTCACAATGGTTATCTCCTGTTTCTCAGGAGAGATTATGTGATGAAGCGCAGCCTAAAGTGCCACACTTTTATTTCGTAAAAGGAAATACTCCCACTTCAGTCAATGGAATACAGGAGTCCAGTGTTTGAGGCAACGAACAGGCAACTGACAACAGTGCTGAAATGTCAGAGCAGTGTTACTGACCAAGACCAGGTAAATGGGGACGTATGTAACCAAAGGGCACAAAAGTGAGTGCAGGTGTGGGGAAAAATACATGCTGTTTGCAGGAATTATTGTATTTTACTTCGAAATTTAGTCAATCTACATACATGTATAAATTGAACAGTAAATGTGTTCCTTGTGCACAGTATGACAGAGACCCGTCTGACTACTTGTAGCTTGTATGTGGGTTACAAAGACTTTGTTCACAGCAGTACTGGTCCCTTTGCATCAGTCCAATTACCATGTCTTTTAGCTATCCAAATGTTCTGATCACAGGACCAGATAGGCGCATTAAAGACAAATTTGTCCCCACGAAATCTTACTATTACACAATAATCCCCTTTACACTCTGGTATAAATCCTAAGTGAACAACCATAAACTACACCTCAACTGATAACAAAAGGAATAGGTATGACTCACTGGTTTCATTTGCCTGCCAGCGTGGCAAGTTTGTTCTGGAAGGGTTCACCTACAAATGTTCTTCAACTGTCCCTCAAGGCCCCAATTAATATGTGAGGCTGTGAAACATACTTGACAGTTTCCTGCTGATGACCTGTTTATGAAATCGTTTGCCTGATAAAGCTTTGGATTTTCAAATCAAATGTGATAATATTAAAGAATATGCTCAGACATAGATGGTGACTGGATTGTGTATCTTTTTTTTTTCACAACTAGACAGGGGATGCAGCACTGTATGTATAAAAAGGAATCATATAACATTGTGTAGGAACTGTGAACTAAATTCCCATGGTCCCTCCATTTATTATACACATACATGACATCCCTTTACCCATTTTTTTCTCTACTATTTTGCATGTGGTTTCTGTTCTACTTAATCACAACACCTCCTCGCATCACTTGGAATTCAAGAGATTTAACAAATAGTTTTATACCAGTAATCTCACAAAATATAGTATTTATACTATTGATACATGCAACTTTTTTCCCCCACAAACCAATTCCAAATACATTTTATTTATGTATATATCAAGGGAGTTGCTCAACACAAAGAAGAAATGATATTCCATATTTTCGGTATTTTTCTGTAGAACTACATCATATTGCACACAAGAAAACTGACATGATCATAGTTATTTTAGGTTTAATGGTAATTTTTCTTTTTCTCTTTGATATTACATGATTTCCAGATGTAATATCTGTGCACAAATGGTGAACCCAGTCTCGGTGAAACAGTGTTGTTGTACTATATGTAAATGTTTCTACCATCTTAAATGCATTGGTACCAATTATCAACGGGATTCACATTGGATATGTTCCCGATGTTTACAATCTGAATTGCCTTTTAATAATGTTGATGATGATGATGTTTTCTTTACAAATATTTCAGAGCTGTGGTTTGATTTACCTAAAATTAACTTTGCTGAATTAAATAATAAACTATTCATACCATTTGAGATAAATGATGGGCGAAATCATCTCCCAATGTATGATAATGATCCGGACTTCCATTTTTTCTCACAAACACACTTTGTGAATAGTCTCTGTAACAGCCAGTATCACCTGGAGGATTCATTTAATGCCATGATAGACACAAACATGCCGGATCAATCATTATTGTCACTTTTTCATATTAACATAAGAAGCTTACCTGCTCATATTAAAGAACTGGAAAATTACTTATCATTGATGAATTATAAGTTCCGTATTATTGGAATAACAGAAACATGGCTAAAGGAATCCAACCATGAAATATATAATTTATTAAACTATAATCATTTGAAAAGGTATCGAAATGAGAGAGATGGTGGAGGTGTGTCCTTGTTTATTGATTGTGAATTGAATTATATGGTACGAGATGATTTATCTGTTGTGAATGATGTTATCGAGACTATTTTTGCTGAAATCCAATCTGATACATTAACTGCTTTACCTTCTGAAAATATTATAGTGGGAGTTATTTATAGACCGCCAGGTGCCTCTGTTGATAGTTTCAATGCCCAACTGGAAAATATGTTAGATACCATGAAGTCTGAAAAGAAATCCTGTTACTTAATGGGTGATTTTAATATTAATTTGCTAAACAATGAAACTCATTTAGGAACCTCATCTTTTTTGGACCTTATGTTTTCAAACTTTTATTTGCCATCCATAAATAGACCCACCCGCGTAACAGACAACACTGCTACTCTTATTGATAATATTTTCAGCAACGTATCCGACTCTGAAAACATTCCTATCAATGGTATATTATACACAGACATCTCAGACCATTTCCCCATTTTCCGTATATGTGTTAAAAAATTAAATGTAACTAAACCTCTACCTCATTTCAAACAAATTATAAACGATAAAACTCTAAATGATCTAAAAGTCCGTCTTAGCTCACATAACTGGGACTCTGTTATGTTAAGTCGTGATCCAAATGAAGCTTTTTCAGTATTTTTGAATGATTTTCAACATCATTATACAAAAGCAATTCCTGTCAGAGCTTTTTCATCTGCATATAAATTGAGAAAACCATGGCTTACAGAAGGCTTGCTAAATTCAATAAAAAGGAAAAACAAATTGTATCAAAAAAGAAACAAAAATAAATCAAAATACACCTCTTATCGAAATCGTCTGACGCATCTTTTGCGAATCGCAGAAAGGAGTTATTATAGTAATATTTTTGAACAAAATAAACAAAACTTGTCTCAAGTGTGGAAAGTTATAAATGGGATCATAAATAAACATAAAGTGACTACAAAAACCAGCAGATTTAAGCACAATAATAAAATTCTAACAGAAGCAAAAGATATAGCAAACCAATTTAACCTGTACTTCACAACTGTTGGTTCCAATCTTGCCAAAAATATCCGAGATGTAGGAATCAAACCTGAATTTTTCTTGCAGGCCCAGTATATTAATTCTTTCTATTTTTCACCTGTTACTGATAATGATATTCAGATATTGATAAATTCATTGAGAGATTCTAGTCCTGGTTGTGACGATATAAAACCTAAAGTCGTCAAATATGTGTCAACTGAAATAATTACGTCCCTAACTCATATTATCAATGTATCTTTAGAAACTGGTATTTTTCCTAATGATTTGAAAATTGCAAAAGTTCTTCCATTGTTTAAAAAAGGTGACCGCGAATTTTTTTCAAATTATAGACCTATTTCTTTACTTACATGTTTTTCAAAATTGTTTGAAAAAGTAGCATACAATCAACTTCTATCATATTTAGATAAATTAGATATATTATATCAATTTCAATTTGGTTTTCGCAAGCAATATAACACTGACCTAGCAGTAAGTTTCTTATCAAACAGGATAGCAGAAGCCCTTGAGAAACAAGAACATTCCATTGGTATTTTTCTTGACCTTTCAAAAGCTTTCGATACTGTTGATCATAATATATTATTAAACAAGCTAAATTCATATGGTATCAGAGGTGTGCCACTTCAGTGGTTCTCATCATATTTATCAGAGCGTCAGCAATATGTTCATTATCAAAACACGAAGTCTAATTTGTTAACAATAACACATGGTGTCCCTCAAGGATCAATTTTGGGTCCGTTATTGTTCCTTTTATACGTAAATGATTTATTTGTAGCATGTCCAGAATGTTTGTGTCTACTATTTGCAGATGACACTAGTTTATTTTTCTCGGATAAAAATTTTGAACACTTATTACAAAATGTTAACCAAGCCTTAGTTATGGTTTCCAAATGGTTTCAGGTTAATAAGCTTTCTGTCAATGTGGAGAAAACCAATTATATGGTGTATCATTTAAGAAAGAAAAATTATGGTAATTTTGAAATTTCAATCGATGATTCTATAATTCAGCAGGTAACAAAAGTAAAGTTCTTAGGCATATGGATGGACGACCATTTAAACTGGAAATCTCATATAGCATATATATCTGGAAAAATCAGCAAAGTAATTGGGATTTTGAAAAAGGTGAAACAAAGTATGGGTACTACTATTTTAAGAAATTTATACTATGCTTTGATTTATCCATATTTTACTTACTGTAATATCACATGGGCTGCTAATTATAGGTCAAATTTGGATTGTTTAGTTAAACTTCAGAAAAGAATTGTACGTATAATATCAAATTCCAGCTACAATGAGCATACTGCGCAAATTTTCTATGATCTACATATTATGAAATTCGAATCAATACACAAATTTGTTACTGGTGTGTTTATGTATAAAACTATTAATAATCTTATCCCAAATTTTATACGGGATTTATTTGTTGAAAATCAGAACATCCATGGTTATGATACCAGACAGAAAAGTAATGTTCATATTTTCAATTACCGTACCAATAAATCATTTTTTCCATTAAATTTAATGCACCAATTGTATGGAATGAAATTCCACATCACATAAGACAAGCACCATCCCTTCATATCTTTAAAAGAAAACTAAGAAACATTCTAAAGATGTAAGTTATTCTATCATATTATTTATGAAAGAATATCATCAACCCTTTTCCTTTGTACACTTTGCACTAATATTTTGTCATTAACGTAAACATGTTTATGAAGTGTGGAGTATCTGAAGTGATTATGTTGATTATTGTATAAGTTAGAAATACCAGAAGTGTCTGTACTTATACTATTGCAAATGTTTATTTTGTATCTTGAGTTTTCATGGCCGAGGGTCATATAAGCCCATCAAGGTTTCTACCCTCAAATTTCATTTGCTGTATAGTTTGAATGATGTATTTATGAAAATAAACTTCAACTAAAATTCAACACTGTTGTTTATGCCTTGGAATGAAAACATTTTATCCCCAATGAGGGATCAAATAAGCTTGTATGAGCCATTTGTCTAAACTTTTTGCCTCAAGATTAGTTGACAACAATCTTGCAAACAATGCCTTTATATTTTCCTTGTCACTTTACACTTTTCTGAAACCCCTATATACAAAGTTTATTAAATTAGATGAGGTATATTTCCCTGAAAAATATACCAAAATTTACACTGCATACAGAAACTGGGTGCTCAGGTGGTGGTCAGTGGGCATGCATTACCTGTTGGTGGCACCACCTGGTGGCCAAGAATTAAGAATCCATTTCAGCTTTGTTGGGGGGAAGGGGGGGGGGGGGAGGGCAGTGGAGAACTGACCTTTCTACCCTTGATGACTCCTGGCCAATCAGCTTCCACAATAAACCCTGTGAAGGCTTTGCCTGCAGGACATTTGGGGTCTGGATCAGTCCTAGCTAGCACAAAGTACCAGTTTGCCACTCCTCCATTTGTGATCCACATTTTTTGTCCATTCAGGATATATTCATCACCTTTCTTCTGTGCACGTGTCTTTAGGCCAGCCACATCAGACCCAGCACTTGGTTCTGTTACACAATAGGCCTAAAACAGAACAAAACTAGACAATTTATAAAAAGTTCTGGAACTCCTTTTCATCCATATTTCATACAGAGTTCTAACTTTTTCAACCAACTTTGTGCAGTGCCTGTACTTGGTCCTGTGTCACTTGTGTATTTCCAGCAGATGCTGCCACCCTGTGAACAAAAACAGAACTAAGACTTCTTGCTATTTCACTGACAAGCATCTCATCCCAAGCATTGCCTTCACAGTAGCCATCGCAGGCCTTGTTATAATAATTAAGACTGGCACTCTAGGCAGCAGGCTGCAGACCATAGTTGTGATTGGCTGATTGAGCATCCCAATGGAGATAGTTCCTAATTTGCCAAATACAGTGTTTTCAAGATACTGTAACATATACTTGGATAGATATAGCCATGTCAGGTTTCTAGCAATACAAAGTTACCCAATTAATTTTCATGTAGGTGCATGGTCTACCAGGTAAGGTGAGAACTAGTTGCTGAGGATGGACAAATATGTCATCCCCCACCAGAGCACAATAGACAAAGGCAAGAACAGATGTTTCAAGAACTGCCTAGAAGAAGGCACTGCAGTTAGTGTAGGGCTCGGGTTGTATATTCCCATTGCTTTACACCCTCATTTGCAACTTAATAATTTGAAAACTACTGCACATAGAAACACCATATTTCAGACAGTAAATCTAGATGAGTAACTAAATACTTCATAAAAATCATATAACCACAGCTACAAAAGTGTCTAGTTTATTTAAGGTTGCTTTAACATACAAACTAATGGTAATACACAGCTCAAGGCCTCCAAATGTTTGTGAATTCAGTTGTGTATTGGAGCCAATACACACCTTGAAGCTAATTCTGACCTTTCCTATTCATACACCTGTCAAAAGCTAGCATCCAGTTGTAGTTTCCTATTTGATATTTTTTCAATAATTTGTTTGTCATAGCCTAAAATAATTCCTGCATTTTTTCTGGGACTTCATGAGGACTTGATTGCAATTTGCCACATCTTAAAAGCATTTTTTCCCAATAAATGGCTCTCAAAATAGCTACAATGAAATACTGAGGGATTTATAACTGTGGTCTCCAGCCAGCACCAACATCAGCTACATATAGCGACCACAAGCTGCTCAGGACACAATCTCAAGCAGGGAACTTAACAACATCACCAACATTATACATCTTAATCTCTCTAAGTGTTCCAGGAAATTATTTCAATATTTACAAATACACATCAGTGTTCTCTTAATCAATTTGTTTTCCTGTGTAGGTACTTACACACATCAGCAATTCTTCTGTCATCCTGCCCAGATATTTCTTCTTCTGTTCATGGTTCCCCACAATGCACACTGGCATCTCCTAAAGTCACAAAGTTAAACATATGTGGAACAAGTTTTGTCTCCACTATCACAAATACAAATACCAACATTAAAAACAGAGGACTGTGAGAATCCTGTGTTCAGCTGACCCTGTATCCAGAAACCCAGTGACCTAGTTTAACTACATGACTTATACATTATGTGTTTGCATGACTTGACATTAAGGCAAGTCCTATCGTCCATGACAAGCAAATGTTTGGCAAACTTTCTGAGGTCTATGCAGTTTAATCTGGTACTTGTTGCTGTGACAAAAGTTGTGGTCACACAAGTTTGCAAACACCTTTATAATGTCAAGCACCGTTTGCCTGACAATATCCAGAAATGTCATAGCACAAACAAGTTATATCCCAGATATGAATATTACTGGCAAATACATCATTGTGGCCCAGATACTTGACCTAGTGACCTAGTTTTGCAGCAGCATAACTAAAAGAAAAAAAAAAAGGTGTGCTGGGTGATTTTCGAAGTAGTTCGTGTTCTGTTTGGATTATCTTTACGGGGCAGAGTTTTTTTCTGTGCAAGGTCTGTACAAACAAGATATGTTTGTAAAACATAGATGCCCCCCTCCCTCATTACCCTTGCCCTCGCTACCCTTGCCCTCGCTACCCTATTGATAGTGGTAGAAGAGGCACTCGTGACCTTTCAAAATTAATGAAGGTTGATCATACATCAATGTCACATATCTTTATACTTTAACCAAGCCCTTAAAAAACGACTAAAAACCTGGGCAATATAAAAGTTCTAGCTGAAAAATTAGTCATCATTTAGAAACCATATTCAGCAAAGTGGCTTTATGACCTTGGAAATTATGGTAAGGTCACTCATTTTCACTTGACCTTCTTCAGTTATTGTGCAAACAAAAGTAAGTCTACTGTCTGTGTGTGACCCTCAAAACTGGGTCAAGGTCACCCATCTACAAACTCAAACTAGCCCTAAAAGGCAACCATAAAGCTGTGCAATATAAAAGTGCTACCTCTAAAATGCAAGTTATCATGCAGAAACAGTATTCAACCAAATGGCTCTGTGACCTTTGAAATTAGGTCAAGGTCACCCATCTTCAAACTTGACCTAGACCTGAATACGGACAATTATCCAGTGGAATATAAAAGTCCTACTTTAAAAACCTCTTCAGTTATCATGTGAAAACCAAAGTTAACTTAGGTACCACCGTGACCTTGGAAATTAAATCAAGGTCACCAAACTTTAAACTTCTTCTAGCCCTTAGCAAGAACTATAGACCTGTAAAGTATCCCAGTCCTAACTTAAAAACTTCTTGCATTATTGTGCAGAAACCACAGGAAGCATGAAACCATATTTAGTAAAGTGGCTCTGTGACCTTTAAAATGAGGTCAACGTCATCCATCTTCGAACTTCGCCTATCCCCAAATATGGACTTTAATCCTGTGCAATATTAAAGTCCCAGCTTAAAAACCTCTTCAGTTATTGTGCGGAAACCAAAGTTAACTCAGATACCACTGTGACCTTGGAAATTAGGTCAAGGTCACCCATCTTCGAACTTCGCCTAGCTTTTGATTAGAATGATACACCTACACAGTATCAAAGTCCTAGCTCAAAAACTTCTTGAGTTATTGTGCGGAAACCACAGGAATTCTACAGTATCTCTGTGACCCTGAAAACTGGGTCAAGGTCACCCATCTTCAAAATCAATCTAGCTCTTACAGAGAACCATAAAGCTGTGCAATATAAAAGTTCTAGCTCCAAGGTATAAGTTGTCATACAGAAAGCATGAAACCATATTCAGTAAAGTGGCTCTGTGACCTTTAAAATGAGGTCAAGGTCATCCATCTTCGAACTTTGCTTAGCCCCAAATATGGACTATAATCCTGTGCAATATAAAAGTCCTAGCTTATAAACCTCTTCAGTTATTGTGCGGAAACCAAAGTTAGCTCAGGTACCACTGTGAGCTTGGAAAATAGGTCAAGGTCACCCATCTTCGAACTTCGCCTAGCTTTTGACTAAAATAATACACCTGTACAGTATCAAAGTCCTAGCTCAAAAACTTCTGGAGTTATTGTGCGGAAACCACAGTCTACCGACCGACCGACCGACATGTGCAACGCTATATGCCCCACCTTCTTCGAAGGGGGGCATAATAATGACAGTACTCAGCAGAATTCATTATGGGTGTGGAGCTGGAGGAATTGGATGCTTTGGCATGGGTAGGGTAGACCTACTTAAAATTCTAGGCCTAGTCGTACTACTCACTGACACTGGTTCAGGTCATCTGAAGAATTATTCACCAAGTGTGTCTATGAATGTACTTGCATCGACTTGTCATTACATGTGTGAGAATCATTGGGATAATAATTGTGGAGTAATGGCATCATAAGGTTTGTCACTTTGCTACATTTGGTTGTCGCAGCATTGGTGGCAAGTGTGGATAGGGAGTACACATGCACTTGAATCACCACGTCGTCTATTGTCGACCAAGGTAACTACCATAGGAACACGGAACCAAAAGTAGTTAAAACATTGCATTTTTGAGAACAATATTTTGTGAACATTTGCTGTAATTGTTTTATTAAATGAACTAAGCAACCATACATTACTACTACTATATTAATGATGTTGAAATAGAATTTCAGGGACTCATATGAGTGGTAATTCAGTGGGGGTAAGCACAACAAAAAGAAGGGTCATCGTGATATATCTGATGTCATATCACGGCAAACAAAGCATTTAATCACAGTAGCCTCGTTTTCACACCTTCTACTATATTATAATATATGTATAATGTATGTATGTGCACTTATACAAATCATACATATTTTTAGACCAAATAGTGGACATGAACTTAACACATATCAAAATAACCACCTGCCTGTGTGTGTATATAATATATATATACATGTATACATATATATATAGACAGGCAGGTGGCTGTTTTGATTTATGTTAAGTTCATTCATACAATTTGGTCTTTTAACTTAGCCGTCATTCATGAAGTTTACCATTCATTTATTCCAATCTCTAAAGCACGCTTTTGATCAATAATGTGTACCACGTACCACAGCTTTTTTCAGCAGTTATTCATAACAAAAGACTGTGATCTCTTATGATTTATGTGAATACATATGTGTCTGTGTCAAAGGCATGCAATTGAAACATTACTGAGGACTCACGCCCAAGCTGTTGGCTTCTATGGCAGTCTGCATTCCAGTACAGGCATAGGCAATCTCCTCTGTAGTCAGACAGGCATCAAAAATACCCAGCCCAAGACCACCTGGCAAATGTAAATTCAAAACCATTTGGTAAGAATTTCTAAGAAACCAATCCCTCTATAAAAGTTGTCAAACAGTGCTTCATGGAAAAAAAAAAGTCCTACATAGAACATCAAATGGTCCCTTTCAAACACCCATTAGACATAGAATTTTTACACACTCATTGGACTAAACCATACCTCTCTCTGCAGTGTTGTTACACACGCAATGGACCAAACCATACCTCTCTCTGCAGTGTTGTTACACACGCAATGGACTAAACCATACCTCCTCTGCAGTGTTGTTACACACTCAATGGACTAAACCATACCTCTCTCTGCAGTAATGTTACACACTCAATGGACTAAACCATACCTCTCTCTGCAGTGTTGTTACACACTCATTGGACTAAACCATACCTCTCTCTGCAGTGTTGTTACACACTCAATGGACTAAACCATACCTCTCTCTGCAGTGTTGCTACACACTCATTGGACTAAACCATACCTCTCTCTGCAGTGTTGTTACACACTCAATGGACTAAACCATACCTCTCTCTGCAGTGTTGCTACACACTCATTGGACTAAACCATACCTCTCTCTGCAGTGTTGTTACACACTCACTCAACTAAACCAAACCTCTTCTATTCCCACAGTGCTGTGTCTATCATTTTCATACATGTATCCCAACAAAGCACTTCTTAGACACAAAACATGGTTAAGAATGTTGGTCCTTAACCCTGAGGGACAATAATACTATAGATCTGCATGCATATTTCTCTCATTTACAATAACAGAAAATGGTTTAGTCTCAGGCATACATGATGCCTGCTGTTTTCTCCATCAGAATGATCAACGTTATTACTCAACAGCTTTCCTCCAGCTTACTCAAAGAAAGTTGCTGAATCAATCCCACGAGGGTTAAACATCTCACCTACAAACTTGATATATCCATTTTCCAGTTATGCAAAATGTCCAATGTTCTACACTACAATAGTAAAGCTTGGTCAGTGATTTTTGCATTGCCTAACAAGTCCAGCTATAACTGTGGCATAACTTGCCAGGCAATGCAAAAACCACTGCAATGCAGCATGTTTGTACAGTAGTCCCGGTCATGAGAGACCACTTTTCAGATTTCCAACTCCTATACTTCCCATGTTAATTAACCTGTCGTGAAAGACCACCTGTCTCATAAGACCACTTGTTTTGTTGCTGTAAGGTTGGTCTCTGGTGACAGGTACCACTGTACTGTGCTTGGATCAAACCTCTTTTCAGAAGAATTATAGAATCTTCCAATTAAATTTCTGTAAATTTGTATGACAACAGGATTGTGACAGTCCTTTGCTCAGCAGACCAAGTTGGTACTTTGTACAGACCAAAGTGGTCCTGTGACCTTCAGAATAATATCACAGTCACCTTTGTTTAAAATCATCATCACTGTTTGCAGTATCAACAGGGTTCGAAATTAGCAAGTATCTCGGTGCCCCCCCCCCCAACTTTCATTCATATCAGGCACCTTTATTTCTTTAGCTGGTTTCCCATGGGCAACTTTCTATTATTTTAGCAGAACATGTAATTTCCAACAAAAGTGGCAACATTAAATACAGTTCTTAAAATCTTAAAGGAAGGCACTCCTTACGTTGTATTATACATCATTGGAAAGGATTTTTAATCAGGATTTCATATCTGATGTTTATTTTATTAATTTTCACAAATTTCCGATGTTTATTGCCAAATATTAAAACCCCCACATTACCAGCAGTTCACCATTACGCGAAGCCAGTCGAGATGTCGGACCAATTAGAAGCGACTATACAACTGGCCAATCATAGCCATCGGTTGATAACGAAGCCAAGCGCACCATGATCATTGTTCAACACAAAGCCACTTCAAATTATGAAAATTGTTTCCGAGGTCGTTATGGACGTAAAGAATATGCATATGTTATGTGTTTCAATCAAATCAATTATTATTTATCAATGTATTTACTCCGTTCATGATAATCGGTCGTAAATCGTGACCGTGTAACGTGAGCGATAATATGAGCTCCGGGAGTTATCAAACGATCGGAATTCGTCACGCAGCTTGAAGTGCGCTGAACACAACTTCGTGCTTTTGTATGCTGCCAATACTTCTTCTGGGATTTTCATAATAGCATTCCATTTATCTGCTAATGATGTGTCTTTTGGCCAAGAATGAAAATATCTTTCTGGATATTCGGTGGCTGTGCCACCGCACGAAACACACCTTGGCATTTTCGTCTGTTCGCAGTCAATGAAAAACTTGGAACTCTCTACCGCACGGAGGCGTAGAAGGCTGCAGAATACCGCTGTTTCCAAATTTGGCTATAAATATGTCCAAGATCGCGCGAGGAAAGACGTGACATATCGTGACTCGTAAACGTTGCTTTTTTCTCGCTAAAACGAGTTATTAAAAACAGTTTTAAACAACTGCTGCATATCCATTGACATATATTATTAGTTTTTGTTACATTTCCGACCACTTCAATTTGAAACTAGGAGTTTATTCTCATCAAGTAAAAAAAACTAGGTGCAGAAATAGGACTCCCGTGATCCGCGAAATCGCCTTTGATCTTCCATAGGTTTGCCGCTTCCGGTAATTTGACAGGTAAAGCTGATTTCAGCAACATTAAAATGCAGATTTTAGAAATATGGAATAAAATATAACTAAACCATTTTACATGTGGTAAGTGCCTGACATGAAGTTCCCAAAACACTTAAAATACAACGTAATGAGTGCCCTCCTTTAAGACCTACTGAAGATGGAAGCAAACGTCTACAGCTAAAGAAACAAAAGGGTACCAATGCTACCAAGTATCATAAAAGACGATATCAAAAGTCATCAGAAAAAGAGTTCCCATGGTGATTTTATAATATGCACAAGTCTTTATTCTTCATTTATAATTGTGACATTTGAAATGTCAGTGTCTTTTTATCAAGCTAACAATAATTGTGATGGGAAGCTGGGCAACTTTCTGGAGGCTTGGGCAACTTGTAAAAATGCTGTGGTTGCCCAGGGGCAACTTGAAAAAAACATTAATTTCTACCCCTGATCAGTCTTCACTCATACAGTTCAGGAGTCATTGCCTTATATATGAAAAGTGACAGGTCCAGTTTGAAAAATCACTGGAACAGGGCCATTTGAACAAAGTTAGGAGAGTGCCACCCATGTCTCTTCCCCATCAAGTTACAGCTGGACCTACCACACGGTTCTGGAAAAGTTGATTTGTGGGCAGATGACACAGACACAGACCAAAAAGTTAGGGACTGGTATACAGTGAGTTAACCTGGTCAACATTGAGTAACAATGACATTTCCACATATCTTTGCCTTTTGCTTATTTTGAGAGGGAAAGATTTAAGAAGTGGGGTTTACTCCACACCTCTTAGCATGCACTTTTAAATGCATGTACTGTCTATAATATGTTCATACATACAATTAAATTCAGTCTTAAGGCCCTGGAAGAAAACAGAGTCCACACCAATGTTTTTGATATAACTGGTGTCATACGATCCCTATATTACAATGAAAATTGCATAAGGAAACCAGATGATACAAGTTCAACCAAGCCCTATGAGGGAATTATACATCCCTTCCCACATCTTGTCTGCAAAATGACAAAGTGGTTAGTAGAATATACACAAAAATACTTTTTAACACAAAACACATTTACACCACACAATATTATCTTCTTTGGCTGTTTATGCCCATCAAGCATTTCACGTTAAACTTGGAATCTAACTAATCAACTTTGTTTTACAGCTTTTAATTGAATGTTGCGGTATCTGGGAAAAGGATCAGCAGCTGTGGTACAAGTTTCATCTGTCTGATTTGATTTTTTTTTAGTTATTCACAATAGCCTGTTTTAACTCACCATACTCTGGACCAACGTGGCCATTCATCAGTCCTAACTCCCACGCCTTCCTCAAGATCTCCCACGGGTACTGCAAAAGTAGAATAAAAACAGTACTATGCCATATGAGTATGGTTACATTAAGACTCAGTATACAGCTTTCCTTGGCCTTGTCATTGTGATGAGTCTGATTTACAATTCTCTGCACAAAATAAAAAATGTAAACGAAAATACGAAAACACAGCAACTTATATCTGGGTGCTTTCAGGGGTAATGGGTTAAAAACTTCCCAGGATCTATTGGTATTAAAGCATCCAAGCTATATATACACCCATTGCTTCCTTTTAAACTGATCCAATGATACTTACCACCCCCTCTACATTTTAAATACGAACTTCTTCATGCTCATTTATACCAGTTGGGTATAGTCTTATGGGTCGTGTCTAAAGTGAACAATACCAATGAGAAAGGTCAGGCATTAATGGAGGTGATCGGTACATGTAAGTAAAGTTTATAAATTTCAGAAAAAAAAAATTGATTACACCATACCCCTACAAACCTGTAAAGCAAACAGAACACTGAAAAAAAAAAAGCTCCGAGAAAAATGAATAATGTGGACCTCAAGACAAACAATGCAAACTTTTATTTTAGTGTCCATGTTAAAGGTGAACCAGGGTCATGAGAATGGAAATATTAATAATACTGAGTTGTCCAGGTACCACCACCACAATGCTTTTATCCTTCCCAAGATAGAAT
Source organism: Hermodice carunculata (assembly GCA_964020975.1). Taxonomy (NCBI): domain Eukaryota; kingdom Metazoa; phylum Annelida; class Polychaeta; order Eunicida; family Amphinomidae; genus Hermodice; species Hermodice carunculata. The sequence goes on from OZ026625.1 coordinate 42,102,064, forward strand.
GTACATGTAATACTAATTTTATTTTTTCAAGGAAATACCATAAGCTATTTTTGTGTAATTTGGGCCTCCTCTTGTGTAATTTAGATCTTTTTTCGCTTCTTTTCCAACAAATATTGGTAAAATATAAAATTCAGGAACAAATGCCCAGCTTTAATACTGATTTTGTTCAAAACATACCTGAGAAACTTGTAATTCAATTTGTATGGTCTTAGTCTGATTTAATTCCACAAATTGTTGATGTGCCACAGGTTTCTGATACATGTGCATGAAAAGGTGTACTTTTGAACAAAGAATTCCTCTGCATCAGACACCACGACATGAAAGGATCTGTTCTTTCACTCACCTCTCCTGACTTGTCATGCTCTGCTGCCTTTGGTAGGATCTCCTCTCTGGCAAATTTTCGAGCCATATCCCTCATCTCCTTTTGCTCTGGCGTCAGCTCTGAATAAGAAAAGTCAGCACTTAATAAAATGGGCAACATAATATGACACATCTGTACATGGGGGAATGCATGATAATAGCAGAAAGTTACCTGTACATTACATCCTACATTTCATGCGGAATTGTGGCGACCTCACTGTCAAACACGAAAGTCTTTTGCAAGCACATACATATCCATATCTTTGTCTCCTGCCAAACTTCGAATTTCATTGCGTGGGGAAGCTGTTATAAATGAAAATTTGAGGACTGTGGCAGTCCTGTGCCCAGCTGACCTTGCATGCAGAGACTAAAGTGGTCTTGTGACCTTCAATATAAAACAAAGGTCACTTTTCTGAAAGACTATCATCAGTATTTGCAGCATCAAAGTCTTTACTCATTTACAGTCTCAGAGTGACTATTTTTGAGATGAAAAGTCAAAGGTTCCGCCATTACCACAATAAAAAGCAATATGTTTGTTTGACCTTTCAAGGTCACTTATGGTCAAAATTAACAACACCACAAGAAACCCCATAGGTAATTTCTTATAAGTGTTGAATAGTTACCGTGGGCAAAGGATCCACCATTACTGAGATATAAGCCAAGACATCAGTTTGACCTTTCAAGGTCAAAATCAACAACACCAAAAATAACCATATAGGTCATTTTTTATTAGTATTTAATAACCATGGGCCAAGGATCCATCATTAGTGAGACCTCAGCCAATTTGTCACAGTTGCTGCTATTCCTATGCAGTAACAATGTAAACATGCACATGTACCCTGACCAATTATTCTTTAAAACTGTCCAAGTAGTTTTGGAGAACATTTTTTATGTTTTTATAAAAAAAATGAAAATATTTCATTGAAAAGCCAAAAACTCATTGGAGCACGACTACTTGAACAAACTTGGAGAAAATCCATCCAGGGTACATCCTCACCAAGTTTGAAGAGCTAGGATATGACCAATGGTTTCAAAGTCCAAAGTGCAAAATGTGAAGGGATGATGACAATGGACAGCAGCAGCAACCACAGACAACTGACCATCCTTTCAGTTTAAGTTTGGCAGACTGATAAGTCAACTGAGCTAATAATGGGAGTACTTTTGCAGTTTTTGTACATAAAACTGAATTTTCATTATAAAGAGAGTGCTATACGACATTGCTAGGAGAGAAGGGGTATTATGTGTGTAAACAATTAAAAAGTTAAAAAGGCCTCTTCGAAACAGTCGGAAGTTAGAGGCTACTTTTGTGAAAAATGAATGGAAAAGTCCCCTTCCTGACCATTTCAAGCTTAAGAAAGAAAAAAAAAAAGAGTTTCTGGACCGACAGGTATGCTGGAGACTGAATATAATTACCCACCAGTTTTTACATGATTTCAAATCAAGTATAGAAATAAACCAATAATTCTTTGCTTAAGCTATACAAATTGAGAAAGTTCTTAAGGGATAGGTTTTTCAAACTTTGCATGCGCTGGTTTGTTTCCAAACTTAAAAGCCTACCAATGTGATCATGTGCAGCTGAACAACATGACATGCTCCTTGTATGGGTATGCATTGAAACTGAACAGCTGCATGCCTTGTGGAACAGGGCTTACATAATATATTCTATGGAACATAAAATATTCTGTTATTGTACTGAAAAAGTCCTAACAATCGGATGTATTTAAATATATACATGTATTGCCTCCATTGCAGACTTTCTTGGTGCGCAATGTTTTGACCAGCCCCAGCCGGGCTAGTCAGTTGAATGCCGGCCAAGAACATCTGTTTAGCAGGCAAATATATACAGTGGTCATGATAGTACTGCTGGCTGATGAGTGATCTCCATACCAAACCAGTATCCTCTCGCATCGGATGCTTCCCCCTCCACTGCTGGATTTGACGCAGTTGACAAAGTCCTGGGTCCTGAAGATGTTGTGGAGAGAGCTCGCATCCCATGGCGAGCAACATGTGTCAAGACCTAAAAATACAGATATGGATCCACATGAGAGTCATATACAAGTACATCTATGTTTATGTCTCTTCTGTGTGTGGTCTTACAATCACAAAATGGTAAGAGGTAACAGTGAATAAATATTGTTGAGATATTATTATTACATTCTAACTCATGCACAACAAATTCAGCTTGGGAGTTGGCGTGCGGAAAGTATTTCACAGAACCTACCATAATTATATCAAGAGACATAGTTTACTGCACAAAGTTGCAGTGTATTGTCTGCCATATTCTTTTCGGGTCATTTAGGGTGGTCACTAATCAGGTTCTTAGGTGGTATCACAAAAGGGTAAATTATCATTAAAAGTGCAAGGTGCTTTTGCACTGTGGTCAGAAAATGCAGGTGGACTCCCACAAGCGGGACAACTGTACTGCCAATCATCCTGGTGATATTGATCCCACATTGCACCACAGGTGGTTCACATTCAGCATATTTCAATCCATCACTGCAGCATGCCTCAAAATAGATGCATGTCTTCTGCAAAAGGGGTTTAAAGGTCATAAAAATTGATTCTTGGTCATAAGCTGGGGTCACATTAAACATGCGTCCTGTGTTAGACACAAAAGATGAAAAAGGACGCCTGGAAATTAACAAAACATTGACATTTTGCGTCTCTGTGGATGCATGCACAAAAAACGTGATGCGTTTTGAATGATACAACTGCAAAAATTCCCCCACACTTAGTAATTTTGCACATTTGCAGTCACGATGTTTTGCATCGTCCACCTTTATCATGATCATGTATTGTACTGGTAGAATCCTCTGATGTTTGTCTTTCTATGTAATAAGCTCCCTTATTTGCTCAGAAATAATATTCCTGGGGTATCCCTCCAAAAAGGGGCATGTAGATGTCATTTTACTGCATTATAAATCAGCTGAGTGCACTTTCAGGCTCCTCATTGGGTGGATTTGATCATATGCCGCTCACTATCCAATCAAATTCGTTGTTGCCCATGTGCATGTCTCATGTTGGCAATGTTGCGAAGGTACAAGTCGTATCCATGGAAAGATAATTGGACCAAAACGTTGAATTTTGCATCCTATTTTCATCAAAAAGACTTCACAAGCAAATCTAGACACAGATAAAGGCACGAGAGAAAATTTCGGGCAGAAGGCAAGCAAAATATGCAGATTATTCACCGCATGGTCACATGTGAGCAAGTGAAGATTTGTGTACATAAACATGATGTGTGGTTGATCGCAGTCTCCGATACGTCACGTCGTTATTGGTAGTTTTTTTTTAACAAAATTTAGTTGTTTTAATTTCATTAAAATGCTTGAATGGAACAAATCAGTATAACAGAACAAAACAGGAATGAAATTCATGATCAAAGACTGGAAAACATGTACACAGCGGAAAACTATGCCTTTGTACACCTGCTTGTGTTGCACGGCTGTGCTGTGTTGCTTGGTAAAAAAAGTGACCGTATTTAAGTTCAGACTCTTGACACCTACCGCATCAAATTTTTCAGGTAAATTGAAGTAGAAAGTGCACAGAATATAAATCATGTAATTTTTAAAAATGACCATTTCATCACGTGGAATGAATCACAAAAATAAGAGCCCAGGCATGTTCAGGGCCAGAATTTTGCAAAATTTTGCGAGAATCTATTTGGATTTTTGTCCATTAGTTTTCTTTTTAAAGAAAGACAAGTTTAGGAGAATCTTTAAGAGTATGGATTCTCACCGAATTCTGGCCCTGCATGTTCAATCATGCATACCACTTGTTGTGCAAGCCAGTGAAAAACTGCCCGGTGGCACACTGTGTGCGATACCAGATACTGGCCGCGTGCAAGGGGTTAAAATTTAGCCCCTTTCACAAACCATATTTTGGCAAACCAAGGATGTGTTACAGACTTAGTCTTACTGTTAATAGTAGGTCCCTGGGTAGATCAAATCCATCCTTGGCACAGTCAACAAACTTTTGGTCATTAAACTCCTTACATTGGCATATTGTTAATAATATTATTACGATTTGCCTGCGTGAGCATATATCATATATGTTATGTTCATTTCTATGCTTACATTACCTGCATGCTTTATTTATTTATCGTTTTTATGTAAACTCATGTATCACTGTATGTTGATTATACCCAATAAAATTGATCAATAATATCACACCAAATGAAAATTTCCTCCAAAATGGGAACAGCAGCCTATATTATATCTTTGTTTCACAATTTCAGACTGGACCCACCCATGCAGTCAATGGACCCACTATTTTTCCTAAAAAAGGAAATAAAGATTGGTCTAACGGATCCATACTGCAAAATCCTTAATGCTACCCCTGACTGAATGAATTCTCAGTGTCACCTGGCAGGGTGCTTACAATTTTTTTTCCTACTTTGTGCAAATGACTCCTATTTCTGAAAACTGGCACACCTTCCTGCAAGATCAGACGACACCGGCAATGGTGATTTATGTTTTTTCTGACCTCAACCTGCATTTGATAGCAGTGTCTGAAACCTGAAGTTCCCAAAAACTACATGCATGTAAAAATTGTCAGCTCATAAAAAATATAAGACAACTTTATTTATTTATGACACTTGAAAAGGGTCCATAGTAGGAATACAAAGCATATATTTAACAAAACGGCTAATGTCTTAAAATTGCTCGGCAGCCCACAAAAGGGATCTGGTTCCCCTGATATAATGCGCAAGAATTTTTAAATTAAGTTGACTCGGGTGACCTGAAAATTGAGTCAAGGTAATTGAATTCACCTTTCAAAATGGAGATCAACTGTAGAAGTTTTGTGATCCTTGCTTATCTGGTTCTTCTGATGTTCCTTACATTTTTTTAATTGATTGAACCTGGTGACCTTGATATCAGGTCAAAGTCACTGTCCTTCCAACCTGAGATAACCTCTTACAAGGGTGATTAACTGTTGAAGTCTTGGGATCCTATTTTATCCAGTTTTTATGATCTCAAGTACTTGTACATTTATAAAAAGGAAAAATTGCTTCTGATGACCTTCAAATTAGGTCAAGGTCACTGTTCTTCATACTTGACGAAGCCCCTAACAAGGATGATTATCTGTAAATGTTCCATGATCTCAGCAATTTTGGTTCCAATATTGCGTGCAAGAAATTCATAAACAATTGACCTAGGTGACCTTAAGATTGGATCAAGGCCATTGTCCTTTGAACCTGACATAAACTTCATGATGCAAGCTTATCTTGTTCTTCTCAAATTGCGGGTAAAAACAAGGGACACAAAGAGGGATGGATTCACACACAGATGTAGGTGTCCTTCAAACCTGAGCTAGACTCTCACAAGGGTGATTAACTGCAAAAGTGTCATGATCCTATCATATACAGTTTCTAAGTTCTCATGTACAATACATCTGTTAAGAAGAAAAAAATTGCCTCTGGTAACTTTCAAATTAGGTCAAGGTCACTGTCCTTTAAACTGATATTGCGTACAACAACTTCATAGACAAATTTACCCAAGTAGCAACCCACTATGCCTTGAAAAATACACAAAATGTTTACAAACATTCTTCCTGGCATCAAGGATGTTAAAATTAAGTGTATTACTGAATTTTCAAAAATGTGTTGTTTTTCCTTATTTTCGCTTGGCACGTGGGACTATCCTGGGTTTGGTGGTTAAGCAGTTAAGAAAGAAAAAAGACAATTCATATCACTTGTAACATTTTATATCACAACATTACATCTGACTTTGCCACAGTCATACCACACGTATGAATACGAAATTTAAGCAACAAAGAAAAGCGGTCTACCATAAATCATAATGGTAGATTTTTTTGAATGGCTGCTGCTTCAGCCAAAAATCTTAACAAAAAGTCAGGGTGTTTTTTTTTTTTTTTCATATTTCTACATGGAAAGAGCATTGATAATGATGTTGTACAGCCTACAGTTTAAAAAAATTAGTTAATTGGTGGAGAGGAGAATAATTTATTGGAAGGTCACGTTGCCTTGGAATGTTGTTCCAGCAAGATTCCAAAGTATGCACCAGCAGAGCTCAACTGACTGAGGGCTGTAAGATTGGTCCCATTACTGATGGCAGCAGTGCGAGCATTGCTGAAAGAACAGGGTGCTTGCTACCTGTTAGGCTAGCTGGGAATAATGATGTAGAGAGAGTGGGCACTATAGCATGGGGAGTGTTTAGAAGAGGTGTTAAAGGTCTCTGCAAAGCAGAATTTTACTGGAGAACACTGTACATGGCCTTTTGTTGATTTCTATTTGCAGTTGTAGAATTGTTGACGGCATCAGAGAGAATAATTTTACAAACATGGAATGTATGGAAAAAAGTAGTCCCACCCATGGGATATGGTGAACAATATCACATAGGCCATATCCTAGGATTTTCAAAGTAATGTGGTACAAAGTAGTGAATAAATAGAGAATTGACCTAGGCAACCTTAAAATTCTGTCAAGATCATTGTCCTTCAAACTTGACATAAACTTCAAAAAGGGTGATCAACTATAAAAGTTTCATGATCCCAGCTTATCTGGTTCTTTTGAAATCACATGCAAGAAAGGGCACACAGACAGGCAGATTCACACACAGATGCAGGCGATAGCGATGCCTCCGGGCCAATATGGACCGAAGGCTAAAAAGAAGTGAAGTGGTATCTGTCTTGAGAGACCCCTCCAATGAGAAAATTAGTTAATTACAGGATTGCATTGTACATTTAAGAGTCCACTTCAAGTGTTCCACATACCAGAGCAACATCTTATATCACAGTTTAGTAAAATTTGTATTACAGTGTTAACAGGTGAGTGGAGTCTGTTGACAAAATTGTGTATCATGTGACTTATGTAGTACCGCAAAGATTTCACATGAATCTGGGCAAATACAGCACTTGCACCACAACTACAAGAGCAGAGCATTTAAGAAGCCGTCTAAAGCAATTGTCGAATGCATATTCTCATTTTATACATTCCCATTTTAGTATTTTATGTTTGGATTGAGTGAAACTCGAACTTGCACCCTTTGGCACCAGTCGGCTAACTGAAATGGGAAATGCACATATCCACTGGACCAAATCCCAATTCTTCAAAAAGAATGGTTCACTGGAAGTAGTTATGTGTGAGTGCCATATCAACATGGTTATGCAGTACGTGTACTGAGTTGGCATTAATTTCCAGAATCAGGGACCTTTGTCAACCAACATTAAAGAAATGTTGAAAATATATTTTATATTCAGAAAGCAGCAGGCAGTTCCACATATTATAATTTAATTTATATTTAAATTCATGCATTTCTAGTTCTAGTCAAAATACATTTTTAGTTCTGGACAATTTTATATGTAATTTAAATTGGAACTACAAATGTATGAGTTTAAGGTAGCGGCCATATTTCGACCGCGCGTATAGAACTAGCGACTTTAACCCCTTATAACGTATTTGTTTTTGCCATTTCACCCGGAAAACTATACCTTATTTTAATGGTACAGATGTCTAGATTTGAAAGAACCAGGTTTTGTATAAACGTGACGAGTTTTGATGGTGTCCTGAGTAATTTTCCTAGGGGGTATCAGATAGCATTTTTTGCAGCGCCTACTGGAAAAATATTCGACAATTAAGTCTAAAAACTATGCAGGATTTAAGTACTGACCAATACACAGGAACCGTTCTTACCGTTCATGAAATGAATGAATATTGAAAATGTTGTTGAATTCTTTCATCGCCATCATAAAGTCTTACAATTCTGTCACTTTTAGCGCTTCAAAAGTCACGGAAGGAATAGTTAGAACGGAAAATCCCAGATACGGTTCCTAGCTTAGGTATTTACCATCCAAAATCTGTTCATTTCGATAGGATAAACCTACTGGGTTTTCTAAAATGTTGTTTACAAAATTGATTGATCTTGCGAAAATTGTTTTCTGAATAAATCGCAATGAAAGGTAGAATGGCCCCTTTTCGTACATGATTGTCTGTAGCGGGAATACGGTTTGTTTTCTCCGGCTCAACTATGTAGTACACATGGTACACATGCAAACCTCACACTTGATGTTTTGCTCGTAAAACGTATTGATGTTTTCTGTGTTAAAAAGCATGTTTTAAAACTCAAAGACTCCAAAGGCAGCCACGCTGTTGGTTTTACCTGGCTGGTTTCCCATGCGGCTGCCTGACTTCAAACGGGAATTGTAAGTGGATTAATCACGTGACCTGACGTGTGATAACCTTGACCCTAACAACCAGTGTTTAAATATGGCGGCTGTAAGTGAAGACCTCGTGTATTTCAAATGTTTGTTTTACGGAGAAGTTCACTCAGCTGGCATGTTCTGCTCACTTACTTCTCATCACGTTGGATCAAAGAGCAAAAGGCCTTTATTTACGCCATGGTTAGTGCCATGGCCATGCAGTGTTTTGGAAAGCTTACAGCAAATTTGTCTTGTGTTTATTATTTTGGACGGAAATATTTTCCATCGTATGTACAAGGAGCAGTGTTGTAACTTGTATATCAAACAAAATTGAGCATTTTATTTTCTGATACTGTTTTGGGAGTTCTAGGAAAAAAGATTATCCATATTAGTTTTGTTAGATGCAGGGTGCTGTTCAGTTGGAGCATAGAGCAGAATGGGATGGACCACTTTGTGTTCTCTGTCAAATTTTACAGAACATTTTTGATATTGTTACCAACCAAAGATAATTGGATATTGAACATAAGTAATAAAACTTTTCTTCAAAAGTCTCCGTCCTCATTGTCAAATTTCATGTGAAGTAATTTGACCTCCAGTTCTCTTCCATTGTTGAGTTGATAGATGCGGGGGGGGGGGGGGGGGGATTGATAGACCAATTACTTTGATGTAAAAGCTGCACTGGCTATAATATTTTAGAAATGGGAAAAAGGAGACCGTTTTTCACTAAGGTATGAATAACCGTGAATATCTTGTATTTCAGTATTATAAAAAGTTTATTTACATCCAAAAGTGTTTTCATTTTTGTTGTATTTGCATTCGTTTTGACTTGGGCCAATCTGCAGTATATCATTGTATATATATATATATAGAAAAGATACATATACATCTCCAATGCTAATTTTCCAGGGTAGGGCCTATATGCCTTGGTTTGACCAGAGACATGTTTTTTTTGGGGGGGGGGTGCTGTTTGTTGTTTTTGTAATTTTATAGCTAAGCACTTCAACACAGCATGGTCAATATTGATAAATGTCAGCATAATAGCCAGCCAATGCAAGACTTTGGATACGTCTGATTTTGGTAAATTATACGTTCTTATTGCTCACTCAATACCCCCGAAACCTACGTTTTATTTGGGTTAATGAAAATGTCCAAGCAATAAATAATTTAAATGATTGGCATTCTATAGGCTTAAAGCATGATGATAATATTCAGTTATTTATATACTTGAAAAGGAAACAAAGAATAAAGCTTGCCCGAGTTGTGTTATCTGGTTCGCAAGCTCTCTCTCTCTCTCCCTCACTGTTACACTCTCGGCAATCTGACGCTGGCGTCATCCTGCTTTTGATTCTCTCTTTGTTTTTGACATAATTCTTTCTTACTTGACTCTCTAAGTCTGAAAGCAGTGACTAGGGACTATACGGTTTCTGGGTACAGTATATGAGACGACTAAGAAAGTAAGGTCAATGCCCGCACTGTTTTATTACACTGATTGATGAACGTATCAGGGGCCGGTAATCCACCTATGAGGTTGCTTTCTGAGGGTAGAGTCGTATTATTGCTGAAAACACAGACCCCACCCCAGTCAAAAGTTTCAAAGAAATGTCTTACAAATGCCGGGAACCCATTAGTTTCAACATAATTTGCGACAAGTGTCCATTGTAAGGTTTTGACCACCACTGCAATGTTTTCCTGGAATGTCAACACACGAACCACGCAGACAACGAAGTGCCGCCTGAGATGAAAGGATATATCATTACAGGAACTTGGGTGCAGCATTGCATTTACTGAAATTCACCGATCACCAATTGTGTTTACTCATCACGTAACAAACTGATCAGAACACCAGCAAACTTTTATTATTTTAATGCTCATAGTATTATTATTGCATGATGAATGCTGATTTTCGGGCAATCCTCCGTTCGGCCGCCTTTGCTGTAATCTTCCGTGCCCGTCGATCGAGCCGCCATTTTGACAAAGGGCGATCGTCAAAACGGGTCATCAAGAGTTATTTTATTTCAATCATAGACCATAAGATAAACAAAAAGAACAGAGAATTTCTCAGTCGATACAGGAAGGGTTGAAGTAACATCTTTTCGTCATCATATCATGTGGCAGTGTCAATTCACTCAAGCGATGCCCCATTGTCTCATTAGTCATAGTCCACCGCATTTCCGCGTTGTCAGGGCCAGAGGCGGCGGCCGAGTGCTATCTAAACTTAGCGATTAATTAACATAATTCAACAAACAGACCAAGCACGTGTAATTGACAGCCCAAAGTTAGTGATGTTTTTCTTCATTTTTCTCCTATAAATATTTATTTTTTTAAAGTCAATTTTGGTGAGCACAAAGTTTAGATAATGGGCTTCATGAAAATGGAAAAAAGTCATTTTATGATGAGTCACCATATTGCCGCTGCAGTCGAAATGTGGCCGCTACCTTAAATTTAAATTAAATTATAATGTGTGGAACTGCCTGCTGTTTGTGCTGGCATGTTCGCTACATCATGTCATGCATATATACATGTTAGCGTATACATGTGTCTGCAATACTGGCCAAAACAGTGGAGTCTCTGCATACACATATACACACCGGACCTGTATTCAATTTGTATAATATATATATATATATATATACATATATATATATATAGTGGTACCTGTTTTGAGAGACCGCCCAACGACGCGTCAAAAGGTGGTCTCTCAAAAAGGTGGTCTTTCATTAGAGGTACAACAACATGGAAAAGATAGCACAGTGTTCTGAGAGAGCGGTCTTAAAAAGATATGCGGTCTCTTATTAGAGGGGTCCCTCAAGAGAGGTAACACTGTGATATATATATATATATATATATATATATATATATATTTATATAAGGTTGTGGATATAAATTTTACAAGTACACACTAAGTTGTTAATTGAATGAAATATTGGCTTTTCTGTATTTTTGCTTATTCCTCCATAAAATCTTCACAGATCATCACATAGTCCCACATATATTTTACGATATCATCATATGTATAAACAGCTGTGCATTGTCAGGTGAATCAGCTAACTAGCTATGTTTTTGTTTAATAGTAAAAAGTCCACCGAGAAAAAATGTTGGTTCCCATTTGATTAGCCTTTACTTCTGAAGGTAGTCGAGCTATGCCCAGGTAAACTAAGTATGCATACTACCACTGTTTTCAGGCTGTATGAACTGAAAAGTATTCACATAGGTATAAGCAAAGTGTATACTGTTTAAATGGTCATGATCAAAAGATTATAAAACAAGCTAAAATAGTCCCCTTTGGTTCAAGTCATTGTATAAATGACTCATATGATCAGAAATTACTGCGCAATATAACAGGAATATACAAATGTGGAACTAACATCATAATGGTTTTATCAAATAGCAAACTGTTTTCAGATAATTTACTCCCCGCTACTGTTGCAACTTTGCGCTCAACAAAGTTGTGACAGTGGGATAGGGCTCTTTTTTTTTTCCGTACTAAAGGCCACCTGACTAGCTACTAAGCTAGTCAGGACCGCAGCAGATAAGCATAGTGCCACAGAATATTATTATTACATAAAGATTAAAGTCATATGTCGATGAAAAGGTGTCCTCTATCATGCTATAATTTTTATCTGTTCTTGTTTTGCATTAATGTTACAGTGCTTCAAAGTTGATGTCACTGTACATTGTGGGGTTTGTTAGATTCAGCCTTGCAATTCCAAAACAAATAAAGAAAATCTGTGGGCCGCTTTTTAGCCACACGACCAGGAGCAATTCAGTGAAAACAGTATAGAATTTTGTTGAACAGGTAACAAGTTATTTCCACATTTTTGCATGCCGATGTCACGTTATTATTTCATAACAAAACAGATTTTTGTGACCAATTAAAAGGAACGGGTCATACTTTTATCTTTTTTACAATATGTTGTTCATGGCCTTTGCAACAATCAACAATTATCCTACATCCTTAGCTTATGTAACATCTGAATTTTAACTTCACGGAGTCAGACATGATGACTTACAACATTGGATAAACTAAGGTTAAAAAGATCCAGTATTGCTGAACCAAGTTTCGACATAAAACTGAGAGGTTCAGTATTAATGAACCAAGTTTTGACATTGGAAATACTGAATGCAAACAGCTCTTTTTCATTCAATAGCATTCTGCATGAACGTGATTGCAGACTTGGTAGTACAGCACAGGTCACAAAATCTGAAGTCCATCTTCTTTATAAAAAACAACTACGCAAATGTTTTGTCTTCCAACGCTGATAGGCACCTCCATTTAATTGTTAAAAATGACAATAACTTCTGTCAAAATATTAGTTAAAAAGAGTCATACTGTCCACTTTTTAGGTGTTTACAATGGAGACGTTCTCACCTTCCTCGCTGCCACTGCCATCTTTCTCTGTCATATGCAGCAACGAGCAGGTCAGAGGTTACATGCAATATTAGCCAATAAAATAACAGTTTACAGAATCAACATAGCAGATTGACTCTTTCGCGGTTTGATTGGATACTTTCATGAAACCATTCCACTCTGTTATTTTCGTAATATGTGATAGTATCTAGCTGAAGGTCCTTAACAATTTCATTTTACAGTGAAAAGCAATTATTTATGCTAAAGCACCATATTTCACGCTTGCAATAGTCAACCTTAACAATGACCCAGCAAATGACCCCAAACCATTTCTATTGGCTACTGGAAAGTCACGTGGGTGTGGCTACAACTTAAGTACACGCGAAAACATCGAAGCAGCGAAGGTAAACTGAACACCACAAGGCTTCGCAAGAGGAGATATTTATTACAAACATGGGAAAGAAATCAAAAGTTGAAGATGAAGTCGAAGCATCTAAAGACGACAGTGGTGATTCGAAACATGGTATGTTATTTTGTAATTCAGGGGCAAATTAAAAATGAAATTATACATCAAAGGTCTTACCTGGCTGTCCGACAAACCCGCCGAACATGTGAACAACTCAATATGGCTCCTGGCATCATTGTTGCCAATGAAAACAGGGAAGTCTTACTGAAGGGACCAGTCACGACTTTCTTTCTTTCTTTCTTTTTCCTCATGTATGCAACATTATTAGGTTAAAAAAAATGTAGTCATAGGCCATGGCCCATGACAATAATGATGCTGATAAAGTGCAAATGTAACTGGATTTGGAGTGGCAAGCAGTATGTAAAATGAGCGTCAGTTGAGAACCTAATTTTCTTTCACATATCATATGTATTGTTTCAATTAGATGTTTTCTATATATATAAAAAATACTTGTAACTTTAAATTAAAAATACTTGTAACTTTAAATTTTCAGTTTTGTTGTACCTTTGACTTTTTTCTTTTTCTTTTTTTTGTTTGTTTGTTTGTTTTTTTTTCGTTTTTTGTTTTTTTGTTTTTGTTTTTGTTTTTTCTTTTGAATTGTTTTGTGTACCTGCATGTTTACCTATTTCTTGGAGCAAAGTGTAAATACCAAAATGGAAAAAGATAAGTGAACTGAATTATGAACATACAATGTGTATGTTTAGAGTGCAGTCCATTGTTTTTAAATACGTTGGAATGGTAACAATGCTATTATACCAGCATATTTATCTCAAAATAAAGTATCTTTAAAAAGTGTTAAACAGTTTTGAAATGATCATGTCAGACAAGTACACATAAGGGGGCTGGGCTAGGAATTATTGAAGCATGGCCAAAGCTGAGTGACTCAAGTGTACAAGCCAAACTTGTGTTTCCACACAGACTAAATTTTTTTTTCAGTCAGAAGGGTGGTGTTATACAGTGAAGTTTAGATATTTAATCAAAACTTAAGTAATCTAAAATGGGTCAATTAAACTGGGTACAAGATGGTAATCTTTAGCATAACCCTCCTGTGAATATCAGTCTGTGACTTAAGGAATAGCACCAGCCCATGCAGGATTTTTGGAAGACAGCAGCACATATATCAGCCCACAGTGAAAGATGGGTGAACAAGCTGGCTGTGTTTCAGACAAATTTGATATAGGTAGTCTGATGTCTCCTTGAATATAGCCATACACTTTTGCTAAGGATCCACTTGTTTAAACAGGGTTATGAAACCCCTGTATGCATTAATACATGTATGTAGTAATAGTAGTCTTATTAAAAAAAATGAGTGCAGAATATTATTGCTTGAAACTCTCTCTTTCAGCATAAATGCATACCTTTCAAGTGTAGCAATTTGAAAGTTTATAGGAGTGTCCATTTTCTTCATTTATTTTTTTTATTTCTCAATTCATGCCCCCCTCCCGGCAAAAGGTCTAATGCTTAGATTCCTGTCTTTTTAGAACATTGAATGTGCAGTATAGGAGTTACATTTTGATACTTCTGTTTGAATTTTGAGATGTACACTGTATAATTATGAATCAAATCAGTACCGGGGTACAATGTACATTTTCAATAGTCCCTCTTTTAAGAGACCACCCCTAGAGCAGGTCTAAAAGTGGTCATATGAAACAGGTAGTCTCTTCTTAGGGATAAAATGACACAAAGACTTATTTAGGGACCTGGTGAATGTGGTCTGAAAAGGCAGGTGGTCTCTCAATGGAGTGGTCTCTCAAAAGAGAGACTACTGTGTATCAAAGCCTGCAAATACAAGCAGTGGCAGGATGATCAAGAAATTATTTGCATGTCTATTACCCTACATGTAGGTCCAAAAAAAAAAAAATAAAAAAAAAAAAATAAAATAAGAATAAGTACATGCACTAGCCCTAGGGTAACCAAAAACTTGTTTTTACAAAGTGACTGTCACACATGTGATTGTTTAATAATTCACCCCAGTTGATGTATGAGTAGGGTTGAAGGGGTCCCAGGATGCTGATACAGAAAATAAAATGTCCATTTAAACCAGTAAGGAAATTACCCTTTAAATACCCTCCTCGTGTATGACCAGCATGTTTGCTATACAGCTATCTCAAAGTGTCTCTTGACCATATTGACATATTGTTGACATCTGTATTCTACAGAGATTAAGCCTGTACCAGCAGGGAAAGGTAACAACAGTCAGTTAAAATGCTGATGCTTTAGTATGAGTATGCAAGCTGTTCCAGCAGTCTTGACCTACAAATATGCAAACACTTGTATCTTATAGATACTTGGTGAAAATGTGTTGAACTGATCAATGATTGAGGTCTGCTTGGTGTAAATACATGAATATTGTAGGTTCTAAGGACTAACAGACCAAGTTATGGTGTACACATAAATGTTCTCAATTATTGAATACCTGCAGTGCTTTTAGTCTTGTGTTCAAATTAATTACATGAATTTGAAAGCAGATCCTGGAACATTTTTAGATAATAATTAGTTTATTGTTATTTCGTTTGCAGCATAAGTTATTTCCATGAAAAAAACACACAAATCAAGAAATTGGAACTCAGAAGTGAACAGATTAATGACATATTCAGTTTTAAATTTTACCAAAATAAATTAAATGAGTTCCAAGTAGAGCCCATTAAACATTTGGAAAAAAAACATACATACATACATACATACATACATACATACGTACGTACGTACGTATATATATAATTGGTTCATGAAAAAATAAAGCAATTTTAATAATACTCTGTTTACTTTTCATACATGTATGCAATAACCAAAGGATGTAAAAGGAGACAAAGGTTTGATGTATGGCCAGGGTTGATAAGTAATAACATGTTTTATCTATGTAGTAGGGATGAATAAACAGTACGTTTGAACTTTAATTTGAATAAAGAACAAACTAACAATCTTAACGTATCATTTACTGTTTCAGTGTCAACAACAGGGGTCAGTTAAGTTTGTTAGCTTACTCTTTATTATTAGTTGTAGACTGATGCTTGTACGTTTGAGTCTGAGGACCATTATATCCAATTTTTATGATAAATCCAGGAACATGTATATGATTTGTTATGGTCAATTTCAGGTACCAGGGGCTTAAAGCTAATAAGTTTATTCAGCATGTTTCATATTCTGATGAATATACTGTACTGTCAAGGGGGACAGACTCTCCAGCGTGCCTGGACTTTTGTGGGCACGTACATCTTACCTGTATTCGGTTTTGTATTCAGTCAACCACATGTATCAGTCAATCTTTTCTTTTGGGAAGGAATAAAACTTATTATACAAATATCAATTTGTGTGTACAGGTAGTGATCAGAGAGATCTGATTTATATAGGTGCCATTTTCTTTATGATCATGATCACTTCTGCATATGTACATTCTGAGAAAACAAAAAACAAAAAACCAGTGCATGTAAAGTTAAGGGATATCTGATTGTGTTTTTTTTGGGTAACTCTTCTGGCTGTGAGGTAGAAATATTTCATTATTTTCTTTTTGAAAGCCACATTTACTGTAATTGGGAGATTGACCTGCATAAGAACATATATTTAAGCTAACCAGGACCAGGATGTGACAGATTGTTTGTAAACTGTATGGTCTTTATAATCTTGTCACGCTTAATGAATTGTCACAGTTTATGCTAATGACTCATTCCAATTCCCCCCAGGTGTGGTTTATAATGAAGCCTTAATAATTATTGGTCACAGTTTGTGGTTTTTGGTATTAAACTTTTTCACAGCATACTAACTTTCTAAAAAACAAAAACTTTCTGTATTTAGCTGTGGTTTTCTGCACCACATGAATATATGTTAGGTACGGGAAGAACCTTCATCATTTTCACAGGACTAAAGACAGTATGGGGGGTACATGGTGTTGTAGACTTTTAACGATGTAACAAAATGATGATTAAGTGCAAATGAGTAATCACAGGCTGTGGATTTTTCACTTGAAACGGGAAAGAAGACTGGAAATATGTTCAGGCTTTAGAGCCCAGTAAACATTGTACTGATAAATTAAATTTTCAATTGAAAGGAGGCTGAACATGTGGGTCAGGATTTTCATGACATGGCATCTTTCATTATGAGCTTGACTAGGAAGTCTTCATTATTTTTTAGATGTTGGAAAGTAGGCCTACTCTACTTTGGGAGGGAATGAGTTAATGGAAAAGAGTACTCTGTGTGCTCTTCAAATTATAAACATTGTTGCACCATTCAGACTGAGGCAGACTGACAACAGCACAGATGGTGTGACCAGCTCAGTCTATGTTACATGTACATGCATAAATGGAGGAGCAAACTATAAGATTCTAGTGTATTCCTCCATGGGTATGGCACTTTTTCAGCTGGAGACAAAATTCTTTGAAATGTCATCTGATGTGTCACCATCCATGTTCAGCAGTGACACGAGTTTTCATGGACCATGGATATGGAAATCCATATATGTTGAAAGCCAAGGACATACATGTGTGTTTACATGATGCTAAGTTCCATGTGCAGTGTGGTTGAATTGTGCTTACCTGAGTCAAGAGTGTTTTTTCCCATGTACTTGTTGTATGGCTTAATCAAAATTTACTTGAATGTTCTGAAGATTTTGGTCACCGGTTTAGTGTGTTTACAAATTTGGTTTCCTCTGTAGTCCAGCTGATGCAAAAATTATAAAGTAAGACAACTGAACTTATTATTTAGTCAAAAATCATGTGGACCATATCTTATCTTCATACTTCTATATAATGTCTAGCATTGGCAGACATCTTACAGATTGGTTTTCTTTCAGTATTCAAACAAACTAACAAAGTAGCCTTAAGTACAGAAAGTTGACATACAATTTAAGTATATGGCTGTACATATACTTTCATTAAAGATACAGATTTGATCAGCTGATACCTTTTCTTCTGCCCACTAACTGTCCTTTTCCTTCAAGGATCTATGGTAGACTAGACACAAACATGTGTTATGTAACCATTCAATTTGAATTATAATGGAATGAAATTTACTGATGAAAGGTCTATACTGCCTTCTTGTCCTTTTCCCTTCGATTGAAACTGGGTCAACAGGCTTTCTCAGTGTGTTCAATGCCCAACTCATGCCAAAGAATGCTGTTGATTCTTTTCCCAACTTTTCCCTGTGATTAACGCAGGGTCAACAGGTTTGTTCATTGTGGCTAAAGCCCAACATATATTAAGGAAAACTGTTCACTTATAGAGCGCATAATATTAAAGTTTCATAGTTTCATTTTTTTTTTTTTTTGGCTGACATGTTTATCATTTATGGCAAAATTAAAGAAAACAATTGTTCAGGCAAAGGGTTAAATGTAAAGTACACAATGTGTAAATTTTTGCAGTGGCATGTCACTGGGAAGCAACTTGCCCTTGCTGTTTACTGGGCATTCATGAGCGTGACCAGTAGACATGCAATCTTTTCCATAAGAAAAGTATTACACATTGTGAGTCAGAATTAAGGAACAATGTTCGCATATATGTAATGGGTTGAGTGACCCCACAGAATCTCTCTGCCGGCTCATTTCTCAGCCCAGTGAAATGTTTGCCGCAATATTTATAGCAACCATTGACAGATCTCTGTGTGCTTACAAAGACCACAGTCAAGGTTGAAGTAAGCATTTATTATGCACACTATGTTACAGAAGTAATTTACTGCAGGGCCATATGTATTGGGTGGGGAATAAAGTACATATAACTTCAAAAATATTTGCTATAAGATTGAATGCCATATAAATTTAACATGATGTAGGAGCTGAGGTCATGCGAGCTGCGTCTGGTCTCTAAAAGGTCCAACCAAAGTGGTTTTATAAGACAGGTGGCCAGGTGGGGGACTGTACTTGGCAATTGTCAGCATAAAGGTGGTATCCCTATGGCAGAAGAGAGCCATTAACCCTCTGAACCCTACACATTATATGCACAGTTACTACCAATATGATATTGTGTGTGGTCACTCCTTCTGCCAAGAAAAACCACATAAAACAGGTCACCTATGATGGCAGGGATATTAACAAAGAAACACACTCTTAGAACTGTACTGGGAGTGTACATGCAGCTTCAAAAAGACACAGTGTATTCATAATAGAAGCCATTTACACCATGTATGGTACATGCTGTATGTACATGTAATAATTTAGGCTTTGAGTGGTGCACCTTTCAGCATAATATTAAGCACCTGTGTGTCTTTTGAAACTTGGGGAAAACATTTTTCCCTCAAAGGGTGGACACAAACAAATTATACATGTACCATACAGACATTTTGTTGAAGCACAAAGTAGGCATATTTACTATAACATGGATATAGCTTTTTTTCTGTCATGTATATGGATAATTAAAGTGTGGGAACCTTAGGCCAACCAGGACCTATCATATCTCTTGAGTCACTTAGTTTTGCAACTACACTTGTACCTGCTCTTGAGACCACCTCTGAATGAGAAACCTCATATCTTTTTTTTAAGACCACCCTTTCATAACATCAGGACCTGACAATATATGATCTGCCATGATTTGACACAAGGGATTTCTATTATCTGTCATACCATACTTCATGTTTTAAGATTTCAAAAATCTATGGGTTAAATTTCTTTAAACATGTTAAACTTTTGTTGTCTTGTCTGAAAAATTACTTGTCCCAGACCATGGGCTCAATGACCTTGATGTCAAGCCCAGTCTGTAATATGAGACCACTTCTAGCTGGCAGTAGGAATGGTCTTAATAAGCAGGTACAGAAGGTACCTGCTGTATGTGACCACCCCTTCTGCCAAGTAACAGTGGTCACATACTGCTGATGGTCTTTCACCACAAGTAAATTTGCAAAGAAATTGACTTATGCTTCCGGAAATGTGACTACGAACTGCAGGTGGTCTCTTATGGTAGTGGTCACATACAGCAGGTATCACTGTACTACATTTTTGTCAAAGTTATGTGAGCTGCTTAAGGTACCAGAACATTTGCCCTCACTGTGTTTGTGATGTCAGCTGGCTCCTCACAGAGACACAATATGCTTGGTTGACACAGGTTTGTTTTGTATTTTTAGAGAAGAAGGGTGCCCAAGTGGCGTGGGGAGACACAGGTAACAATGATGTAGAGTACACGTCCTGTCACCTAACAGAGTGGGGTGCACATTGTTGATGTGATTACTGTTTCAAGCTAACCCCTTCCTTTTTATGCATGAATAATAGCCACACATTCCTTGGGTCGGTGCTTCCGTTAACCCCCACATGGGGGTACATGTGTACATAACCCTTTGAAAGCCTGAAATACCCTCTGAGAAAATGCCAAAGGGCAACATGTCTTGTTTATTTACATATAAAATTGGTGAAAATTCAGTCTTCTCTCCCAAATTTCCCTTCTTGTGACCCCCTGAAAATATTTCAAATGGAAACACTGTTGGGGAGCAACATATTTGTTATTTAATCTTTGTACATACAATGTCATACCTCGTACATATCTCATGTACCATATTGTAGTGTACTCTTTTGTTTGTCAACATGTAAATATAACACCCAGTGTACATGTAGGGTGATGGTATTCTCTTTGAAGGTCAATATTTCAGGGTTTTCACAATAAATATTAGTCATCAAAATTAATACACATTTAACTACCATAAATTATACCATCAAATCATTGTAAATATTCAGGCCATGAAATTAATACAAGCTACATTACAATGTACCACCTTAGTCTTCATTAATATTTAGACCTTAAAACTGATGGAAGCTAAATTGTCATAATTAAACCACCTCAGTGTTGTGAATATTTAGTCATCGATATTAATACAAGCTAAATTGTCACATCAACTCAGTTACCATTATAAATATTTAGGTGTCAACATTAAGAAAAGCTGAATTGTAATATCACCTCACTGTTATAAGTAAGGCCTCAAGACCAATACAAGGTAAAATATCATACCACCTCATGCTGTATTTGGGCAGCAGCATTAATACAAGTCATATTGTCATACTATGTCACCATTATGAAATAAGTCCAAAATTAAATTAAGCTAATAGTTAAACGACCTTCGGTTGCCATTATAAACATCCAGGCCTCAGAATTCAAACATGCAGTGAAATCTACCTATTAAGACCATCTAAGGGACTGAAAATGTGGTCTTTCAATAGGGGAGTGGTAGGCCTATTAATAGAGAAATGGTTGCTTCATAGAGGTGGTCATAATTGGAGATTCTACGTACTGTACATGTACATGTTTTGAACGCAAATTTCCATACCAACTCACTATTAGACCTTAAAGGCTGTGTACGGCTTTAACACAACTTTATATGGCACAATGTCAATTTGTTACATGTATTTTAGCATGATATCAAATCTGATTTTGCAACAAAATATCAATATATCAGTGAAATGAGAAACATTAATGTCCAGAGAAGGGGTCATATAATTTTGATTTTAGAAGTGTGTGCATAAGAAAAATTATGAATATGTTCATAAAATGCACTTTCATTTAATAATTGCAACTACATGTAACTGTCATTAAGTTAGGCAAACAACAACACATTAAACAGTTTACTCTGACATGTACTTATACACATCAATGTCTTCAGGTATATAACGTTCAAATTTAGTGCCATTATGTGGGGACAGTGCCACAGTTTCTATGTGACAGCATGACTAACATAGAGATGCTTGTGTGCTGGTCTGTATCATATTTTCAGCAATGTACATGTATCACAATATGCAGTCATGCATGCTATCACCAAGGTGAAGGACAAGGCCTTATTCAAGTTACAGACTTCCCTATTGATAACAATGCGAAATTGTCAATGAAATTGTTCGAGTCTCTCAAGTTACCTATTTTATGGGAGTGAAATGTGGGAACCATTCATTATGAGTGGACTTCAAAACGCTGATTTTGTGGGCCTTTGTGGTAAACCAGCTTTAGAAACTATGCTCATAAAATTTTGTAAATATATTCTAGGAGTTCATTCTAAAGTCAACATTATGCCGATGTGATGGCAGAACTCAACAATATACGGCTATCGATATATAGACATACATGTACTCTGTACATTTTTTTATCTGTAAAAGACGGGGTTCATCAGCAGAGCCACTACAGAATTCCTTGGCATGTTCATTTTTATTAAGGAATTATGTACAGTTCATTGTAGGAAAAAACTGTTAGGTTTAAGACATACATGACACATTGGACTAGATGGGTTTGCAAGAAAGCTGGAATAATTTGGGTGGAAACTATTCTTTTGACACTGTGTCAAAGTTTAGACACCTGCTGCAGCAAGTATATGAATCTCACTGGGTATAATCATATCGATGGAATTGAGAGAGGTGACCAATGTAAATTACATACATGCTGTAAGTTTAAGAGCAGGTTTGTACTTGAAATATACCCAAAAACTTTCCTCATAAAAATAGGCAGAATTGCAGTAAATTGAAAGTAAGTGCCCACACTCCAGGGGTATAAACAGGTCATTATACTAAACCTAAAACCCTACTGGCACAGAGAATATGTTAATTCTTCCTGTAACATTGAAGATGGAAATAATTTTTTACTGCAATGTACTTTTCACTCTGTGGTCAGAAATTACTTCTTATCTGGGTGTAGGTGTCAATCCCATGTTCTGCATTCTAAGTGATACTGAAAATTTAGATATATTGTGAGTTTGAATCATGGTGTGTATATTTTACAATATGTATATAAAATATTTGATGCCAGGTACCAGCATTTGGGATATTAATCTGACCAAATCTGTATCTCATGTTATATAGAGCTACAGTTGGTACCTGCCTGTATCATACTGTGCAAGTTTCTAATTTCTGTTTATTGCTGTTCACTTATGTCCATGTACTCTGTATGTCTGTATTTGACCATATATCTTGCAATCAAACTGCATGTCAGTAAAGTTCCTATGTATCATATTAGGAAAAAAAATGTGTTGTTTCACCTCCTACATTTTCACTTCCATAGGGCCCAGCTCATAATCAGCAGTAAACCTGCAATGATCACAAGATGGGTTCATTTGTCCATTCCATGTGAAGTGAACTTGCTAGGGTCAACAATCTATCTCTGCGGCTCCACAGAGTGAGACGTACACTTGGGATTGTGCCTTATTTTTTTTTTTTTTGCCTTCAAACAATGGAGGCGCACATGACAGAAGTATTTAATACATTACTAGGGCCATATGAGGCCAGGGCTTCGAATGGTTATTGGATTTTGTATAGTGAAACCTCATTATAATGATACCATCTATTCCCTGCAAGATGTGACGGGTAAATGGGGCAAGTTATAGAGGAATTTGACTTAAAGTCTGTCAAACTTTGTGTGAATATATCAGATTGCTGAGTGTCATTATAATGAGGTTTTATCACCATGTAGATTGACGGATCGTGATGCAATACTGATTGAATGGTTGCACTTGTGTGCCAAAAGCTGTTAAATTTTTAATCAACCAAGATCTTCCTATCATGTATCATTTGACATCCCGTGAGACTACTAAATTATTCCCATAACTGTGATTATCTGATAATGCATCACATTTCACCAGCTGATGAAAGTGAAAGGAATTAATTAGCGTCACCAGATCACAATCTTTGGGGGGGTGGGGTGGCAATACACTATAGTGTATTAGCTAGCCAGACCTGTTTTGTCTGCCCAATTTATGTGAAACAAATGTAGATTTGAACAAATTATAATGGAATAGTTGGGAGATGCACACCCATGTTGATGGGAAAAGTGGAATTTGCACACCCAGATTCCCAATGAAATCCTTCCTAATAATTTGATTATGTGATCAGACCAGGTTCTGTATGAGATGGGTACCTTACACCTATATAAATTGCTTTATTTTCATGTGTAAAAATTTTCATGGTTTTCGTATTTTTGACATTTCACTGTAGTTTTAGTTTCTGTTTTGGACATAATTCCTGTTTAAATAATGTTAAAATACTACTTACATGTATTTTACTGTCTTTTTATTTTCACGGTTTTGTGCCATCAGTGAAATAAGTGAAAATAGGAGTGCAGTGAAATTAACCCTTTCCCCCTCAAACCGGCCAAAACCGGCTGGTGGTCAAATGTCGTCTGCTTCAGTGTTTTCTACTAATTTCAACAGTTATGAAAAACAATTTGACTGAGAAATGTACATGAGACTTATCAAGATCGCATGCCCCAGGTCAACAGCTTTCCTTGGCATGGGTTGGGCACTTAGTGCCCAACCCATGCCAAGGGAAGCTGTTGACTCAGTCTTAATTCAAGGGGGAAAGGGTTAAAGCAATTTACAGTACATGCACTGTGATGCAGAAAAAATTAGTTTGCCATTTGCCTGCCCCCTCCCCCCCTCATAAAAGAAGTACATACAACAAATATAGTTTTCGGGGAACTTGGCAATATTAATAACATTCCATGTAGATGCATGTGGACTTTGTACCATATATGGAGCGGATACGTATGGACGTGACACAATTTGATGTGTTCAGGTTCTGTACACAGGGCACATCAGGTAAATTATACAAATAACACAGGAAATTAACATGTATTAGTACTTTAAGTTAGCCCATCAAAAGGTACATGTCTTTGATAAATGCATGTTACAATATTAGGCAAACACTATACCTTTCTACCAATCATAAAAAGGCCCTATTAGTGAGTTAGATAGATAGATGAACAGATTGATGGATGGACAGACAGACATACAGATAGATAGATAGATAGATAGATAGATTAGATAGATAGATAGATAGATAGATAGATAGATAGATAGATAGATAGATAGATAGATAGATAGATAGATAGATAGATAGATAGATAGATAGATAGATAGATAGATAGATAGATAGATAGATAGATAGATAGATAGATAGATAGATAGATAGATAGATAGATAGATAGATAGATAGATAGATAGATAGATAGATAGATAGATAGATAGATAGATAGATAGATAGATAGATAGATAGATAGATAGATAGATAGATAGATAGATAGATAGATAGATAGATAGATAGATAGATAGATAGATAGATAGATAGATAGATAGATACCATCTCCATTCAATTTATATTTTGACATTTTCTCACAATACATATTATCTGGGGTGAGGGCCAAAATAACCCCACTCTATATCAACCAACTCCAACAAAAAGTGGGTTGCCAACTGAACAGCAAACAAACGATAGCCAAGTTAAAATATATTTTACAGATGAATGGTATGGACATGATGAAGTGCCAAATTTAAATTGATTCCAGAGTTCCTGGTGTCATGGGAGTTAATGACAAGCAGTCATGTGGTTATGTTGTACCTGTAAGAAGCAGTATCCATGCGTCTCTATGGTACTAAAACACGTGAATAATGAAAATCGTTATTGTTGATCCTCAGCAATATTTGCAAGTGTAATACGTGGTGGGAGGGTAGCAAACTAAGAGACAGCTAGAGCAGTGACACACACAATACATGTACATTATGCTATCAGTGCCCCACATTGCAAAATTGCCATGGATATAGAAATGACAAGTCATATTCAGCTCAAGACACACTGGTTCTGCCTTTGAGAGATCACCTCTGGGGCTGGTCCACGTAAAACTGGTGGTGTCTGGGAGGTCAAATTACAGGGAAGACCATCACAAGGAAGAAATACTGTTTCACAGCTAGGGTAGCTTGTCTCTGGTCTCAAAGGAGACAAGTATGCTTTTCTGAAAAGAATGAAATTTAATTTGGGCCCCAGATGGCAGCACATTGCATTGTATATTTGCATAAATTTGGCTAGCTTCAAAGGGATTGTTATACACATATTAAGTAACATCATGCAAGTTATAACCAGTAACTTTTAGTTGACTGTAGTTTTATGATCGCACATTTCACTGACTGCACAAAAGCATGAAGATAAAAGTAAAAGTGTCTTAAACTGATTATTTAGTAGAAGCAGCTTCAGGAAATTTTTTACAATCTTCAAGAGTTCTACACTTGACAATATAGATTGTGACATGGTTGTGCATGTTTACAAATTTTTGTTGCAAAGGTATAAAATAATACATCAGCACAACCACTTTATGATATGTTCAACACATGGTTTATTCAGGATGCACTGTTAAAGTGAAAAAAAATATGCAAAAAGTAAAATGATGCAACTGCTGCTGACAATATGAACCAATTCAATGATAACCTGCTTGCGAAAATGACACTCAGATATGCCACATATTTCCTGAATGAGACAAGTTTCGGGGAAATTGCGGTAAAATTCTTTTGCAATTTGAGTCATTTATAATTACCCTACATACACACAGGTCTGACACATTATGCAAGAAACAGTGTAGGGCCAATGATTTTCTGTTTTTTTCTGAAACCAAAACGAATTGTGCATTTTTTTTATCCTTGAAACAGAATTTGATGTTTTTTCTTATGATATGAATTATACATATTTATATAGCAGTGAAACGGAATTTGAAAAATGTTTTGCTGATGAAGCAGAATTCCTCTTTTTTTGAAATGGAAAGTCATTGTTATGAGTTTTCACTATAGCATATATACCATTGTTGCCTTTGTGGACACATTGACTTGAAGAAGTTGAGCTGCTATCATGAAACGTGTATTATTTAATTGAGCACTTCGGCTGTGTTTGAAATTCGGTGACCTTGATGGATTTTCAAGATCACTGCAGTCTTTATGTTATTACTTACATCGCAATAACTAATTTGAACAAATTGAGCTACTATAGTCATAGATCCTCTTTTGAGAGATCGCTCCATTGAAAGACCACCTGCTTTTTGAGACCACATTCCCGTGGTCCCTAAGTCTATCTTTTCCATTTTATTTTACATTCAATGAAAGATCAGGTTTATGTGACTGCATGGTCATTTTTCAACATGCCCTAGGGATGGTGTCTCAAAAGAGAGACTACTGTATCATAAAACTTGTCCTGCAGAAGAATCTCATTTGAAGGTTGGGTAATTTTGACATTCAGACCTTGGCCTATTTTCAAGGTCACCAGAGGTCACCACTGGTTGGGGGGGGAGGTCATTGTGATCATTATATTTTTCCAGATACATTTTACATTTAATTTGACTCTCACGCATACAAAACTAGGGTACACAGAATATACCATAGTGTTGCATTGATTACCAAATCTGCATATTAAACAATGTGGTACATTTTATGATGCCAGGGAATGATATTTCACAGTAGCTGCTTATCAGAATGTGGAGTTTGAAACCTCAAAATTAACCATTTAGCATCTACATGCATGTATTAATAACATTAATATGTGAGCATTTCTGACTTGCCTTGGAACCAGGCAGCAAACTAAGTATGACTAGGAGCTTGATGTAGATAGGTTCAATATGTGTAGGCATTGAATCATTTCATCGGGAACACAACCAGATATCAACAACAACTTCAGTCTTCCACAGAATCAAGATCATCATATAGTTAAATTGCATTAAATTGTCTGTCTGTACTTTTTGTGGAAATGTGTTCCAACCTGGTACCAATATGAATTTATTCTGGCTCTGCAGCCGCTGAAGATGTACCTGTATGTATTATTCAGCATTATACCTAATGAAACATAATGATATTATTGCCCCCAGCTGGTTTATTTTTTCAAAGCTGTTCGATCGCTTGTTCACACTGGCAGGCAGTTTCATTGTTAGGCCGGTAGAAAGCCCAGGCATTCAATGCCTGTGTACTAGTTCCGTGGCGGTATTATGCCCTACCTCTGAGCTGCCCATAAGAATATAATCAATCCGTACAGTGGGGACTGCATTATTTATGCTTTGTTTTGGTAACAAGGTGTGTTTATATGTGCTTGCACTGGAGACTTGAGCTTGGAGTGTGTCCCCAGTAAAATGGAGGCATTCTTTAAAAGAATACAGCTCATTTTTCTGTGACAAAATCATATCACACTGCTCAGATGTGTATTATTTTGTTAAATATATGTATTGTACCATGGTCATTAGTGCAGGTAAAGAGATTAACTTGGGGTGTTAAATACATGTATATGTGTGTGTGTGTATATTCATATATATATATATATATATATATATATATATATATATATATATATATATATATATAGTAAAACCTGTTTTGAGAGACTGACCCTAGGGCAGACCAAAAAGTGGTCCCACAATACAGTGTAGGATAGGACCTGTATTTTTCCATTTTTAACGGAAACGGAACGGAATAATGAATTTTTGTCACCTGTGAAACGGAATTTGCTGTTTTGCCTTAATGTGTTTTACATACAAAGAGAACTACTGAAATGGAATTTGGAAATTTCTGGCTGGTGAAATGGAATCTCTAGTTTTTTGAAAAGGGAAAAATACAGGCCCTAGTAGGAGATAAGATTTTACGAGTGTATAGCAGTTTTAACTTTTTTTCACACATTTTGCCACACAAGATAGGGCGTATGTTCCATGTTAATTTATTCCAAAGTGTATAGCAGTGACACCCATTCAGTGTAGCAAATTGCGATGTGATACTGACTCTCTCTTACACTGCAGTACAGGTGCAATGACATGGGAAACATGGCAAAAGGGACATGGTTAACATGGTCTGAAAAGGCAGGTGGTCTTACCTGCCAGTGGCCCCTCAAAACAGGTTTCACTGTATATGGTAAATTCAAAAAGCATAAATTCTATATTCTAGCCATAGCAGTCTTTTAAAGATTAAAAGTGAGAATTGATTGGGTGATTAATGATGTTTGTCGTATTTACTGAGGCGTGTAAGTACATCAATCAAAACAGTCCCAAAGCACTTCTGACACAAATAGTCCTGAGTTATGTCATAGGTTATACATCAAAGGTAGAGATATGATGCAATAAATATGTAATCAACACTTTCTCTGATGAATTCAGCCCCTGGTACTGAGATATCATGGACCTCATTGGGAAGTACATGTATCAGCAGGCAAGTTTTTAACAGGAAAATGTGGGGTCCAATTTTTATGCCACATGCATTGAGAATGATATGATCAGTTTTGCAGCAGGTTTCCCTGGCTCACTGTGGACACCAAGGAAAGCTGCTTGAAGTCACTTGGGCAGGGTTTATACAGGTCCTTGAAATCCTTGAAAATACGTGTACTTGAATTTACTGCCTGTTTTTTCAAGGCATTGAAAACCTTGAAAATCAATCTTTTTGCAGTAAAGTCCTTAAAAAGTCCTTGAATTTTAAATATCCATTTATGCACCTTCCTCCAAAAGTTAGGTTAGCTCGACCACTTCCTCCCCTCTCAATATTGAAACCCCCAAAAATGGACAGCAAGACACAAAAAAGAAAATCAATCAAGTTGGAAAGTCCTTGAATTTTGATAAAAAGGTCCTGGAAAAGTCCTCACTTCCCAGTCACACAGGTGCCATGAGTCAAATGGCTATATTTAATTTATTTTAACATGAATTATAAACAGTTAGTTTGAATTTTGCAGGGATTATACTCTTTTGTTTCCTGATTTGGCTACAAAAGTTTGAAGGTCTAGTCCTGTCCCTGAATTAAAATGATAGTAGTATTCAATCCAATAGTTCATGAAAAGAGCATGAATTTTTCAATAACCTGACTGGTTTGACATCAATTGTTTTTACATTGCTTGGCAAGTCATGCTCCAACTGCTGTAGGAGCATCTGCATCAGTGCAAAAAATTAGTAACTCTAATTCCCTTGAATTAAGAGTGAGATTAAGATTGAGTCACAGAATGGCATGTGTCAGGTTAATAACTTCATGATGGCATGTGTCAGGTCAATAACTTCATGATGGCATGTGTCAGGCCAATAACTTCATGATGGCATGTGTCAGGTCAATAGTTTCATGATGGCATGTGTGAGGTCAATAACTTCATGATGGCATGTGTCAGGTCAATAACTTAATGACGGCATGTGTCAGGTCAATAGTTTCATGATGGCATGTGTGAGGTCAATAACTTCATGATGGCATGTGTCAGGTCAATAACTTAATGACGGCATGTGTCAGGTCAATATTTTCATGATGGCATGTGTCAGGTCAATAACTTCATGATGGCATGTGTCAGGTCAATAACTTCATGATGGCATGTGTCAGATCAATAGTTTCATGATGGCATGTGTCAGGTCGATAGCTTTCTTTGGCACTAAAAGCTGTCGAATCTGTCTTATTCTGACCACGAAATTGTTGTTAAGTTCAGGTAAACAATCAATTCCAGATATCAAAAATAAAAAATAATAAAAAGAGTTGACAAATGCCTGGCTGTTGGCTGGCAAAGGGTTAAAGTAACAGATTATTTCACTGGATCACAATTGACATATCTCTTGGGTACAGTAACTCAGATCGTAATCAGACTGTTAAGATAGTCTGATGTCATAAAACACCATAAATTGAAGGTGTGGTTGTCATTGCACCTAATATTTCTGTGTCTTCCTGGTCTGTCCCATGCTGGTATCAGTCACTTGTCTGTCATATATAACTGAGTTTTTAAGGGTATTGGGTAATAAATGTTCAAGCATGACGTGCACACCCCAAAGAAGGAAGTTTACATGTTTCAGTATTTGCAGAATCTATGGACAGTTACGCATGTTTTGTTGGACAAATTCATGACATCATCGCTAGTTACACTGTTTGTGATTTCATTTGAATTTGACTTTGATCTTATTTTACTAATGTAATTTACATTTACAATAAAGAATTGTCATCATGTTAAATTGTTGTAACTTGACAGATGATGTATAGATATAGGCCTATGTATATATCATTTAAATGCTTTGTAGTCAAGTCCGAAAATGAAATATTTATTTGTTTACAACCATATATGCACGTGTCGTCCAATGATTTCATGATCAAAAACTGACATTGTTCTCCAAATGGTATTGGGGGTTCTAAATTTGTTATTTTTTATTTTTATATATTTAGCACCTCTCGCAATTCTGGTGCCTCCGAACCCCCGCACCCCCCCCCCCCCAAAAAAAAAACAAACAAAAAAACTTGCCGGGAGTGCAGCACACCTGTCTGGGCATTTATTCCATGGTGTGACGGGAGGGATCGAGGGATTGAGAGTTTTCCTTGCCATTGATAAATTCCACTTGGGACAGCAATGTAAATAAGGTGGTCCCTGCTTTGAGGGACCATGACTCGTGCCATCCGAGCAGTGTTCATGTAAAGCAGGTGGTCTCCCAAAGGAGGCTCAACTCTTGCACCACCTGCCTAACAACTATACCATTACTTTGAATTATATCCACAATTTAGATTCAAACGTGATTAAATGTACACTTATTAGACCCTATTTTATCTTAGAGTCCCATGCTAACCTATTTGGTGGTACATGTACATGTATTGTAAAATTATTCTGGATTTGTAAACTGGTTTTGGCAATACCAATTTTCATTAGATAGGTGGGTTTTACTTGTGTGAGATAGGGAATTTCTGGATGGATAAGTGATCTTGTATTTTTTTTTTTTTTTTTGGATAGTCAATGGTCAGGTTCTTCAGGTTGTCTCCCAAAATTGGTAAATTATCATTAGAAGGTGCTTTTGCACAGCGAAAATGGTCACATAAGGCAGGTAGTCTCCCAAAGTGGGTCTTTTAACTCCTTCAATGCCAAATTGTGGACTGAGTCAACAGCTTTTCTCGGCATGCATTGGGCGCATTGCGCCCAATGCATGCCGAGAAAAGCTGTTGACCTGGAATATTCTCTCTGGAACTATAGGCATGCTGGTACTTGAATGACAGGTCTTTTTACAAGGAATATGAATCTGGGATCTTTGTGATAATTCAGAGTACATGTAGTTTGATTTAAGGTGATCTCCTTTAGTCATGCTTGGCACTGAAAGAGTTAAAAGAGGGACTACTGTATACCCATGCATAGTGTGTGGGTATAATGTGAGTGCTAAGGCTAAGATGCTCATGGTGCTGGTGTACTCAATCACTGTGTACCCAAGGGCATATCACCTGCTTGGGACATACGACCAGGGCTGATTTATAGTTAATGTGGTTACAAATGACTTCAATCTTTGATCGCATATCAACAGCCTTCTTGTGGGGCAGGTGCCTCAGGTGGGAGTGGGTTGTAGGAAATGGGCTCAGGTTGATGTACGCATAGTTGAGCACATGCAGTGAACTTATCCTCTCTTACAGGTAACACCAGTGCATAGACAATGAATAAGTTTGCACTATTTACTGGGCTGCCAACTTCCCTTTGTTTTACATCCTAGATTGCCTCTCTACATACCTCACCTACATGTATATTTATATCTTCCACATCTAGAATGCCTGAGTCATCTGAGCCTGCCACCTGATTATCCTGAATAATTGTTCCCGGGTCACGAACCTTGCTAGGTATATTGCTGCAGTGTCGTCACAGTTCACTCCAAATGTTTATCAGCCCTCACACAATGGCAAACAACAATGGTATTACAGAGAACTAGTTGTTAAAGTCAGATGGGATCCTGTTCTAAATGGTTCCTGCTTGTTTATGTAGAAGTACAGGGCTGTTACATAACATGTCCACCAAAAAAATTGATTGGCGAAAAAGTCCAATTTATTTTCTTTGACCTTGATTTATATTTGTGTGAGATGTTTTCATCAGAAACATACAATGTATGTTCAGTTTCTGTATTGCACACATTACAAACAGTCATAACACACATACTGTACATGTACAATGTT
>OZ026625.1:42135193-42209193 GCA_964020975.1 Hermodice carunculata
GGGAAGAGGGGATCCATATATGTGTGTACATATGTTCATGTGTTGGTCTGCATATATAGATGAAGAATGCTTGTATGTATATTTTCCCTGCATGGGTCATTTTGTTACAAATTTTGTTCATACAAATTACCAAAGTAGGGATGTAGGACAAAATCTGAAAAATTGTTTTTGGTCCAAAATATCTCAATTTTTTATTTTACCAACTTTTTATTTAAAGCTCAGATATATGTGCACAGCTAATGCCTGCTCCCTAAATTATAGAACCAGCAAAAATGTAGGTACAAATGGTGTTCAGCCTCTCGGGAAGGGGGGGGGGGCAATTAAGTGAGAGAAATCCCATGCTTTCCCGCATAATAATTGGGAGAGACATACATAATCAAATCACTTGACTTTGCCCTGCCGATGATCAGTACATGTATTATAGTATACTTGTCAGCGTGCCTGCTAGTGGTGCTGTGATGAGCAGACTCCAAGTTGCTCAGCAGTGTAAACAGAGGGGAAGACGTAACTTTTGAACTGCATGGGAGTGTATCTTTTGTGTTTCAACCTGCATGCATTTGGCTGGTAAACTTGTAAAGTAACAGCTTCTGTTTATATAATAATAATAATAATAATAATAATAATAATAATAATAATAATAATAATAATAATAATAATAATAATAATAATAATAATAATAATAATAATAATAATAATAATAATAATAATAATAATAATAATAATAATATAGAACATTTAGAGAAATATTTTAATGCATAATGCTTGATTTTTGTACCATCGCATAGCTGTTTTGAACTGGAAAGTGTCTGGTAGGTGGAGAGCTCATTTAACTCATGCTATGCCTGGGTCTTTGAATTTTCCACAATACTGTGCCTTGCACATGACATTTGCCTGTATACATGTATTCAAATTTGTTGTCCAATGAGTTTTCACTGAAGTACTATCTTTTCTCTGCAGGCAGTGAGTTTTGCACTGCCTGACAAATCATACTGCAAGGGCAGTTACAGGGTGACTTGCCAGGCAATGCAAAAACACAGTGATTTAGGCCTCTACCACCATAGAACAGAACGAGTAATTGAACAAACTTCTTCAATTTACCTTTTTTAAGATAGCGCTTTTCTGATGCAAAAAATCAAACTGCTGCATAATTTTTATGTTGAACCTAAGGCCTAGTCGCATATGTTATCCTACTATGAATACTCATATATATATTAACGTTGTCAAGTTACTCAATCACTCGCATAGAAGTCTCCAATACTTGGTTGGCAGACACAATTTCTTCATTTTGAATATATGGTCCCCATGTTGGATGATATCACCAAGTGTTTTCCTCTTGTTGCTTTTCATTTTTTTTTTTTTTTTTTTTCTTTTTTCACCTTGGACGTGATAGTGAGTAGGGTTGTTAAGGCCAAGTTTTTTTATCGTAACTATTGGCAGTCTGCCCCGGCCTGCAGTGAGTTGCGACTTATTGAATTGAGGAAGAGAACGTCAACTTTGTAATTTCACACACAGAATGTGAATGTTAGCCAGGATAATTGTGGACCTAGTCTTAGTTATTTGTTTTCAAACTAATTTCTAATTTTTTTGTTTTGTTAATTTACTACGTACTTCAAATGCTTCGTGTGTTAGGTGTGTCACTACTGAACTTGACCTTAGTTGCAAAATCACTGTTGTAACTGGTGTCCAAACAAACAGGATCACAAAGGGTGCAGTCCATGGAAGACTATCCAATACATAATAATGTTGTCCCCACTTGAAATATTTTCCAAACAATGCAATGAAAACACTAATCAAGGTACGCCTGTATTGCTACTTTGCTAATACTTGCTTATATTTCTAGGGTGTCCAAAAAAAGCCCCACCACAGATCTGATGATTTCATTGCCCCGATTTCACTGCTCTACCATTGTTCAATTGCAGCCCTTCTATTGTGTTGCATTTTCACTTACTATCTGCAATGTACTATATATTTTTTCTTGATTTTTTTTTTTTTGTGCTTTATGACTGACTTAGGGCTTTCAAATTTTGCTCAAGTGCAGACAACATAAATCTTATCAAAAATGAAAAAAAAAAAAGCCTGGAAAAAAGCCAAACTGGGTTGAACATTATCTTAACTTGCTTCCTTAATAGACCAATGTCTATAAGACTAGGGGGATTTCCTGTACTGATATGCTGGGCGTGTGTATTTCTTGTATTTTTGTGCTGGAAACCCCTTATTTGCTGTACTTCGTACCAGGCATAGTGTGCATTTCTAAATTTTCGATTGCCGGTAGCTTGTACTTTGGTAAAGTTATTACCTGTGCAGGCCACTCACTCAGCCCCTTGATCTCTGTATGTACAGTGAAACCTGTTTTGAGAGACCATCCTGAGGGCAAGCCAAAAAGTGGTCACATAAGGCAGGTGGTCTCGCAGTAGAGGTATAATAACATGGGAAAGATAGCAAAAGGGACATAGTAAACTTGTTCTGAAAAGGCAGGTTGTCTTTCATCACAGTGGTCTCTCAAAACAGGTTTCACTGTATGCAGTTTGGTCAGCTGTGGAGGCATACTTACCAACGATTTAGAAGTGAAAAGAGGTAGGCTCCTTGCGAGGGAGCTTGTGATCGCCCGGGGGGTGGGGGTGGGTAAGGTTTGGGAGGGGGCGGGCCCCTACCATAGGTAAAGATTTTTTGAAAATCAAGTGCAATCTTGTGGCACCTTGTAGCAAAATTTTTGAAGGATATGCCACACTTTTCTATGAATTTATTCATAACAAATAGTAAAAGTACTGGCATGTCATGTATCATTGCAGAAATGTTTCATTTCCATGTGGATTCTTGAGGACAGATTTCACTGTTGAGGCAGAGACATCCACACTCTGTATTTGTACTTGTAGTCAATTTGTGTACATCTTAATTCTGTTTACAGGTTTATGGATCTGTCAAAGATCACCATACCACCGTGTGTCACAGATCAGTGCTTCAGCATACATCTGCACAATATTAAAACATTTCAATGAAAATAATGTTAAAAATATTTACCTGCTAAAACTAATAATACTGATAACAAAATCTATTAAGTCATGGATCACAACTATACCAATAAAATCTTATAAGACTGTTTGTATCCATGTTCCATTTTCAAGTCAATGATGCGGTCCATGATGAGTCAACACCTGAGAAAATTCTTGCACAGCTTACCAAGCCACGTGGCTGTCACTGACAGGCAAACACATCAAATTAACTTTCTTTGGCTGAATTTTTTGTGAATGGTAGCATAGCTTTGAAAACCTGCAGGCGGTATAGAATGGTGAAGAAATCAGTGACCAACCATGTGAATTAGTACGGTTGGCAAGTATGCGGAGGCAATTTTTAACTCACAAGGATTCTTGGCATTATCATTAAAAACATATAACTATTAGGATTTCGACTTTGTTCACAGCTAGTCGAGGCAGGTCATAGTGGCTGGATAAATACATGTACCAGCAGACCAACTACAAACAGGACCTTATGTTTGTTGATGATTGTTGTAATTTTGATAAAATGTTTTTAACATGTATGTACATGTATATAACAATATTCATCCCATTTTCATCAATCATCCAGAGATTCAACAATAACTGCAACGAACAATGTATCAAAACAAATTTGATCTAGACCTGGTTATTTTGTTCTCCCAGTTGTCAGCAGATAGTGTCCCTGCTCCACTTAGGTGAAATCACTGGCCATGACCAGGCCTTCATGTTTGAGGAGTGTGATTTTTCACTCGCCTTAACCCTTAAAGTGCTGGTTTAAGATTGAGTCAACAGCTTTCCTCGGGACACTTTGCGCGCAATGCGCACAAAGTGTCCCGAGGAAAGCTGTTGTCTAAGACTACTTTTTGCTTCAGACAAGGCTTGCTGGTATTTGAATGAAAGGTATCCTCATGAGGAATTTGACTCTTTTAACCATTATATGTTTAACGGTAATGAGAAAGCAGCTATAGCAGTGATAAGCACTTTAAGGGTTAAAAGCTCGCCTAAAATAATTCAGGTGAGCTCCTAAAAGCACACCTCAATTTAGCATTTAAGCACTCTGACTATAGCAATAGCTCACCTACAACTCACCTAGAATGATTTCAGGTGAGCTTTTTTCAGCTCACCAACAATTTTTAGATGTGAAGGCCTGCATGATTTTATTATACGAGAGCAGACAACATGATTAAGGTGGAACAGTTTGTCTTGGTCTTTGATGATCATGCAGTGAAGCTGATGCACTATGTATTGCAAAATTGGGCAAGGCCAAGCACAACAGGTGCATGTGAGTTCCCAGTAGAGGGCTATGTATGCAGGTGGGCTAGGTAAGTGTATTTCCATTATAACTTGTGGATATATATAACTTTAAAACCGCTCTACCCAGAAACACCAAATTTCTTGTGTTAAATGGTTAAAATTTGACAACTTTTGCAGCAAAACTATTCAATATATTGAATGTTGTACCTAGATTCTTACAATGGAATACACACCTGAGCCCTCAAGAATTTTGTGTATTGGGTTGTATATTCATCCAAATACACATAAAATTGGTAGTTGTGATCTCTCCTGTTGCTGCACAAACCTGCGTGACAGCACTTGGGTTTGTTGGTATGGATAAACCAAACTTGTCAGAATCAAGACCTTTGTTCTCTTCACTTTTGAACAATAAGAGACAGCCAATACCAAACAGTTACTTCAGAGATAAAGCTGATTGACACCTGGTAATTATCCTGACACAATCTGTCCAACACAAATGAAGAACAACTTGATGAGGTTTGCCCTTAGGCTGTAGTTACTGTTAACTGTTAGTCTCCTTGTTTGGAATGATCTTGTTGTCAACATGCACCTTTCTCCCAACTTTGGCATTGTCTTGTTGTCTTCTGCTTGCTGAATATCTTCAGCGGCTGGCTGGTGATGAACAAATACCAGTATTATAATGACTGTGATCTTGTCCTTTGGTCATTTTTTTTTTCTGACTTTCCTGAATCAAAATCAAAATATAATGAAATAGAATATGAATACTTTTTACAATGGAAACTAAACTATGCCTGGGTGATATCTCAATTTATAAAGTTGCCAAGAACTTTAAATGGGATGGTTATTTGTTGATGCAGATTCAGATGACATTTATTTATTTGGGCTAATACAGCCTTTGTCAAAATTCTACAGAATAACGTGTGCAATATGGACAATAGTACTTCCATATGTATATAGATTTGACAGGGCCAGGTTAGCTTATGGAGAGTAAAAAGTTCAAACTGCGGAATAGGGTGATGACTACAAGAAAGTGGTTCTGGACAAAAAGACACAAATACAATGGTAGAATAAAGCTTTCTGGGCTTGGAACATGTGGCTTTTTTTGTTGTTTTTGTTTTGTTTTTTGGCTCCAGTATAAAAAATGAAATAGGGTAATGACTACTAGGAAGTGGTTCTGGACAAAAAGACACAAATACAATGGTAGAATAAATTTGTCTGGGCTTGGAATGCGTGTTTTTTTTTTTTTTTTTTTTTCTATTTTTATTTTGGTTTTGTTTTTTGGCTGCAGTACAAACATGTCTGGCCTTCCATTAGGAATAATAAAGTTGGTTCATATCATAATGGAGAATAAAAAAACACCAGAAATCTGTACTGTCAGGCGGCTCTGTTGTAATGCTTCAGCCGTGATAATGAGTAAACTAAACTTGTGCTCACAGCTAAATATTTGTAAGCAAGAGGAGCTTTCAGGTAGTATCCACTACCCTTTGTCAACTCTGAAGTGACAGGTCACCTGATCGATCATGTGACCTTTGGTGTACATGTCCCAGCTGATGGAATGCTGTGGTAATCACACTGAACCAGGGTGTCATAAATAGGGGTTTACGTAGTAGTGTCCTTGGTCTCCGTTGAGCTTCTGCCAGTTGCATGTACCAGACAACTTCTGTGTTCTTTGTCAAATATTGCCTGCTTAGCAGACCTAGGGTCTCTCATTTTTACCTAGGACATCAGCCAAATCTAAAATGGCCTCACAGTCAGCTAAGCAGGCAATGTCAAATAAAGACTACTCCGGATTTTTACATATTAATATCTATTGATTAATACACATAAATACATGACCCTGTATATATATTTTGCAGACTCCTTTACTTTCCCCAAATGTGATGACCACTGTTTGATGGCCTGGACTATATATTAGGACAGGTTTAAAAACTGCACATTAAGTTTCTCCCAACTTTAGCCAACTAAAAACATCTCTCAGTAGATATCAGATATGCTGCTCCCAAAAAGACAAAAAAAAAAAAAGTAAACAGATAAAGTAGAATCCATCTATCACAAAAGTAAATATGCGAGACGGTGAAAAATAGATGGAGTGATCTTAATACATGCATAGACTTTGGCACTTTAATGTATGTTTTGATGATGTAGGATTGGCAGGATATCCCCTGTTCCCTGTAAAGTTGATAATAGTGTTCATTTCTAATTTTAGCTCATTCTGTCACATAATTATATAAACATATAATTGTTTTCATACTATGAATAGTATCCCTTGGCTTTGGAAACATAAAATTTCTTTTCTGCAAGACAGCAAAGTTATTTCAAGTTCAGAATTTCTGGGCAGGCAAATATTTATCTGTCCTGAGGGTATTTAAACTGATTTTTTTTTTTTTTTTTTTGTTGGTGGTGATGGTGGGGGGGGGGGGGTGAGAGGAAGCTAGACTGGGTAAATGGACAGCAAAACCAGCATCATGCTTGTATTTTAAGTTTGGAAGTAGTACAAGTGTCTGTGTTATATGTCAAACTTAACTCTTTCGTTGCCACTTTGGACAAAAGTCAATATGCCCTGAATTAACATAACGATACGACATCCGTATTCTTCATAAGCCAACCTTTCATTCAGATAATAGCATGCATATACGGTTGCAATCTTATGCCTTGAGAATGGTCTGGGTCAACAACTTGCCTCCACATTATTTTAGGTGAAGTTGTGCCCAGAGTGCACCGAGGAAAGCTGTTGGTTCAGTATAAACTCAGCCCTGAAAGAGTTAACTTACCAGAACCGAGCAGACAGCTAATCCAGTCAAAGTTATAATAAATTTTGTTCTTTTTTTGGCAGAGTTGACATGATATTTGTAAGTTATGCATTCTAGTTTTTTCAGTCTGCACAGAGTAGGATTGCTGTCAACTTATCTTTGGTGGCACAAATTATGCGGCAGTAACATAAATACTTCTATTTTGATCTGTCCTCTAAATACCATGTCATACATCATTGCGCTGGTTGAAATTCCCCACCCAGCATCAAATTACAAAGATTTATCCTTTTGTGTATTTTGCACATTATTAAAAAGTCCTATGAAGACTTGTTGCACAAAGAAATTTGAAAGACAGATCTATATGATTGAAGGGTACCATTCAACCAAAAGTGATAAACATGTATGGCAGTTCTCCTTTAACATGAGGCCCTGGTGAGAGGTCACCCCTTCTACAGAGGCCACCTCTCAATGCAGCAAGTGGGGTATTTGCATTTGATTTCCCCCATCCAAAGAGTCCACCCCTCTCTTATGTCTAAGCCGCGCCACATTTTGGAGGTAACCTTTTACTGAGTGGGGAGCGTAACACTTGTTTACCGACTGATTGATGACACCTCACAGACTGAGAACTACGGGACTCTTATGGATTCTTAGGTAATTTGGCCTGTCATTTCCATCTGATACATGCACACATGACCTCACTGACCCCATGCAGTGTCTTTCTGTGAAATGTACACATGTAACGTGGCCCCTCCTTTTCTATTATGGCCATGTGTGAAAATTAACCCGTTAAGTGCTGTCTGTTCTTCAAATAATTTATTAATTTTACAACAAATATGCCAGCCTTGTCAGTGGTAAAATGTGTTGGGGAAAGTAGAACTCTTGATCAGTGTTGTTGGTCTGGCACCCATGGTGGCCATGTTGCCGCCACAGGCGTACAGACAGGACGTAGAACTATGCATTTGACACCTGGCCAAACGTGTGGACAACAAGGTGGTTGACCTGTCCTGGGGTCAAAACCAGCACACTGTGGCATGGCATCACACTTGGCAACCCTTTTGTTGTTATGGAATGAGACTAAGTCAACAACTTTCTTTAACACAAGGAACGGTGTTCACCTTTGACATGTTATCCTGGAAGTAAGTCCATCTATGTACCCCCGTCCCCCCCCCCCCCCGCAAAAAAAAAAAGAAAAGAAAAAAACACCTCCTGTAATATCAATCTGAGCAACTGGAAGCAAATGCTTTGACGTTGATGACAGTTTACATCCGGACATTGGGGGTGGGGGGATGGGGGGTGGCTGCAGGAAGGAAAGGGTTATTATTATTTTTGTAGTGTTGTGCTTGAATTGCCAAGGAACAAAATATCTGGGCTGAATGATTACATAATTTACCCAAAAAGAATTTAGTACAGCAGTAGACTGGACCCTCCTTTTACAGACCACCTCAAGGGACGACCTAAAGCCATATTTGTATAGGTGGTCTGTCAACGGGGACTAGATTATGGAAAAGATACGAATAGGTCAGTATGTCTCCAGATGGCGTGGTGTCCCAAAGGAGAAACTGCTGCATCAGGTTGCGTACCATCACTCATTTTTCGCTCTTGTTAAATTTCTGTGTAAAATGTGACGAGATCCTCATGGTCAATATATGACCTGAATGTAACCTTGACCCTCTCTGCTTATATTGCCCGAAAGCACTTAGGACTTAAATTGACATCTGCCAAAAAGTTTATGCTTAAATTTCTGGTATCTTGAAAACATTTTTGCTGAGATTGATGTATAAGATCATTCATGATGGCACGCCCCAGGTCAATAGGTTTCCTTGGCACAGGGTGGGGCACAATGTACCTAACCCATGGCAAGGAAAGCTATTGACCACTGGTACTCTGCCCAGATAGAGGTTAAAAACTAGTGTGCAACATGTTTGTGTAATTGACAGTACAGTGTTTGTGTGATAAACACCTGCACAGGACAGATGGAATTAAATGAGATTGATCCTATAGCTATCAATACCGTG
Organism: Hermodice carunculata; assembly: GCA_964020975.1. Taxonomy (NCBI): domain Eukaryota; kingdom Metazoa; phylum Annelida; class Polychaeta; order Eunicida; family Amphinomidae; genus Hermodice; species Hermodice carunculata. The sequence goes on from OZ026625.1 coordinate 42,144,206, forward strand.
TCCTAGGAAACTACAAACAATTCACTTCCAGTTTCCACAGTATGAAACGGATTACTTGGTAGGCTTTTATGGCTTTTTCCCAAATTCCTCAGTCATAAACTCACTTGAATGTGGCTAAAGGAGCAGTTCTGACTGTACACACGTACACACTCTATACCTCCAGTTTCCAGGAAACAGATTCTTGTATCTGTTGTAAACAGTACCTGTCCCCCCCCCCCCCCCCTTTCCGGTATTACGCCCCAAAGGTTTAATCATTACATAAGTATGACTTAGATCTTCGGAGAATATATTTGTGCGACTTGGTGCAGTAGGCTATTCAGGCTATGTAAATTTTTTTCTGTGTACACATAGTTGTGTACTGTATGCCTTAGGTACAGCCATGGTGGACCCTATACTTTAACTCCTTTCTGATATGTTATAATGAGACAGAGTGGTCAAGTGTTCGAAGTTTTGGCCTAGGGCATACCTTTTGTCATGCGGTTTGAATTCATTTGCAATGCTCATACAAAGTGGGTTCTACTGATGGGACAGCATTTGATGAAGAACCAGACATTTGACATCCGTCCACTTTCTGACACTCTGAGTGAGAAAGGGTCAATTTAACTCTGGTACCATAAGAGTATAGCCAGCTTTTCAAGCTCCATGTTTAAATGGGCCACCAGACTGTTATTTGAAAGTAGGCTGTTAACTCATGGTATATATATATATTAACAATGTTAGTCTTAAGTTGTTCATTTCAGTCTTCTGTCTTCATGAAACCACAATTACCAATTATCTGTGTATTAATTTGAATACACAATCCAAGACACAGAATTCTGCCAGACGAAAGATGTGTATTCCCATTGGATTGCATGTTAAATTAACCTCAAATCAAAGACAACATGTACTTTTAAAGCTGCACGAATAAAATTTATGTGAACATTTCAGCTATATATATAATTTTACCACACAAATTTTGCAGATTCTGCAACAAGTGGTTTTAAAGTTATTAAGCTGTAAATTACAGTGAAAAGTAATGGAAATACACAACTGTAGCCCTGAATAACTGAAATGTACTCTACAGGAGAGCAGTAGAAACTTCTGTTCTTGCTCTCCCCTATTGGAGCAAGAAAGAGATAACATCAAAACTGACTTAGCCCACAACGGAATCTGATACATTTATCTCAGTATTCATCAATCTTATGATGCTTTTTCCTCAAAGAAAGAGAATATTTGTTAATTGATGCTGTATTACTTTTGGGTGCATTAATTTTGGCTCTGTATGCTTAATTCAAGGCTAGAATGAGAAGCTACTGATGTAGAACTGACAGTGATCTATGTACATTCATGGTAGTTACTCATGCCCATGGCTATTGCTGGTCTGAACATTTAAAGTTAAAAACAAGAACAGACCATGGGCCTATTATGTGAATCATTCAGTTCAGGTTCAGGTCTAATGTTTTCCGCATGCGAACTGTGAGTTGCTTAAACTAAATGTGACAATGTTTTCTCTACAAGTGAACACATTATAATTTATATTCCTTTGTCAAGCATAAGCTGGACAACATGGCTAAAGAGACTAAGTTTTTGTGCATAAAATTTGTCGATTGAATGACTTTTTTTTTCATTTTTAATGTCACCATGCAATGGTTGTTTCTTGTAAATGCAAGTTTTGTAGCAAGATATCTTGCATCCATAGGATCCCATTAGATTGCTATATGTTTCTGATGTGCTCTTGTCTTTTTCAAGTATGGCAATTTATTTTACATATGTGAAAAAGATTTACATATATGCAAAAAAGATTTACACATGTGAAATAGTTTTACACACATATACAATAAAGTTTTTATTTCACATATGTGTAAAACTATTTCAAATATGTACAAAATAATTTCACATGTGTAAATCTTTTTGAATCACATGTTATTTCACAAATGTGAAAAGATTTACACATATATGTGAAATAGTTTTACACACATGTAAAATTATTTTTCATTTCACATGCATGTATGTTTAAAAGAATTTCACATATGTGTAAATCTTTTTTCACACATGTGAAATAAATGACCATTTCACATATGTGACAAGGATGTTCACACGTAAAATAGTTTTTAGCTGGGCCCATATAGGCCCGGAGGTTATTGCTGTGCCCTGCATCTATGTACGAATCCAGGCCTCTGTCAGTGCGTGCATCCATCCGTCCCAGCTTGTGCATGATTTCAGAAGAACCGGATAAGCTGGGAACATGAAACTTTTTTAGTTTGTCACCCTTTTTTAAGTTTACGCCAAGTTGGAAGAACAATGACCTTGACCCAATTTTAAGGTCAACTAGGTCAATTATATATGAATTTCTTGCAGGCAATACCAGGAGATCCAGAATAGCTAGGACGGTGAAACATTCACAGATAATCACCCTTGTAAGGGTCTCTGTCAAATTTGAAGAACAGTGACCTTGACCTAATTTGAAGGGCATCAGAGGTAATTTTTCTCTTTAATAAATGTCTTGTACATGAGATCTTAAGAACTGGATAAGATAGGATCATAAAGATTTTTACAGTTAATCACCCTTGTAAGAATGTAGCTCAGGTTTATGGGACAGTGACCTTGACCTGATATTAAGGTCACCAAGATCAATCCACTAACAAGGAATATCAAAAAAAAAAAAAAAAAAAAGAAAGAGAAAAGCTAGGATCATAAAACTTTTACAGTTGATCTAACATTCGAAAGGTGAATTGAAATTTGAAGGAGAATGACCTTGTCTTGATTTTGAGGTCACCCGGTTCAATTTATTTTGAAATTCTTGCATAGATATCAGAAGAAACAGATTCCTTTGGTGGGCTGCAGAGGGGTTTTAAGGCATTAGCCATTATGTTTCACATGTGTGAAAAAGATTTTCATATATTTATAATTATGGAATAAATGCTAAAACGGCTTGCCATAAGCATGAGCCTATTAAATAATATGTACAATGCACATGAACCAGAAAAACAAGACTGAACTAACTGGGCCCAGTACAAAGTTCTCGCAAAGGAAAGTGAGCCAGCATTGCCTCGCCTGGCTGCATAGGATTTTGCAACTGTTTTTTGAAGAGGCAAAAAACAAAGTGTTGACACAGTGATTTATGAGTATATGATACAAGTCTGAGCAGCAGACATAACATAAATATTGTCAAGTTGTTGTTTTTAAGTTGGTCGGTCCATCATGCATAAAATATAAGTTAACCCCTTGATTACCAGGCACATGTGAAAGCTTTCACAGCCCCTCAAAGAATTTTTTCTAGGTTTGAACTCTGTAAAACATTCTGTAGCATGTGGAGGTTGCTCTCCACAGATGCCCAGAAACTCCCAAGAAATTTTGTAAAAACCATTGGGAGATCAAGTGGACATATATGGAAGGCCTGATGGTAGATCATGCCTCTGTGTGTACAGTCACTTTCAGAGGGAGTGGCTGAATGTGGTTATAGTGGTCATACTCTGTACTGAGCATGTCCCACTGATCAAGCTGATTAGATTGCAACATATACCTTTTATTATGCTGTAATGTTTGAGTACATGGGTCCCAGTCCTGAGAGACCATTCCAATGATATTAGACCAGATACTTTGCTGTAAGAACTTTTCATGTAAGTGTGCCTAATATGAAGGACCACCTGTCTTGAGAAATTTAAGTTTGCAAATGGGAAAGCAGTATTCTTCTAGTATTTCCTGGGCCATATATAAGAAAAATGTCCATATGCCTTTAATAAGTAGTCTGTATTTCCAAACTATTAGTAATATCCTGCTTGTCTCCACAGGTACCAACCTGTATCTCGCCATATCGCCGAGTGAGACTAGGCAATCAGGTATGCAGTTGGGGCGGGAACTTAACATGCTTATCTCCTATTACTTGCAAATACAATACTTTGTGCATTACAGACTTTTGTACCTTAATTACTCAACTCAGGCTAGGACCCTATTTTGTATGGTAAAGGGTAAAGATGGAGAAAGGGGTACATTCAGTTATCAGAGGTCACATAAAAGTAACTATTCCCAAATGGTGCATCACCTCAAGTAAAAAAGACCACTGTGTCATCAGATATCACACAACACAAACTACCCCTGCCCCACCCCCCTTGCATTTTCATAGATTTGTTTATAATTAAGGACCAGGACATGCAAATTGCTGCAGAGATCTTGAGGTGAAATTATAGGATCCAGACATGCAACTGGCAAACTTGCATCAAGTCTTCAAAGTTCTTTGAAGTGCTGTAGATTTGTTTGGCACTAGATACATTTGTGTACTTTGCAGTTATCACCTGGTTATATTGCTGACTAATGTATGTGCAGACCGTGACACTGTCACGGTTACACTTATCAGGATGCTATAAAGTTTGATGCACTCAGGTGAACTTGATAGATAGGATCCTTGCCAGTTGAGTAATCAGGGAACAAAAGCCTACGTCAGTGGCACGTAAGTTTGTCTTTCAGTCACACGGGTACAATAATGTAGGCCTTTCACAAAAACTGTCTGTGGTTTTATATATTTTATTTTTCACAATCAAATCAGCATTTTCCGTATGTTGCATCAACTCGCCTGATATACATGTGTCTGTTTTGTCTTGCAAAGCTATGTTATATAGAATTGAAGTGCCTGTAATCAGGCCTCCGATTGGAACCTATACATCTACATGTGTATTGAAAAATCCAATCAATAATGTCTGAAATTGCCTACAAAACCAATAGTTTTGTGAGATAATTTTTAAAAACAGATATGTAATATAGGGCTATGACCATGATGTGGCAACAGCAAAAATAAAAGCCACAACCAATCTCTGTGTTTTCTCCACTGTGGTTGTGGTAGAGATAATAAGCATCTCCATCTACATGTACAAATGTATATGCAAATTTTGAACATCTAGTATAAACTTTATTTAAATCTTATACCAGTATGCCCAGTTTTTAGCCACCTTCTTTTCATGTAGATTGTCTTGATACAATTAAATTATGTCAATATGGCCAATTAGCTGACTGATGGGTGCTATAATATATAGACTTATTATAATTAGGTGAAGCTTCTTCTGTCATTGGCCAAAGGCCCTCTGTCAAGGAATTACTATTTTGGAATAGTGCATGACCAGAGGATCACTAGTACATGATGACAAGTGCAGTCACTTCTCACCAGGGGGAGCTATCACATTGACCTTACCAAGTCGTGAGTCTCATGTAGTTTCTAATCAAATGAAATTTGAAAACCCTGCAATGATTTCTCGTTAATTCTGCTGTGAAGTGAAGAAACTGCACCTAATCATAATAAAGTATATGTTGCATGTGGTGCCATGAACTATTGCAGATCAGCAATCCTTTGGGACCAATAGCACACTTGGCTGACACCACATGTGCTATTGCTCCCCTCAGACTAGTAATCTGCAATAGTATATGGCACTACCTGCAATATGTATTTACTATATACATTCCTACTTGCATTGCACTGTGTGTAGTTTAAACCATGTTGGCATGTTGGTCATTTTTATGTCTAGCCTCCTGTGAAGACCCATGCAGGCTGACGGCTTGGCTATTCAGCTGAAATAAAAGTTTCTTATCTCTGCCTTTTGAGGTGACACAGTCTGCCAAGCAGGCAAACACATTTCTAAGGCAGAATTTAAATCCTATAAGTGATTTCTTTCTGGCTGAATAACTAGCCATTTAGCTATCCTTTTCTACTTAAATCATTCAAAATTGCCCAGGCAAAAAGTGTCACCTGTTCTTAAAGTTTTTTTTTTACTTAAAACTTAATTTTCAGGGTTTTTAAAAAAATTTTCTTTAAGAATTGTAGGCATAGCTTTCCTTGACATGAGTTGGGTACATTACACCCTACCAGTGATTTAGAGACCATTATTGGTTCAGTCTTATTCTGACCAGAAACAGTTAATACACTGACCTTGAGAACAACACATAATAAGGAATAAAACCTGTATTACATAAAATTGCAGTTCTTTTGAGCTGTAAATCTTTTCCATAATGGTTATGTACAGAAGCCTTAGGTTGCCCATGAGGAGATCAATCATCATATATCATTGACCTATCAAGTGGAACCAGGGAGATTATTATAACTTTTTACTCTATTACATCTGTTCTGCCAACAGTACATTTATAGGAAAAATGATCAGAACAATATAAACTTTTTTTGCAGGGGTGAGAGTTTTTTTTTTTTTTTTCAACTTTGAAGTGAGTGTAACAAACATGCACTGGGGGAGGGGTGAAAACTAAGTGTACAATTTTGTTCTTCACAAAAAAAAAGTTACTACACCTGTGTATTTAATCCACAAAATTTAATGCCAGAGTTTTTGTTGAAGCTATGCTTACAAATCAAACACTTTTCCATGAGAAAGTTCATTGTTTTTAATACAGCTAGCCACTTCAATGCAAGCTGCACCATGCAAGCTGCATGAAAAGGGTCCTTTTTAATGTAACTTGCATTGTGCTGAGGAGTTTGCCAGACCAGGTTCAAATGATGAATGTGTTATGTGATTGATGTGCCATCATTTTCTGGGGCTCATATGAAGGTAGAAAGGCTTGCGAGTTTGGAATTTTAGGACTGCCTGACGAAGGTCTTGAAAAGACTTGAATTTTATCATGGGGTCTTGTAAGGTATCAAGCATTTACTTTTTTCAGGGAAAAAAAAAAAGTCTGCATGGAGAAGTGGAATGTGCACTAAAATTATGTCTAATATGATCAGGTTGCTTTGGCAATCAAAGCAAACTGATGGTAGGTCTGTGCAGGATTTTTCATGGTACAAATTAAGCTTTATGAGGACTAGTCATTGTGCATTATTTGGGTTCAAAAACATGGGGACGTGAGGTTGAAATTTTGGTCAAAATGGTCTGGAAAGTGCTTGAAAAAATGCTGTATTTTGGTTTGTCCCTGGTTTATGAACCTTGTGTTGCAAAAACACCCAATGCATGTACATAGTGTCTTCATGAGAGCTGAAATGTCTGCCTCCAGCAGATTGGGTCACGCTCCAGCAAACATCCACACCAATCACTTCAAATAAATTTGTGTCTTTTTGTCTGCTGTGTGTTACTGGCAAGTTATAGGTCAGACAGAACAAGGAAGATGAGTACTATGGCTCATTGTGTCTCTATGGTTGCCATGAAGGAAGAACCTGCAAAGTTTTTGAACTCCACAATGAAAAGAACATCTAGCAGGTCATTTTTTTTTCTTGTTTTTTGTTTATGTACTTTGTAAATCTATGGACCATTTGTATGAGTCTGAAATAAAGACATATATATATATATATATATATATATATATATATATATATATATATATATATATATATATATATATATATATATATATATATATATATATATATATATTAAAGCTTTCAAAAGTAAGGCCAAAGAAATGGAATTTAGATGGCAGGCTGCAATTTAGATGATGGTGTATCTGCTTATGGTTATAGTTTCTGATGCTGCCTGATTTATATTGGAGCGCATAAAACTGTAAATGGATTGTTGTTCAATGTGTCATTTCTACTGTTGTTATTTACTTTATTTATAGGGAACATTTATTAATATTGCAGTAAATACGTTTTTAGTATCTGTGTATTGATTGTAAGCAAAGCATGCTACAGTAGTACCTGCTGTATAGACGACTGCTGGGACAGACCATATGCTCTTTGCAGCCACTTTTCTGTGGCCGCAGGAGTCAGCTTTCATTTATAAGTTACCTGTGGTAAAAGACCACCTGCCGTATGTCACCACTTTTTCATGGCAGGAGTGGTCACATATAGCAGGTACTATTGTAATTGCACAACCATAATGTCAGTAAGGAATAAAACATGTAAAACATGTTGACATGAATATTGTGGGGGGAGGGGGAGAAAAAGTTCACTTGTATTACGGTGGTTTTAATTATAAAAATAGACAGTCCCTTTCTGAAGAAATACCAAGTTACAGAAGCATATCACTATTTATGCACCGGTCTTAATTGGCATTATGAGTGCCAGGAAGGAAGGCTAGAATGCAGGGGGTTAAAATACCCAATGGGGAGGCAAGTAACATGCCTCTTTCTCATGGGCAGGAGAGGGTTAACATGTGTCATGGATTTTGTGGGTCTTGCTTCATTTACAGCAGAGATTATCTTGCTTGCATGCACGCCCTGACATTCCCAGATAGTGCACTGATGCACATTTCCCTCCTTCTGCCCCTGATCTTCATCCTTATTGAAGAAATGAACTGTTGCTGATTCGTAATTCTATCCCCCTTGAATCAGTTTAAGTGGCTGGTGATCAAATATGATCTCTTTCAATATTATTCACCAATTTCAACAGTAATGAAAAATAATTTGAATGAGAATATAGATAAAACCTGACAAGATAATATGCCCCCACACCAAGGAAAACTGTTGACTCAGTCATAATTAATTCAAGGGGAAAAGGGTTAATGCTTTACCATGGGAATTTCAGAAAACTCAAAAGCAATTGCCACAGTCAACAATAAACATACAATGAGCATCATTTTGATGCATCTTTGTGGAGAATATTTTCCTTTAAAGCTCTCACTTAGTACATGTATTGCTTGAACAAGTAAAGATTATATAAAAAAATAAACACAGATGAAGTGAATGAACTGATGAACTTTATTCTACATTGATAAGACAGTATGATGCAGAACAGATGTCTGTAACCTTGGCCTGTATGCAATGTACGTTTGGGTTGTGTTAAAGTTGTTTGTGGTGACATGTTTGTACACTCAAACAGGTTCTTCATTATTTGCATCAAATTTAATTGCAGTACAACATTAATTCAATTACCATAATTCAGAAATAGTTGAGAGAAAACTTGCATTTGGAAGTGAATATCATCAACAGAAATGAATGAGAATCAAAAAGAATTTTGAGTGACCTATATGCAATTAATATTTACCATGTCATCTGGAAGAATTGCATGTATTGCACCCAACAGAAGCTTAATGAGTCTCTAATAGCTTGCATATACCCAGTTGCTATTGGCTGGAGGCCTCATATGGGTAACACGACACCTTGTCACGTGTAGTATGTGTATGTCTAGATAATAGCACTCATGTCATCACCTTGATGTGTACCTTTACTGTGGACAGTGGTATTATAGGATACACAGGTGTATCGTTGGACTTATGAGACGTACAACCTGTGCAGGCAGCTGCAAGTATACATATATTACAAAATCCTTGACGTATATTTATCTTGGTTACACCACTTACTGAGGTAAATAAAACAAGGTAAATGATTATCGTAGCATTCAACGTGTTGAGCACATCAAGTGACAGCGTCAACATGTGTGTTTATGTGAACATGGTCTATCTACCTGGCCTTTCTGTCAATCAGTGATGGGCGTCTCATGGGTGTTACACTTTACCTGCTTTATACCTGGGATACTGTTGTCGTCAAGTGTCAACTGGAAGGATTCTGTGCACATGTAATTAGAGTGTTTATGACAGCTAGCAGATATCACGCCTGGATACATGTGCGTGTGCACGTTAAAGCCTGGAAATCATTCTCTTTGTGTTCCTGGTAGATCAGAGTTCAGATAGGCTTGGATGCAACAATGTTCCAGCCACTCTACCTGTAATCACCATGCTTGTGCTGATGCTTGTGGCCTAATAAGATTAGTAATACCAGGATGTTCTTTGTGTGGATGTATAGCCTGTTATAGTGTCTTCCTGAAATAACTGAGGTACAAGAGCCACATTTTGACACTCATTAACACCAGCATTAGAAAAATGGCAGAAGAGGAAGAACCTGGGAAGTATGGTCAGTATTTTATTTCATCTGTTTGTTTTTCATAATAAATACAAATCTGTATATTGATGAATGAGACTCGCAAGGGAAACAAAAGTCGTAATTACAAGCAGGCAGCTCGGTTTGTCGTGTTTTTGTTTTGTTTTGTGGAAGTGTTATTCAAACAAAGGAGTTGTGTACCACAATATGGGTGTTTCAGTACAATGTGTGCACAATGTACATACCACAATACAGGTGTTTTAGTATAGACACACAGTTGGGTAATATTGAGTGGCCTTGGTGTCATTGTGTATTACAGTATTCAGATGGCCTAGAACTTACATCGCATGAGTGTACATGCAACTCAGGCCATCATGCCACAAGCCAGTACGCAAGTATATCACTATAGGGTCTACATAAGGCTGAGATGTCTGGTTTAACAATTTTTGTTACATATCAATATAATAAATGAACCATTTGGACACACATATAGCGTCTTAACAGTTAATTAGTTTTAATTAGTTATATTAACATTTTGGACACTGCATGGGTACAGAATATAATTATGTGTGTGTGTGTGTGTGTGTGTGTGTGTGTGTGTGTGTGTGTGTGTGTGTGTGTGTGTGTGTGTGTGTGTGTGTGTGTGTGTGTGTGATAAGCATTCGGTGGACTAATGCCTAAATTGCAGTACAAAGGGCACACAAGTACTTAATTGGTATATGTATGTGTGTGTGTGTGTGTATATATATATATATATATATATATATATATATATATGTGTGTGTGTGTGTGTGTATATATATATATATATATACATCCAGCACCCGCTAAATTCGAACCCTGTTATAGGTCTATACATTATTTAATAAAGAGGAGAAAAGATGTTATATATATCTTGAATATCTCTAAAACTGTTATAGGCACAGGTGACCAATTCAACTTCAATTCATATGTTTGAAACACTGCACATTTTTGTAAGTTAGGTGTGACCTCTAAAGGTCAAGGTCATTTGGACTTTTGAAATTTTCTTCCAGTTATAACTCTGTTAATTATCATCCCATTTTAATGATGTTGGTCTCAAATTGTAGGTATTCCAAGACTTCACATTTTAGAATGTCATCTTCAAAGGTCAAGGTCATTTCGTCATTTGAAATTTTCTTCCCATAACTCAGTCAATTTGTGTCCAATTTTGATCATGGTGGACCCAAACTGTAGGTATTGCAACACTGCATATTTTTTTTTTTTAAATTTACATATAACGTCTAAAGGTCTTAATTCAAGGTTACTTGGACCTTTGAAATTTTCATCTTGTGACAGCTTGGTCAATTGTCATCCAATTTTAATCATGTTGGACTCAAATTGTAGGCATTGAAACACTGCACATTTTTGTAATTTACATGTGACCTCTAAAGGAATGTCCAAGGTCAAGGTCATTTTACCATTTGAAATTTTCTTCTAGCCATAACTTGGTCAGTTTTTATCCGATCATGATCATGTTGGGCTTAAATTGTAAATATTTTACTGTACATTTTTGCAATTTGCATCTACATGTGACATCTTAAAGTCAAAGGTTAAGGTCATTTGGGACTTTGAAATTTTTATCCAGTCATTACTTGGTCAATTTTCATCTGATTTGGTTCATGTTGGGCTGAAAGTGTAGATATTGCAGCACTGCCCATTTTTGTAATTTACATGTGACCTCTAAAGGTCAGAGGTTTCGATTTTACAGTTTTGTGCCATCACATTTGAATGAGAATTTTAGGGAAACCTATTAAGATGACACACCCCTGGACATCACCAAATTGCATGGGATGGGTGCTTAAGGTCCAGCCCATATTAAGAAAACTGTTGACCCATCATAACTCAAGGGAGTAAAGGGTTAAATCAGTACTGGCCTGGTGATGATGCTGTTAGATCTCCATAGTCACAGCAGCTCATTCAATGGGCCTCTAAATGCTTTCTGGCTTGCCGGCAAGATCAATCTAACATTTAAACTTTTCAAGTGCCTCTAATTTGCATGAATTAAAATGCTACAAATTTTGTTTGTGGTTCATTGGATGTGCTTACAGCACAAACCTACGTGAATTGATATTGGAATGGCACCTGTACCTAAAATATTTTTGAAGATATTCAAGGTTTAAATTTTCAAATGGTGCTAATTTGCATAATTTTCAAAACTGTCCTGATGAAAAGTTCATAAGAAAGCAAGGCTTTATGTGTGAAAGTATAGTCATGCCAAGTTTGGAGGAGAGAGAGAGAGAATAAACATTTTGGAGATATGATTGTGCAAACTTGTATGTGGAAGTAGCTGTATCCATCCTATTTAATGCCCCTGCCCTAGCTAATTTAACCCACGGCTTCTCTCTGGCCATTTAACTGATTGACATGCAAGGCTTTGTTGTCAAATTGCATTGAATAGGAAATGCCATGCACAATAACGGGACATATGGAATTTACAAGCTACAATTACTCGGGGGGGGGGGGGGGGGGAAGAGGCTTCTTGAACTGGTGAAATGTAGGTAGGCGCCCTCCAAGGGTATATTCTACATGTATTTTTTTTAAACCAAATTTGGGGGGTCAAAATTCTACATTTCCCCCCCCCCCCAAAAAAAATAGGGGCTCAAAATGCAACACTTTCATTTAATAAAGTGGTGCTTTTCACACATACTGTGCCAAAAAAGGTAAAACTTGTCATTTGTAAAGTTTTGTAAGAAAAAATCACTCAATTTGTCTCACATCTGAGAAAGGGGGGGTGTTACATGTAATTTTCGAAACTGGGTGCATCAAACAGGGGGTCAAAATAGATTCTACATGGGGTGGAAAATTGGGGGTCTCTTGCGCAATGCCTACGTACGTACCTCCACAATTGGAGAACCCCCCAGGACTTTACAAAACTTTCAGGAAAGTAATGTGTATGTTAAATTTACATGCTATTCTTTTGAACCCTTAACATTTGAGGTTTAATGCCTACATTTGTTAAAAGTAAAAACTACCTAACAAAGCTGCACACCAGAACATGTACATGGGGGCAGTTTAAGACGAAATGCAGTTATCATTAATTTTTATGGATGGTCCAACATTTTCCCCCAAATAAGCAGCCCTACTTGGAGTTGATTTCCCCCCCCCCCCTCTCACTTCTAGCCAGTGTCACCCAAGGGTATATACATGGCAAGGCAATCTATCATTCTTCAGCCACTGAGTCCAGTTTTGGAGGATACCGGACTGGCTTGTCAAGAGGTGCCTGTGAAGGAACAGACTGTAGCCATGCCCTTACCAAGCCTTATTACCTGCTTGGAAATGAGGAATTTCCTGACAATTGCATGAATTTATAGCTGAATATGTGAGTCATTTCCTTTATAAAAATGTAAATGCCCATTTACCCCCCCCCCCCCCCCCGTGACCTGAAGTTTGGCAGCTATTCAGGGGCCACACCCACAGCAGTGCAGTAATCAAGACAGATATAGCACTCCACAGTGTCCCAAAACTAATCCATCTGTCAATCCAAAGAAATGTTTAACCCTTTACTGTAAGAGCAAGACTTAACTGTCAATATTAAGCTTTCATTGACACAGGTTGAAGGAACAATGATCATTGGTCTGGGACATGGAAATTTAATAAAAATGTGGAAGCAGCTAATATACAACATATGTATTGATTTCTTTGGCTACGGTAATGAATGGTTAAGCACCTAGTGGTATGAGAGTCAGAATGCCTGCACTGACTGTTTCATTCCATAAAGGACAGAAACAGGTGAAGTGAGCATTGCAATATCTGGTTAACTGTTCATTTGGCACTGTTACAAAGAGCGCTTCCTATTGCCAATTAGTAGAATCACTTTTTTTTTCTTTTCTGGTGTCTGGCTTTGTCTGATGGTCAAATTACAGAGATCGGCAGCATTCTCTGAAGCTCAAAATAGAATGGAGTTTAGCCCTGGTTCTTATTTTGCTCTGCCATTTTTTCTGCTGTCTCTCTTTATTGTGCTTTCTGTCTCAAATTACACAAATTTAGGACATTTTTTTTGTCTCACATACAGTGTATAAAGTTCCCAAAATACGCATATTTATTCTTATTTAATTGAACTTTTAAAATTTCTGTATTGTCATGCTGTAGAAATGCTCTAGCTCTGTCTTGATTTACATGTCTTTATAACTGTCCTTTTTGCTCCATGTTCAATGTTTACATGTGCCCTTTGAGACATACAGAATTTGCCCCCCCCCCCCCCTGAAAAACAGTATAGACTATTGAATATGGGTGTGGAAACTGTGCAGTCAAGGCCTTCAAGAGAAATAGCATTTTGATCTTAACCATATCCTCCCCACCCCCACTCCCACCCCCACCCCCTCCCTGACAGAGGCTACTGCACCCCCCAGCATTCCATGAAGCATAATGACCCTGGCCTAGCTGCTAAGACAGCTTGGGGGCACTGACAGAGGAGGTAGCATATTTGTAATTTTTTTTTTTTTTTTTTTTTCATTTTCTTGTTTATCTCTATATATATATGTAAAGAAAAAAATACCAATGTCAGGGCACTTGTTATTTGAACGAGGCCCAGCTGTGTCAGTATACTGTGGGCTGGCTGTGTCCAGTGTTCTTGGGCATTCATGACAAATAATGAAAGCCAGCACTGACAAAATATAATTTGATTAAAAGGAACACATGTTACATGAGTTTATATGTTGATGGTGATACATTTGAATGTTCATGTAGAGTACAGACAGGCTAATAGATAAATATAACATTTTTCTGGAATTGCCTTTTGTTAATGATAATCCCAGCAAACAAAGTTTGGGTGGGGTGTAGTATACTGGTTTTGGCCTGTCCGACTGTTTTTACTACTGGATTACAACTGCTAAGATACCATGATTTTTCTGAAAAAATACACCATTGTTCATCCTGCTAGAGACAACAGCACATAGTGGTACCTGCCTGCCTTTTTAGACCATATTTATCAGTTCCCAAGTATCTTAATTTTCCATGTTGTTTTATGTACTTTCATTGAGAGACCACCTGCTTCATGTGACCTCTTTTAGGCCCACCCTATCGGGGTGGATTCTCAAAGGAGGGACTATACTGTATGTGGCTTGATTTTATACAGGGAATCCCAGTGCACCCAGCCACCAGTCACCATATATTTTTTTCTTGTATTCTTAGAGGAAAATTGAGAGTAAAGCAAGCCTATATGTGCAGTCAACTGATTTAAGTATGGCATTCACAAACGTCCCTCACACTAGCTGAACTTGTTTCTTTTTTTAAGAAGGGGATGTGGCCAGGTGGATATACAGTGGTACCTGTTGTATGTGGCCACCTTTTCTGCCACAAAAAAGTGGCCCCTTACAGCAGGTGACCTGTTGCTGCAGGTAAATCAACAAAGAAATAAGAGACGTGCATATTAATTTCCCACCACAACTGCATACGTGCCCTTAGCCTCACCTGGCAGGCAAGCAGGATATTGGCAATATTTTGGAAATAGAGAATACTTGGTACGGACAGATGGAAATTTCTTCCTTTGGCCAGTTTAGGAAGCACTAAGTGAATGTGACTTTGGTATTTGTAAACTTAAATTTCTCTAAAAAATGGTAGTTTTTGTGTGAAAGGGGCATCTGGCCCTGTTTGTGACAGTGATGTGTTCCTGTGTTCTCCGGCATTGACAAATGTGAGGCCTGTACTTTGTTGTGGCAGGAAGGTAATATGCATGTTTCATATAATTGACTCTTTTTCAGGAAAAAATTGTGGCTGCAAATAGCAGGTGACCTGTCACAGCAGTGGCTGCATACGACAGGTACCACTGTGTATGTGCTTTTGCCATTGGCAGCCAGACAGTATGTAGGTTTTTATGATTGCAAGTCGAAGACCCAGGTGTACCATGGTCTAAAGATGTACAAAAATTGAGGTGACACTTTGGGTGGGTTTAGTGTTAAGATAACCTTTAATTGACCTCAGTAACCTGCATAGCTGTACCAGCGAATCTCTGGTATCAACAGCACACTATGAACTTAGCTGTACAGGTGAATGTTAATGATTTCAGGATGTTTTATATTTTGTCAATAACACTGGGTATATAATCCCTGGCTGTGCTTTATATACTGAGCCCCAATGAAAAGTATCCACATAAAAAAATTAACACATTAATTTTGTAAGTTACTAAGTACTGTGTGTGCATATATGCATGGTTTGGAGCCTACATCAGGGTCATTCAGGACAACTTTTTAACTTTTGCTGGGTTGTTACATAATGCATGTGACTTTTGTGCACCGAATATGGCTTCTGACCACCACTCCTATTGGATGGCTAAAATGACCTGATGTTTTCAGTGGCTTTAAAAAGGGATGTTCAGCCAAGAAAAAAGCCAGTGGTCTCAGGTGTGTTGAGGCGATCATGCCGCGTCTGAGCCAAGGTCAAAGACACCATGCTTTGGGGCTTGCAGAGGGTGGAGTCCCAATCACTCAAATCGCACAAAGAATGGGGTGTACTCGGCGCACCATCCAACGACTAATTGAACGGCAACAAGAAACTGGATCCGTAGATGATCGGCCTAGGCCTGGCCGAGAAAGAGTGACAACACCTGGCCAAGACCGTCACATCCGGCTGATGCACCTGCGAGACCGTTTCCGTACAGCAGCCCAAACAGCCCGTGAGACTCAAGGGGTGAATCACCGTCCTGTCAGTAGTTCTACTGTGGAGAGGCGACTGAGGAGCAGTGGCCTAACAGCCAGAAGACCTTACAGGGGTAACCTGCTGACCCAACCCAGAAGAGAAAGACGACTGCAGTGGTGTAGAGCACACTCCAGGTGGACTCGCCAGCAGTGGAATACCGTCCTTTTTACTGACGAGTCCCGTTTTTGTGTCAGCAGAGCAGATGGCAGAGAACGTGTGTGGCGCCGGACTGGGGAGAGATATGCAGATGCCTGTGTCCGTCAGGCAGATCGATGGGGTGGACCCTCTGTCATGGTGTGGGCAGGCATCAGCAACCGCTACCGGACACCCCTAGTGGTCATTCAAGGGATCCTCAATGCTAGGCGGTACATTGATGAGGTGCTGGAGCCGCACATGGTCCCATTTATGGAGCAGCATCAAGATCTGGCGATCTTTCAGCAGGACAATGCACGTGCACACTCTGCAAGATTAACAATGAACTTTCTCAATGAGAACAACATCAATGTCATGGAATGGCCAGCGTTCTCACCCGATCTGAGCCCTATTGAACATTTGTGGGATCAGTTAGGCCAAGGTATTCAACGGAGGACACCTAGGCCTACTACCCGAAACCAGCTGATCCAAGCTCTGCAGGAAGAATGGAATAATGTTCCCCAACACAGAATTCAAACCCTGGTCAGCAGTATGCGCCGCAGATGTATAGCATGTGTTGATGCTCGAGGTGGCCACATCCCATATTGAACAGAAAAATTTGTGTGACTTTCAATTAGGGCAGTTAATGACATTTTTTGCCTGTAAGTGACGTTAATGTCGGTAGAGCGTGACATTATTTTACGCCAGAAAAGTGAATGCTTTGTTAAGTTCTAAGCACGTCTAGGTATGAAATGTTTCAAGTATAAACAATAAAATACTTCAAAATTGGCATGTGGATACTTTTCATTGGGGTTCGGTATATTTCATCATAAAGATGTGTAGACTTCACTGTACATGTACATGTACTGATATAAAATTGTTTTAATTTACATACATGTACTCTGGACATCAAATTGTAACTTGCTCAAATGACACCTTCATGTGATAAATCAATAACAAAACCACTGGAATGTTACAAGGGAAGTCATGTGTGAAAATATGAATGATCGCTCATTTGTCATTTGATGTCTTTGACAGAATGTGTTGAACATGCTGGTGGATGTATAATTTCATCAAGCAGTTTCAGATGTCTCAAAACCATAAACATCAGAACATAAAAAAAAACAGAGTCTGCTTCGCAGGCAAGTCTTGTAGGAGTTATGTAAGAATTTGTATGTCTCACCAGGGAGGCTAGATAGAGTTATATCTCTATCTAACCTCCTTGGTCTCTCACATGTCCATGAGTTCTACATGTTTGCGGGGACTGGAATTTTTTACTCAGTTGCTCGATTTTTGATGTTTTGTTTGCTGCAGTATATTTATGTTGAGGGTATAAATGTAGTTAAGAGACTCTTTTATTTTCAAGACATAGCATTTGGTTGTGTTATAATTTAGTAGCCACTGCTTTGACCAGATGGATAAAGTGTTTAGGTCGTGTTGTAGAAGTTGTCAGACTGCTTCTGTTTCAGTTTCTGTATAGACTTTGGTATCATCTGCGAACTTTTTGGCCGTGGATACTGTAATTTCGGGGATATCATTTACATAAATAAGGAATAAGATTGGGCCAGGAATAGAGCCTTGAGGGAACCCGCTTGGGACCTCACACCATCCGGACCCTCCTTTTCTAAGTAGTACCATGGAGGTAGAAAGGGGTGGAGGAACAACTGGAGAATTTCTTAAGTCACATCTTAATTGCCACCACTGATAAAGATCGGATTATCACACCTTGCTAGCCTGTGTTGCTAAGTTGAATACACAGAGCTGATGCATACAACATTTATTCCATGTGATTCAAAGAACCCACATGCCACGTTTTGAGGACAGCAACATAACAGAAAGTATAGACTTTTGATGGCTAAGAACTCTTAGGTAAATGCCTTTCCTTGCAGTTATTTAAACTACCCAGTTTCAGCAAAATCACCATAATTTGGGTAAAATCCATCTGATTTTTTTCCATTCAAACATTTGAAAGTTCTCGTCAAGAGGATACCTAAACACCATGCACATGGAATCATTTTCTTTACCTCCACTACTGAAGAGCTACTCTTGATGAAAATAAAACCAGCTCAAAGTATGCTGGCTATCCAGTCAAGCTTCGGTCGCTGAAGTGGTGAAGCACATTGACATCAGAGGGCTGGCTTATTGGGCAGCACACCACTAAAGTGTAAAGGTGCTTAATGGGATAGTGGCTGATAAAACTTGTGCATATTCCACAGTTGTTCCTTGGACTCCCCCCCCCCCCCCCCACCTCCATGGTAGTACTCTCTGTCTTCTATTTGAGTGGACTTTTTCTATACATGTAAGTGTTTTTACCTGTGACCCCTACCTGACGCAATTTGTGTATTAACCTCATGTGAGGGACAAAGTCACAGGCTCTGCAAAAATCCAGATATATGATGTCTGTTTGGTTTGACTTGTCCAACTTCTCTGTACATTATTCATTACCTTTCTTTTTGGGCTGTTCCGGGCAGTGACAAAAGGCTCGCGTGAAACAACTTTTAGGCAAGTGATGTCACTTTAGAGTGATTGCTTATCTCAGAAACAAAGTTTTCGTTCGGCATTTTAGACCTGTATTGCTGGACAACTTTATGGTCCACAACAGCTACACATTGCCAAAGGGTCCTGCCAGATCTTCGTCTGCCCATGTTCATCCAGGCATTACTTCTGTGTACAGTGGTCCCCCTCTTATAAGGCCCCCCTGAAGATAGGCCAACCTCTCTACAAAGGCCACTTCTCCATGCCGCAAGTATGGCATTTTCATTATAAATTACCCGTCAAGAGAAGCCACCCCTCTTATAAGGCTTGTTTTCCAGTGCATTTGGGGTGGCCTTATAAGAGGGGGGCCACTGTACATGTACTTGTTCACCATGACTCAGAAATATGTGTTGATAATAATTGACAAGTACTTGCTTCAGGGGCATTTTAATCCTTTTGTGTCACTTCAAGTGTATTAGGGATAATTAAACATCCTTGTACATTACAAGCTGCTTTTGTTTTGATTTAATCATGTTTATTGCAGCATGCGGCATTTTAATTTTTTCTCTCATATATTCAATTTCAGTTTATTTCCGTGTCAGAAATAATAAATTGTTTGCAGTATGATGGGGAAAAAACAGTAGAAATTTCAAAATGAAAATATTTGGCAGAGAGTATCTGGCAAAATTCTCATGCTTTTACAGTTTTGCTGCACTTTGAGTTATGGCGCCAAAGTGTGAATGTTCTTTATCATTTTTTAAATCTGCAAGATCAAATATCACATCAAATTAAGAACTATTGAATATTCTGTTTATGTGCTAGCAAATTTTGAAAATAAGCAATAGCAAAAACTGGCAGTTTTTACTTAATTTTGAGAACATTTTTAATGGCAGTAGGTGAAACTACATGCACATAATGTAGCTCACTGGGCTCAAAAGTTTCTTGAAAAACACTTTTACGCCAACCTGTTATATCCTGGACTAATGATAATAGTCAGACTTTGCACTAACCCATTGACTCCTGGACTAATGATAAGTCAGTGTACAGTGACCCTTTGTCTTGTGGACTTATGGTAAGTTGGTGTATACTAACCTGTTGTTTCCTGGACTAATGATGTCATAAGCTATCCACAGTGTAAGAACTACTTGCTGCAGAAGTTCTTGACCAAGGAATATGTCGAACAGCCCAGGGTTTCTATTCCAACATTTTAAAAGAAGTTGTTAGCATGTACATTGAAACCTGGCTTGAAAGACCACCCCTGGGAACCACCAAATTGTGGTCTTTTCATGGGAGGTTTAAATGAGATGAAAAGTACTAAGCAAGGTATTTTTTAAAGATGGTCTTATAAGAAAGGTGGTCTGACATTGGAGTGGTGTCTCAAGACAGGTTTCACAGTATTGTTTGTCAGTAAAGAGACAATAACAGATGTACTGAATAACCCTGTGTACAATGGAGCAAAGACAGTCTATATATGTACAACTTGAAAGTTCACTTTGTATCTGTGAGTCTGGCAAAAATGCATAGTGGTTCGGCTCTTTTGGAAATCTTCCCAATGGACAGGTCCTAAAGTGTCACATGAAGCAGGTGCCCTCTCAAAAGTCATCCAACATGAAAAGGATAAAGCAAGGAACCTAATACATGTGGTCTTAATAGGCAGGTGGCCTCTCAGTATGAAATTGATCTAGCTCTTGACTAAATACAGTCCCTGTCGAATTAAGACCATCCATTTAGGATGTACATGTATTTCTTTCCTCAGTTGTTTTCAGGTTGTTTTACCTCCCATGAGAGACCACAATTTGGGAAGCAAAGGGTGTGAACCTTATAATGTACGTAGTTCATTAACTGAAAAAGCAAACTTGACTTAAGTATCATTAATTATAAACCTTATCTGCTGCATCATTAATCTTCTCATTACACTATAGTCATTGAATGGGGCAGCTGTTACCCTTGGATAATGTAAGTAGATAATATACTCTTTGACATGGAACTCTTACACAACCATTAAACATATAGATAGGTACCTGTTACACATTGGGACAAGTAGCCATTATACATATGGATAGGAAGGTGTTATACACTCAGGCAAATAGCCACCATACTTACGGATAGGAGGCTGTTATACACTTGGGCAAGTAGTCATTATACATATATATATATATATATACAGACAGGAAGCTGTTGTACACTTTGGAAAGTAGCCACTATACAAATGGATAGGAAGCTGTTATACATTTGGGCAAGTAGCCATTATGTGGACAGGAATCTGTTATACACTTGGGCAAGTTGCCATTTTACGGATAGGAAGCTGTTATACACATGGGCAAGTAGTCATTATACATATGATGGGTAGCTGTAGTGTACTTGGCCAATTAAGTGGTCCTTGTTTATATGAATTGAGGTTGCTAGAATTAAACTTGATGTGCCGACAAGTAGCCATTATACATATGGATAGATAGTTGTTATATACTTGGACAAGTAGCCCTGATCCATTTGGACAGAAAGCTGTTATACACTTGGGCAAGTAGCCATTATACATATGGATATGCAGCTGTAATACACTTGGACAATTAAGTGGTGATTATTCATATGAATTGATGTTGCTGAAATATACTTGACTTGGTCAAGCAGCCATTATACATATGGATAGGTATAGTTATGTACTTGGACAAGTGGCTTTTATACATGTGGACAGAAAGCTGTTTAATATATACACTTTGACAGGTGGCCATTATACATATGGACAAGGAGCAGTTTTTATACTTGTATAGGTAGAAGGTATACAGCCTGGTAGCTATGCATAATAATTGTTTACTTGGACAGACCCATGTAGTCATTATACCTTAGGGCTGTTTAATACACCCAGGGGAATCAATGTGGGCCTGTGTGCCCCATACATGTGCATGTTATGACATGTTTAACTCACTGCAGGAACTAAAATATTCAGGCCTGACACCCAAAGTTAGAATCATTGTGGATTGAAATCAGTGGAGCGACAGTATTGGATAGTGCATGTGAGGCCAGATGAAGTTCAATGTTTGTGTCCTGTCACATGAAAAAAGTTTTAAGAAATATAAAGTTACACAGGGTCACTCAGTAGATAGGGAAAATATTTTAATGAGGATGAAGTAGAAATCATGGTATTTTAGGGAATATTTGGGAACTAATGGTCCATTCATAGTAAGCATCCAATGTACATGTGTCAATATTTGTTGCAAATTTGATTTTAACCATATCAATATGAGGAAGTAGTGCAAATTCATGAAGACCATTAGCCCTTTGATATGTAACTGGGCTACAGTATAGGCTTGATTTCAGGGAGAAAAAAGAGTGAGGAAGAAGTGGAGAATCCAGTGACCCTGTTCCTCTAGCTTACATCTACTTTTTTCACACCAATTATTTTTCATTACTATTGAAATTAGTCCAAATCATTGAATGGGATTTTTGACCACTGGCCATTTTAAGGGGAATGGGTTGCCTGAGGCTGTACTGGAGGGAAGTGGCCATAAAATTTTAAAAAGCCTAGTAGAACAGCAACCCATCACACATACATGCATGGGAAAGGTATGATGTAGCAAGTTTCTGTAGACAACAGCTGGCTGGGGTTTGACAATGAGAATTGCCTTGTTGCTTATAACCGTGAAATGTAGGATATAAAAACCTGTCTTTGAGAGAACAGATACTTGCTTTGTTTGTCACCAGAGAGCAGCACCAACTTGCAATGTATGCACTTTTAGTGTCTTGTTTTGGCATCAGAGAGCAGCACCAGCTTGCAGTTTATGTAACTTTGAAGGCTGTTTTGTCACCTGGGAGAGACTTAGGCACTTGTTGATTCAAACCATTCGTGTCAATGTGGTGGTTCTAGCCCAGTAAAACAATGATACATGTTATGCAAATAGTTTTAACCCTAGCAGATCCCAAAGACCTGGATCTCCATGATAAGATCTGGCACCTAACCAAAGATGTAGAACATGTTATGAAAGAATTAAGTGTTGAGATACTGGGATTAAACCACTATCATATATTTACTACACCGATTCATATAAGCATAATGAAAGAACAGCTTTTCATAACAAAAATAATGATCAAGTATCTTTGGTTGCCAGGCTATATGGCCACCTTAATCCCAAAATAGCAAGACCAAATGGAGAAGAACATTTATTTAGAAAGTTGTGCCAATATTTATGTGTCAATCTAAGAAACACCTGTTCCAAGTTGTATGTGTGTGCCTGATGTCTTGGGGCAAGGGTAACTGATGTATTCCCTGGCCTTGTAATTTCATGAGAGATCATATGCTAATAATAATGAAACACCACTAATAGATTGAAATACTGCCTCATGTCATATATAGCAATTACGGGCAAAAGCCTGTCAGAGTTGTAGATAGTGTATCTTATTTGCTTAATGGCCTGGTGTGACACCTGCAGGAAGACGAGACAACCAGAGCCACCTGTTAACTCTTAGGGGAATGAGTCCATTTAACTTTTGTTAGTACACTTTGGGCACAATGCACTAACAATATTATTGACGACTTGTTGCCTCTCCATTAAAAAAAAAAGAAAGAAAGAAAAAACAAAGACAAACCATTTAAGTTGCATGAAAATACATTCCGTTTAGGTTTTTCAGGCTGAATGTGGGTTTTTTTTTTTTTTTTTTTTTTGTAGATACAGTACATATACACGGTACATACTTTGTTGGGGATTAACCCCCTGAACCCTAAACACCAGTATATCCACTTAAATTTCAAGAGTGCCACAAGATGTACATATCAGTGTCACAGAGGATTAATGCATACATGCATGTACAAATTAAATTTTAGTATGATACATCAAACAACTGACACTAGGCAACCACGTGGAAGGCCTGCCAAATGCCAGTGATAATATTATATTATTTTCATTTATTGATTCTGCACTCTGTACAACTGAAAGTCAAAGCATCTGGCAAAAGTGGAAAACATTTAAAACAAGAGAACCCAGAATTGTGCATTGTTTTGTGGATAATATTTTTGTGGGCAGCAGTATATTGGGCTTGGCAGGATTTTAACCCTTGGAGGACTCATGCAACAGTTTTGCCTCACCTGGCTGGCCTTCAACAGGTGCTGCTGCCTTGAGTTTTATCTTCTGACCCATAAAACCTGTACTACTGCCTTCAGTTTTATTTTTGGCCCATGGAAAATGACACAATGATTACCCATCTACATGTAATATTAGGGTTTTAACAATATCATAGTCATGCAATAAACAGCATCATCTGATCATCCTGAAAATTACGAAATCAACTTGATCTTTTTGCATTAACCATGTGATCAAACCAACAGTTCTTGGGGGGAGGAGAATTGATATACATGTATATCAATGACTGCACTATACTTGAGGAAAGGGAAGAATTGGTACGGCATCAAATGCAGAAATTAAAATAAAATGTTTTTATCCCTCAGACAAAGACTGATTTGGAATTACAGTACAGAAAGTTATCCGTTCAATTTCATTGATCCAAAAAAGTGTCACGATTCCTGCCACTGGTCATAACAATACATGTAACCTCCCAAGAAGGGCCAATTACAAGTAACAACTTTGTTAAACTTCTGCAGTATGTCAGAATTAGGTGTTATCTTTCTTTATTTATTGATTTTTTTTCTTATTATTATTTTAAAGGGTCTGCCCCATAGGGGGACTTTTTATGTTTTTGGGTTGTCCGTCCATCTCGATTTCCATCCATACGGACGTGCACATTGGATGTCCATCCGGATGTGCACATTCTCGTTACCGTGATATCTACAGAATGCCTCCATGTATTTTGCTCAAATGTGTCAATATGCTTATCTTACCTGACAAGATGAACGGACCAGATTTTGGTGTCACCATCACCTAATTTGAGCAAATGGCAGTCTAATTACATGCTCGTTAGGACGGTCCCTTCAGTCAACACTTTGTATCAAAGCTATGTGTAGTTTTTTTTTTGAGGGCCGGAAAAAAAAAGGGGGTGGGGGTGCGGGGAGAGTAGGGGCAGGAAAAATAAAGCTTGTCTTATTTGAACACCTCACTGTGTGGCAAAGGCTTAAAGCCTAGCCAAAAATCAAATTGAATCAATTTGCAATGAATCAAATCAAATCAAATTGAATCTGATCTCCCACCAATTATACGTACAATACAATTTGCTGCAATTGGGTATTAATAGTTAATTTGGCAAAGCATATGAATCGAGTCATAAATACACAGGTTTTCTATGTACATGTAGATGCATGCACATGCAGTCCATTGATAGCTGACAGGTGGCTTCACTTCATGTAGATGCCAGAAATCTGTTGCATGGGTCCTTGTCATCTATAGCTCACTATGCATTAACCCTCACCTGGTCAGAATAGGGAAGTTATTGACCTGGGCATGCCATCATTACAATTATCTACAATTCTCAACAAAAAAGGCTGATTTATGTGGAATTTTACATCAAAACATCAAAAGCAGACTACAGTTTACATCACATGCCCTTTTGGGTGATTTAAGCAGGAAAAGGATTACCATATTCTCCCTTTTAAGTGCCCTGGGCGCTGTGGAAATTTAATTGAGGCGTACACCAATTGTAGACATAAATTTTTGCAACGGTTTAGGTGTATTCACAGGTAAATTATCATAGAATATATACATTTTTTCAATATTTCAAACCTTTTTGCCAGAAAAATTGGGAGGGGGCGCATAATAGGGTAAGGGCAATTAAAAGGGAGAATATGGTAATGCTGCAGTTGCTTGTAGAGATAGGTGTGAGCGATTTGTAATTTTAGGAAAGTTTTAGGCTTTATTAGCCTCTTTATAAAATTGAGTCATCAGCGGGGAACCAACACAAGACTTGTTTTGGTGCCATTGATTCCCAGACAAGTCATTCTGCTGACTGGTGGCTCCATGTTTGAATTTTTAAAACAAGTATCCCCAGTTGATGTACTACTGAATAAAGCAAATATGATGTTCCTTTGTTGGCACGCTGACTTACATGTATAATAAATGTAGCCCACATTCCATCAATGTAAAAAAAGCGAAACACAAACTACATGTATTTTTATAAAACATAAGGAAATGCCCAACTTGCATGATTAGGCCTGTCAAAAGTGAATCATTGAAACGGTGGAGCATAGGAAACCCCACACTTACATGTACCTCGAACACATGGTCTTTGAACAGACCCAACTGCATACTGAGATATGACATTCTGTCTGTACTATGGTGTACACAGTGGACATTGCTGAAGTGGTTATGGTAATGTCAAATGGGGGTAGTTGGATCTGCCCTTCTTGAGTTTGGTCCTCCGTCTAGTCATACAGTGAATGAGAACAGGCCATGTATACATGCTCTGACTGCTGCATCTTGACAGCAGGAGCATTACTCTTCATCAGTAGCAGGAGACCCATTCTTGTATTTTGAAAATTGCTTTTGCATAAAGATTTAGGGCCGAACATTGCAGCGAGATGTTATTCATGTAACGTAATTTGTCCAATAAATCATTTTGTGCTGATGAAATAATGAAGGCCATGAGGTTAAAAGCTTATTACTCAAAGATTGTGTGAAGAATATATATATATATACATGTATATATATATATATATATATATATATTATAAGCTAAAATATGGTTTTGCATGCAAGAAGATACATATACTGTTGTCAGTCACATCGCAGTTGTTTTTTTTTTTTTTTTGAGCATGTTAAGGCAAGCATTTTTCAGCCCAAAAATCAATTCATTTTCATGTGTGTTATAATACAGCTGTATAATAATATAAAAGCACCCAATGCCATCTGAGTTAAAAGACTTTTCTCTCTCTCTCACTCTTTTTTTTTTTTAAACAAAATGTTAAAGCCACAGTCCTCTTCCAGCAGGTTTGTAAAAACTGATTGGCCACATGAAAGCAAAATAGACCAATATTTATTCGATTGTGGGCTCTGTTCATGTGGAATTGAATACTCCCTTTGTGACAGTATTTGTGCTATTGATTGGATAACTTCTCACATATGGTGGTGGATAGATATTTTTATTTTAAATAGACATGTTTATTTCATTCTGCATGTCTGCATTAAATAAATGGTATTTCATCTGACATCTGCAGTCCAATTTTGTTATGAAACGTACGTGTTAGATGTCATATCATACTATTCTTTTAAATAGAAATTGTTCATTTCATTATTAGTGTCATTTTAACACAAATATTGTTTGCCACTGTTAATATGAAACTCGATGCTACTTATACCCTGTGTTTTCTCTGTTTCTGTGTATGTACGTTTATATATATCGTATCATTTCTTTTGCATGGTTTGGATTAAAAATTTCAAGATAGTCTGAATTAAATTAACTTTGTTGACCCTTTCCCACTTAAATTGCCCAGAAGCACTTAAATGTAAATTGTTGCCCGCACCTTAATATTTTTACTGAAATTTATCATTAGTAGAAAACATTAGTTGGCTGAGACTTGCATGGAAGGCCATTCATGATGGCACGCCATAGGTCAATAGCTTTCCTTGGCATAGGTTGGGTGCATTGTATCCAACTTGCCCCAAGAAAAGCTATTGACTCAGTAGAACTCCCACCAGGAATGGGTTAAGGTTACCACAAATATGATGAATTCCAAGCTGTCGTCGTCGTCGTCGTCGTCGTCGTCGTCGTCGTCATCATCATGCAAGGTGCCTGTAATAAGTCTGTGTATAATTTGGTTCAAAGGGTAAGGTACTATGATGACACAATCTAACGTATAGCAGCTAATACCACAACTTTTAGACGTGAATGAAGAGCTGGTTCCATGCAACAGGTGCATGCATACACATGTGTATGGAGCCAGCAGAGAAATCCATATGTGTCATCAAAACTGGAACAAGACAGCACAGTCAGATAAATTTCATTTGCGTGGTTTGCAAACCACATATATAGCATTGGACACACAGAGAATAATAGACCCTCCCCACACAGCAACATAATCAGTGGCTGAGCACCAGGACTGAAGACCGGTCATGGAAGCTTGAAGTGAACCATTTGATGGGAATTTAGACTCTTGGCTAGGTTGTGTTTGTGAAATTTGTTGATAAGGATGGGAGGAAAGCCGGGCAAGGAAAAGTCTAAAAAAGACAAAGGGAAGGATAAGACAAAGGAGAAAGACAAAGAAAAGAACGAGAAGTCGTCGTTGGTCGAGGAACCGGAGTATGGTATGGCTTGACTTTCATACATTGTAGATTTTAATTGCCTGATAAACAGACCAAGCCTGAATAGTAAAGGACATACAATAATGTCATGTTAGCTGCAGTGCGGGCTGGTTTGGCCGTATCATTCAACATGGAAGCTAGCATCTGCATACATGCAGGCAGCGCCTTGTATTTAACAGGGCAAAACATGTTTCTCATGCCAAAGTGGCAACTTAAATAAGATAAACTCTTTAAAAAGTCATTGTCATATACTCCAATCACTCACTGAACTCAGTGTTAGAAAGAAAAGAGTCCTTACATGTGGGGATAAATGTTCTTTTATTCTCACAAATGTTGGTAAGATCCTTGATTTGGCCATCAATATGCCCGTGTCATTGCACCTGATTGTCACAATTCCTAAGTACTGTAAATTACTTTAATTTTGCTGTCCTCATATTTTCACTTAATTATTTCACTGATGGCACAAAACAGTGAAATAGTATTTTAACACTGTTTGAATATGAATTATGTCCAAAACAGTGAAATTAAAACTACAATGAAATGTTCAAAATTAAAAAAAAAATGTGAAAATATATACACGTTAAAATCAAGCAATATACAGTAGGGACAGAGTTGGAGATGTTGGTACAAAATTCATAAATGTGCTTTGTTTTCTCCATTCCATATTATAACTGCATGGGTCTGCCCAGCAGGTTAGATCAATTAGAAATGCCTTTCCTGTCCAGATAATTTATAAGGTTAGGGTTGATATACACATCCCAGCTGCACACATTGACATTTGCCTTCAACTCATTCCATACCAGTCCCTGATTTTTCTGTATATTTACCTAGATTTAAGACGACAATTGCACATTTAAATTTTTCATGAAAAGAGCTTTCGTTCAAGTACCAACATGCCTATAGTCTTAGGTCAGTGGTTCTGGCACTGCCTGTGACCATAGTATGGAATGAGTTAGCTTCTACTGGCACTTATAATTACTGACTTATCTCTTCAGAAGATACTGCATGGAAAGTACTCTTCAAGTTTCGGTATGATTAGTTTGGTGAAGATTGGTTTATCTTCCGAATGAACAGTAGAAACATCAATCAAATAGATGAAAAAAAAATGTCGATTCCACCTTTTTACAAATTGTGAATTCATGGTTCAAAGTTTGAGAAGTAAAAGATGTAAACACTTTGCTCCATATAAGAAATCAAGTTATCTGGGGCATTCAACATATTTCTATCAAAAAGAAACCTTTAATTTTTCTTAATTGGATAAAGGATTGCATTGCTTATACAAATGATGTACATTTACTTAGTGGAAATACAATGTAACATTTTTTGTCAGGACAATGTATTCAAGAAACTCAGCAGAAAGGTTTAGCAGAGTTGAGTATATTATTACAGGTGTTGCTCAAGGTTTGAAAAGATAAAGTGAGTTCTGGGGATTCTCACAGAATGTTAGGGGCTATAACAAGAACACATATTGTTATCACTGATAAGAATGTAAAAATTGAGTTTCAAAAGGTGAAGAAAAATTTGTTATATCAAATATTAGTACAAAGCAAAACGTTACAAGGCCTTATATGTTAAGGCCAGGCACACAACGCAGCATTCAGTTCTGATTGAACCACTTAACTGTGGAGTTGAAAGATTTCAACTCTCTGTACTGCTGGGCATAAGACTAGAGTTATGCTTAACCTGCGGTCAATCATTACTCATTAGCCTCTGATGAGTCCAGTGAAGGACAAAACGTGTCAGGCTTATTTGGCACACAGTGTATCTGTTCTTATCAACACTTGCCTAGTCTTCTCATTGCTAAATAATATAAAAGACCAACCATTGCTGTTGCATGAGACTTTGGTGATGTTAAAATAATACTTCTAATTTATGTCACACAAGCCCATCTAATGAATGGCACCAGTAGTGCTGCTACGAAATATTAGGACAAAATAAAACACAGCATGCCTGGTTTCCATGGTGATGAGTATAAACTGAAGGTCCATGAATTGGGAGTGGTACCATGTCCCAGCTGCGAAGGGTTACAGACATGTAAAATTAAATAAAATCAAACAATTAATTCAATCATTAGTTTCATCCTTCTAATTAATGAAACAGAATATATACCATCAAATATTGTCTTCACAGATTGTTTAATTTATAAGTAGACATATATATGTCTGGCAAAAAATATCGTGAGCATATTTTGCTAAAACTCAAAAATTAATTTTACAATGTTTCCGTATTTATGGTTCAAAGGTGGGCATGCAAAGATGGGAATTGACATAAAGAGCAGAGAACTTGGCTTATGGATCTTATGTATTGGTATTATGGAAGTGTTGCAGGGTATTTGGCTTTTTGAGATTATATGTATATATAGACAGAGTTAATGTCAACTGTATGCTATACTGAACAATAGGTAACTGCAGAAGTTAGCATAATTGATCAATGTTTACATGGTATAGAGATTACTGATCAAATAAATGAGTTCACTGCCATACCAGTAACCAAGCAGGTCATCATTGATTGAGCAAGGAAGCTTTTGGCACATCCTAGTTTGCAATCTGTAAATTTCTTAATAAATAAATGTGCAGAAGATCCAAAGTTTGGACTTGAGCAATATTTAATGTCAGGGTATTGAGTGATATTCATTGCACAAAACAACTTAGAAACGTAGACAAAATATTAAGGAACCATATGTTAGCCTATGTGTGCATATGCATCCACATTTTACTGTGTACCTTTAGAGATGCATGTATTTTATGTTGATACATATGTCAGGTGTACTTGTCAGTTAAAGTGGGCTTTGGGTCTGTCTACATGCATTCTTTACCGCAATACAATTGTTTCCCAGCTGTACCAATAGGGCAAAAGTTTGGCTTGAATTGGTGGTCAGTAAATTGTGGCATAATACATCGCCCCCCCCCCCCCAAAAAAAACAAACAAACAAACCCAAAACAAAAGGAAGTATATGTTTACAATTCAAGTTGTATATATATATATATATATATATATATATATATATATATATATATATATATATATATATATATATATATATATATGTATATGTAATAGTCTCTTGAGAGACCCCTCTAATGAGAGACCGCATATCTTTTTTAGACCGCTCTCTCAGAACACTGCGCCATCTTTTCCATGTTGTTGTACCTCTAATGAAAGACCACCTGTTTTGAGAGACCGCATTTTTACCCGCTGTAGGGGTGGTCTCTCAAAAGAGGTGCCACTGTATATATATATATATGTGTGTGTGTGTGTGTGTGTGTGTGTATACATGTATATGTACACAAATGTGCAGGGACAAATCTAGGCCTTCAAAATATGTTGCCAAATCAGGAAATGAAACAGTAATCACTGCAGAATTTTAAATATCTCTTATATAATTCATGTTTAAATAAATTAAATTAGCTATTTGCTGATTTCTTGAGCCAAACCAATGAAACATAAGCATTTGGCTAATGGCACAAGGGGTCCCTGGTATATATATATATATATATATATATATATATATATATATATATATATATATATATAAAATATATATTATATAATATATATATGTATGTATATATATATTATATATGTATATATATATATAATATATATACACACACACACACATATATTTGACAATGCAAAAACTGACTGAATATGCTAAAGCTGCATGGTTATGTATGTATGTATGTATGTATGTATGTATGTACATGTATGTATGTATGTATGTATGTATGTGTCTGTGTGTGTGTGCCTGTCTGTCTGTCTGTCTATCTATCTATCTTTCTATCTATCTATCTATCTACCTATCTATCTGTCCATCTGGATGGATAGATAGTGTGCTTGTATGTTTTGTTTTTGGTCTAATTTTGTTTTGGTTTTTAAGGGTCTGCCCAATGGAGGGATCCTTTCTGTTTCCTGGGTTTTTCATCCTTCCATCCAGATGTCCGTCTGCATGTGCACATTCTCGTTACCGCAATATCTATAGAATGCTTCCATATTTTGCTCAAATTTGGCAATATGCTTACCTTACCTGGCAAGATGAATTGACTAGATTTTGGTGTCACCGTGACCTAATTTGAGCAAATGGCTAGCCTTTAAATCAGCGCTTGTGTTGAAGGTATATGTCTAGTTTGTTTTTTTGTTTTTGTTTTTGTTTTTTTTATATAAATTTCCAGTACGTGTAGTTTCTCTTTTATTAATGCTTAAGCCAGTAGAAATATGTTATCCTGTTATTCATCATTTGACGACTGGTTTCCCAAAAGAGACAATATAGAAGCTCTGAATTCTATCCACTCAGTTGTGTTTATGCCATGCTTTGACCACAGTTGCTGATAGCTGTCAACAGCCTTTGATGAGAATTAGGTAGATAATTTCAGTTACTTGGTGAGATTTAATGCTTAGCAAAGAATGAAGAAGAAATAAAAAATTGATTTTAATGTGGGGGATTTCCCAAAACAGGCCAAATTTCAGGTGAAAAGTCCAGAAAGTCAGGGTGAAAAGTGAAAGACTTGATCCCACCAAATGGGGGAGACCTAAGCGTCCTTTTTTACCACCGGCACATAAAGTACTGGAGGGTATTGTCATCCCCTGCATCATTCGTCAGTCTGTCAGCTTGCCGACTACACCTCAATATCTCCAAAAGTATTCACTGAGGCTGTACCAAATTTTTGGTCACAGAAGGCACCTATGATGGACCAGGTCCCTAGTGAAAGCCAGCTTCCTCTGGTTCCATCTGAGTGCCAGCAACCCTGACGACGTTACCGTGATATCTCAGAAATATATTGACCGCAGCTTTACCAAATTTTTGTCAGAGATGTATCTTATGATGGACCAGGTTTCTATGTAAAACCAGCTTCTTATATTATTTTTTGCCTTTTTATGAAACTTTTAATGTATTTATTTGAAGGCCATCTGAATGGCATCAACCCTGACGACGTTACCATGATATCTCAAAAAATATTGACTGTAGCTTTACAAAATTTTTGTCAGAGATGTATCTTATGATGGACTAGGTTCCTACTTAAAACAAGCTTCCTCTGATTATTTAAAAAAATTTTTATGCAACTTCTAATGTATTTATTTAAAGGCGATCTGAATGGAATCAACCCTGACAACATTACCACAATATCTCAATAAAATATTGACCACAGCTTTACTTAATAATTTTTGTATGAAATGCGTCTTATGATGGACCAGGTTCCTTTGTAAAACCAGCTTCCTCTTTGTATTTATACACTTTTGATGAAACTCCAAAGTATTTATCTTTAAGGCCGTCTGAGTGGGGCACAAGCAGATGACATTACCATAATATGTCAACAAGGATCCAACTTGGCTTCACCAATTTTTTTTCAGAGATGCACATTACACACAGTACAGTCTGATCTCTGTTACCAGAACTTGCCCCCAGAACACATCCAAAAGTGCTCTTTCATTTCATAGACAAAAATATGGAAACTGTATATAAAGTATTGTCCTGTGAATTAAGTCCCTAAAAAAATTGCAGAATTTAGGAAAAAAAGACTGCGAGTGCTGAGGGTAATCTGTTCTTTGAATGCTATTTTTCTTTCCTTCTGGAGGGAATGATCAATAAACTCTGAACTGAGTCCCCTCTAGTTTTGTAACAACATTAGGTGTCTCGTTACAGAACACGTCATTGAACTTTAACTTCAGTGTTCAACAGTGAGCAAGTACATTTGTGTATGATTGATGTTGTGTAGTACTTTGAAGTTCACTGCACATGTGCTGACACAATCCAGTCCCCATTGTACACTGTGTCTTTTTTCTTCTCAGCTAAACATGTTAAAAGTATCGATGATATTTGTACTTTGTTGCATGCATTTCTGCCATTTTTGGTTGGCAGTTTTTAGGCCATTTGAATATATATTTGAACTCACTACTCATTATATGGAAATCAGTCTGTTTATGTTGATATTTTGCCCCGTGCTCCCCAATTTTGCATCTATTACATGCAATTCCTAATGCCCGATTGGCAAATTTTCACATTTGTAGAATGTTAGTGCCTCGATCTGACAAGAGTAATAAAGAATGCACTAAAAAGTAATTTACAGGGGCCATCCTCTAATAAGCTTCCCATCATGAGAGGCCTCTCTACAAAGGCCACTTCTCCATGCCAAAAAAGTGGTATTTCCATTACACTGTCCCTCTGAAGAGAGGCCACCCCTCTAGTGTGGCCACTTTTTGGTTGCATTTGGTGGCTTTATTTGGGGGGGGGGAGGGAGAAATGTATATCCATTTACATTTTGATTCTGCATTTATTGCATGTAATTAATAATGCATCATGATAACCAGTTTGCAGAAAATTAGTATGCCTGACCAAAATAGTGATGAATGTGCCAAAAATAATTAATGTGTGCATTTGTTCTATACATTGTTGCTTTTTTGTAATTTTCGGGAGAAATCACCCAAAATGCTACGCTGATGATGCCCATCACATGCAGCATATATGGCCCGAAGAAAAGTTAGGGAAGCCATCAAAAGTTCAATGGTTACAAATAAACGAAAGTAATTTCCTTTTGGGTCAGACCTCCCCCCCCCTGAAACTTAACTCGACTTTACATTGAAACTTCGATCTCCCAGAATGTGTACTGTAGTGGTCACAAATTACCTAGGGTTTTACCACTATAAAAAGGTCGTATTGTGGTGTATTTAGGATGGCTTTTAAAGATTGCGATTGCTACAATTCTACAACATCATCGATCATCACAGAAACGTTTTTTTTCCTGTTTGCAAGTTAAAATTTTGATATTTTTTGCTTACATCGATTTTGTGCGATAGAAAACTAAATGGACTTTTAACCCCCTCCCCCCTAGCTAAATTAGGTTCGTTTTCTATTGCACATCAATCTTTTGATGGCTTCCCTTATATCACATGGTTCTGTCTGTCTGTCTTCAAAGACTGGATGACTCCATGCACATTGACTGTGAGCATCGCATACAGGTACAGCTCTTGACAAAGAAGATGCAACTCTGTTCTTGACTTGTTCTTTATTTGAACTTATCTCTCTCTATTTCATGTACATACCTTTCTGTTAGAAATACTATTTCAAATTTTATCCCAAAGTTAAGGATTTTAATTAAATTTTAGTAATATTAATGGCAAGAATGGAGTTTAAGATTCAGTAGCAAAATTTGTACATGTCGTTAATATGTTGCTCTCCTTCAGAAAATTATACCCTTATTATGATCTCAGATGGTAAATATGGACAGAAATTGGATGTATGTATGTGAGAATCACAAATGGCACCACACCCTAAATTAGGACATATCAGTGTGTAAACATCTGTCACAGCTGACAATATGTATATAACGCAATAGTCTTCATAATTATGCCCCCCTCCTACTGAAGGGGCATATAGAAGTCGCTTGTTCTTTGCATCTTTCTGTACACATTTCTTGTCTGGGCTATAATTCATTTCTCCTGCAACTTAGATTAATAAAACTTCAGACACAGATGCATCTACACGTAAAGCTTGTCATGTATGAAAAGTAGGTCACCAGGTCAAGTATCTGGTTCACAGTGACATATATCCTTATAAAATCATGTCCGGGCTACAGTTCATTTACTGTTTAAGTTAGTTTCATGAAACTTCACACACACACACATATATCTTGACCTAAAGGTGTGTCATAAAACAAGAGTAAGTCACTAGGTCAAGCATCTAAGTCACGGTGATACAATCATTGTAAAACTACATAACACTTTATGTCCAGGCTGTTATTCTGTTATCCTTCAGGTTAGATTGACAAATCATTACACACAGGTGCATAGACATAAGGGTGTGTCATGAAGCAAAAGTCAGTCGCTATGTCAAGTATCTGGGTCACAGTGACATATCCTTGTAAAATAATGTACGTGCTATAATTTACTATTTAAATTAGTTTCATGAGACTTCACACACACATATATCATGACCAAAAAGGTGTGTAATGAAACAAAAGTAGGTCACTAGGTCAAGTATCTGGTCCTCTGCTATTTGTGGCCGGGCTGTAATAATTCACTTGCCCTTCAACTTAGATTAACAAAACTACACACAGCTGCTTCTGGTCATAGAGGTGTGTCATGTACCAAAAGTAGATCACAAGGTTAAGTATCTGAGTACAGTGAAATATTCCTGCAATATCGTGTGTGGGCTTTAATTCCTTCTGTATGTAATGCAGATTAATGAAACTTTACACACAGATGTGCCAAAAGTAGGTCACTAGGTCAAGTATCTGGTTCACTAGTGACATATCCTTGTAAAATTGCGTGTGGGCTGTTATTCCTTTACTGTTCAACTTGGTTTCATGAGACTTGACACACACACACATATATCTGGACCTAAAGATGTGTCCTGACACAAAACTAGGTCACTAGGTCAAGTATCTTGGTTTTTTTATATTTGTGTCTGGGCTAAAATTCGCTTGCTCTTTAACTTAGAATAATAAAACCTTACACACAGGTGGATGTGAACATAAGGCTGTGTCATGTACCAAAAGTAGGTCACCAGGTCAAGAGTCTGGGTCACAGTGAGATATTCTTGTAAAATCATATCTAGATTGTAATTGCTTTACTATTTAACTTAGTTTCATGAAACTTTACACACACATATTTTGACCTAAAGGTGTGTCATAAAACAAAAGTAGGTCACTAGGTTAAGTTTCTGGGTCACAGTGATATGTTCATGTAAACCTGCGTTACACTTCATGGCTGGGCTGTAATTCTTTTGTCCTTTGACTTAGGATCATGAAACTTTACACATCTGTGTATTTGGACACAAGAGTGTGTCATGCACAAAAGTAGGTCATTAGGTTAAATATCTAGGTCATGGTGATAGGCAATTTTTATTGACTACACTCATTTCAAAATGAGACCTGTGATTAGCAAGGTTATAAATGAGGCGAGGGGGGTAGGCATGGCTCCAGCAATCTCTGATTTGTGGTGTTCCTGCCTTAAACACCATGTATGTGTTCATATTTCTGTCATAAATTCCAGCAGTTTGGCTATCTAGTAAACTGTGTTTAATTTTTATCACGAGATAGACCAGTGGTTTGGCCCTATAGCACATTGTCTTGACATGGGCCAGTAATTTGACCTTATAACATTTTATCATGAGATGAGCCAGTGGTGTGGCCCTGTAACACTTAATCATGAGATGGGCCAGTGGCTTCGCCACATAGTACTATATCATAATGATAATTGTGATAATTAACTGATTATGCAGAATGCTGGGAACTCATGTCTGCAATGACTAGACATTTAATGCACTTTAGAAGGTAATTCTTTTCTTCTCAAATTGCCCCACAGCAAACCAGAGGTAAAGGGTCATCTGTTAAAATGTTTCATACTGAAATGTCTACCCAGTAAAGGGTTAATATATTTGTCTCTTCAACAGTTGTTACTTTGCTGTCGAAGCCAGTAACAGATGGCTGGTTAACATACCTTGCATATTTCTGACTTTTCTTTTTTTTTTTTGTATCACCATTTTTTTTTTTTTCTTTTTTGTTTTTGTTCTTGTTTTTTGTTTTTGGAGTTGTTATTAATGATTGTCAGATGGAGGAGACAGACGATATATGTCACAGGTTCATAGCTGGTCTGTGTACTTGCTCTGGCTTTGTGTACTTTGTGGCAGTTCGAGAAATTGTCTTTGCACAGTCAATTCTACAGCAAATGAGTGCCATGCTGTTTACCTGCTGGTGACAAAATCTATACTACATGCATGATGTACATGATACGCTCCTCACAAAGCTACTCACATCAAAGACATTCCATACAGCTGTATTTTAAGGTGGCACAAACAAAGCTAGGCACTTAGAGGAGTGCTGTCTTCAACCCGCTCTCCTGTTTTGGTTTTTATTTTTAGACCCATAAAACTATACAAATTCTTGTTGCTTGGGATCTTCACATTATATATCTGCCAAGAAAAAATTATAAAATCACTTTTTTTGGGCGAAAAATGGACATTTTACAAAAGGGTTCGATTTGGAGATTTTTCTCGGGATTCTCGAAAAATATAGTACTTAAAAACTCGAAAATTTGCAAAATGAAACTTTGTAGTCATGTCCAGGTTCGGTTCCTTCACTTTTTCCATAAACGCAATAGATAAATTGTAATCGATTATTAATTATGATGCTGGTGAAAATGAACACTTCTTCATGTTTAGGGGGCATGAAACTGCCTTGAAAAAAAACATATTCCAAAACGCAAAAAACGAGTCCTGGGCATGTCTACGAAGTTTCATTTTGCAAATTTTTGAGGTATTAAGTACTATATTTTTCGAGAATCCCGAGAAAAATCTCCAAATCGGACCATTTTGTAAAATGTCCATTTTTTGCCCCCAAAAATGATTTTTAAAATTTTTCTTGGTGTATATATAATCTAGAGATCCTAAGCAACAAGAATATATATAGTTTTAAAGGTCTAAAAATAAAAACCAAACCAGGAGAGACGGTTGAAGACAGCACTCCTCTAAGTGCCTAGCTTTGTTTGTGTCACCTTAAGGCCTTTTAAAATATGTTGGTACATAGATTCAGGGTACTACCCCAGGGAAGCCTGCATGCCAGAGACACGTACATAACATAGGAAGATGTAACGATAACTTTACTGAGCAGCTGTTAATTGACACTCCACATGTACTTCACTCCTAACTTGATGTGCACAGCTTGGGACTAAGAGCCAGCATTATTCATCATACCATGGTACTAAATGCATGTTTGTGCAACTCCACTGCAAACGTTTATGAATTGTCCCACTCAAACTGGAGTATCTAGTGATGGAATTCACTCACAGAGGACAGGACTTCTGTGTTTTCATGTCACTAATGTGTATACTCAGCTGAAAAAAAAAAAACATATGAATAATTCCCATTTACGTACCAATATAATGAGCCAAGGTAAAAAAGTGTATGGCTGTGTGTGCTGTGACAATCCACTCTTTTAATTGCTCCTGTGTTTTATATTCTACCTCTAAGACTAATAAAAAATAAATCTCTTCATTTTATCAACATATGGGAGATTGCCTTTGTCTTTAAGGTTCGAGTAGCTCCGAACTAAAAGTCATCATGATGCATATGCAGATCGTTATCCCTAAAGCTTGAGAAAAGTAAAAATTTAGTAAAAATGGACTATTTGTATGGAATTTGCCCGTTTTGGTCGGTGTGCATACACTTTCACTGATATGAACGATGCAAGAGTAAAAATTGCCCAACCGGAGCACAAAAGAACTGAAGGAGTTGACTTTAAAGCTTCTGCTTAAAATTTTGTACAAGTGTAAAAAGATACATGTACATATCAGTCTTTTTTATACCCATTCAAGAATGCGTAACTGCTGTTGGAATTCATCACAAAGAAGCTGTAATACATGGAAGTGGAACGTAGAAGAGGTGCCACAGAGGTTGATCATGGGGTTTATAAGGGACTATAAGGGACTATGTGACAATAAATTAGCGTGAGAAGGCCGTTCAACTTTACCCACATTTCCCGTATTCATGCACTGAGTACAGAGGGGGCACAGCACCCAGTGTGTGTGTCCACTCAATTACAATTGCTGATACATGCATATATTTTGGTCAGTATTAAAGTCAAAAATTCTTTATGATAAATGTTTTGGTCAATATTAAATCATTACTTTTAAAGTACTAATTATAAGGAAGGAAAAGGGTTAAATGACAGAACACTGTCTGTACTCTTTGATAGATTTGAATGGACATTAACAGATCTTTGAAGAACATGATGTTTTTTGTGTATAATGACAATATATATGAAATGTTATGTACATGTATCCGTATTGTGTGCTGATGGTGCGTGCCCTGTATAGCACAGGTCCAGGACTTTTACAAACACACTTAACCCTTAAAGTACTCATTATGTCATTATGTATTTACGTATCCTATTTATTATATAGATAAAGGATTGAATTAATGTCTAGGTAATGCCTAACATTTGACTGTTAGTTGGCTGCATATTACATCTGGATACACTTATATAGGACAAAGCATGTATCTATAGTTGTGTTTGTAACACATTATGGGGGATTGTTTTGGAAAGACAAAACAAGCTGCTCGGGAAGATGAGTGCAGGGAGGATACATCACTCGTTCAGACGACACAGTATGGTAAGACCGAGGAACGCTTGGCCTCTATTGTGCACAGGGATAATTGCAGACTACGGCAGATTGCCTTTAATTCTTTCAGGGCTAATCACGACTAAAGTCGATCTACTTGAGTCAGACTATTCTGAATTATCATTAGGATCCCAGATTTGTATTCCTTGCAAAAAGACCTTTCATTCAAGTACCAGTATGCCTATAGTTTCAGAGAAAATATCCCAGGTCAACAGCTTTTCTTGGAACGTACGGGGCACAATTATGCTCTTAATGCATGCTCGAAAAAGCTGTTGATTCAGTACAAGATTTAGCCCTGAAAGAGTTAAGATCTGTTTACCATCACAAAATAACTTGATACTTTGTCATAGATGTTGACTAGCAGTATCTGGCCCTATGGTGTACCTGCTATACCATCACACGGGGTGTGTGTGTGTGTGTGTGTGTGTGTGTGTGTGTGTGTGTGTGTGTGTGTGTGTGTGTGTGTGTGTGTGTGTGTGTGTGTGTGTGTGTGTGTGTGTGTGTGTGTGTGTGTGTGTGTGTGTGTGTGTGTGTGTGTGTGTGTGTGTGTGTGTGTGTGTGTGTGTGTGTGTGTGTGTGTGTGTGTGTGTGTGTGTGTGTGTGTGTGTGTGTAATTATCTACACATTGAATAGTGGTACCTATCAGATCACTCCGAGTACCACATGCCTTTTTAGGATACTTTGCATGGTATTTTTGTGTTATTTTTATCGTCTTTGCATAGTATTATTCATGGATTTTTCACATCGTCAGTGAAACAACACCTGTCTTAAAAGACCATGTTTTGTCTATCCTGAGGGTGGTCTCTCAAGAAGACTTTCATTGTATATGTATATAATACACTAAATAGTATGAACAAAAATGTCTGGTTAATGGCAAATTCCACTAACACAGGGCTGCATTCAAACTATGATCTTACTTTCTTGAAAGATATAATGTTAAGTTTTTCATAAATTTTGTTTTGTTTTGTTTTGTGAGAGAGAGAGAGAGAGAGAGAGAGAGAGAGAGAGAGAGAGAGAGAGATAGAGAGAGAGAGAGAGATCATCTAGAAATTTAATTTAGCACTTTTTTTTTTATTATTTCTTTGTTACAGGAGAGCCATTCAAGTATGACCCAACTTTTAAAGGACCCATCAAAAACAGGTAGGTCAACTTTGCATGTTGCTGGTAAAAGTATCTGCACAAGTAAACTTTTGTGTGTGTGTTTTTAATCCTTGATTTGCACAACCTTCTATGATAAATTTTGAGGAAAGTTTGGTTTACAAAGGATAGGAATTTTATGCAGATTTTATTGTTATGTCAATTTAGAACGCATTGACTCCTGTCAAGATGAACAGTGAAAGAGTTTAACTTGGACTCCAGACATGTGTAATAGATCTGTTACAAAAAACAAAAAAAAAATCCATGATGGATTAAAGCATGATGTAATTTAACAGGGAAGGGGGTGGGTGGCTGATCATGAGAGAAAAGATGGAGGCCTCTTAGGGCCAAGGGACTCTATGTCTAGTGATAAAGCCCTCTGTGTTGGACTACTCATGTGAGAGAAGATGGAGGCCTCTTAGGGCCATGACACTTTCTGCCTGGTGATAAAGCCCTCAGTGTTGGACACATCATGAGAGAGAAGAAGGAGGCCTCTTAAGGCCAAGGGACTGTTGGCCCCTGGGGACCAGAGAATTAAAGTCTACCAAGGAGGCAATTGGAACGAAGGCAATGAAAACAAATTGAGATGCAAAATGTGCATCCTCCCCTCCAGCCCCCCCCCCCCAAAAAAAACATATTTCCTGTTATAAACATAATACTTTCAGGTGGTATGTTGCCTTTTTTACATTTTATTTTATGGGGGGGGGATTTCATTGGAAGCTAACTGTAATTTCACCTGATGTTCTTTGACTTGCTGCCACTGTATAAAAAAATTGAGCAAGTTTCTTGCCAGGTCGGTTGAAAACCAGAAACAATGTTGTTGTTTTTTTCTTTTTTTTGTTTTGTTTTGTTTTGTTTTTTTTGTCACAAATCCATGGCCCAACACAGACCTTTGATCTACAAACCAACAACATGCCTTTAATGAGTTCTTCTACACCGCAAACTTGTAACCAATCAAAGCTGATCTCTGCACTCTGCACATGTAGCCATGTGGGTCCCATTTCAAGTTAAATTAAACAGAACCCCTCAAAGGTCATTGTAAATTTAACGCTGATTGTCATTCAAGCTTAAATTTAAAGCTGGCTGGCTGGCCTACCACTCCCACTAATTATACATGCTGTAACATGTAATAATACTTACCCAATGTAAATTTGATCATGATACATTTACATGTCCATGTGACATGGATATAAGGCTGACAAATGCAGTACTGTAAGTTGCTTTAATTTTGCTGTATTCTTAATTCCGCTTATTTCATTGATAGCACAAAACCATGAAAACAAAAACAATGAAATAGTATTTTAACATTGTTTGAATAGGAATTATGTCCAAAACAGTGAAATTAAAACTGCAATGAAATTTCAAAGATACAAAAACCGTGAAAATTTATACAAGCAAAAATAAAGCAATTTATCTTATACAGTGAAACCTGTTTTGAGAGGCCACCTGCCTTTTAAGACCATATGTTTAAAGTCTCTTTTGCTATCTCTCCATGTTATTGCACCTGCATTGAGAGACCACCTGCCTTATGTGAACACTATTTGGCCTACTTTAGGGTCAGTCTTTCAAAACAGGTTTCCCTGTTTACCTGATGCAGGGACACAGCTGGCATGTAGAGTCTCTTTCAGGGGTCTGTGTATAGCTGTCAGTATATTGATTTTGTTTGTTATTGAGCAAGGTGGACTAAGTGGCAGACTTGTCTGCATGGAGATCGATGTGCACAGATGTTCATGGAAAAAGAGCAAGCTTTGTGTAGGACTTGTCCCTGTTATTACAACGGCGTGCAAGCTCATACGTATGCATATGTTGTATGTCGAGTCTTCGCTTTTTATATAAATGCACAAGTCATCTGCTGTGAACTTTCATACTCTGTGTCTAGGAATAAAAATATGATATGGAATAGTTGACAAGAATTTTTTTTAAATTTTATTTTTATTAAAAAAAACCCCGTTGTTTCAGTTGCTATGTTTGTCATTGCTGAAGATATGGTTAAAAACAAAACTCCCAAACTTGAGTTTGAAATATACCACTGTATGTTTCAGACTACTGCAGTGACAGTTTTTGGTTGTTCCCTTTTCAAACTTGTGTAAAAAAAATACTAAAATAAACTATATTCCTGTTTAAATCACCCAATCGTGCACAGATGTAGATTGTCTGCTTTTTTGCAAAAAGGAAGAAGCTGTAAATAATGCAGAAGCCACCAAAATTTATAATAGAAGCCTTTGTAAATCTGTGATTTTTTTTTTTGAATGAAAAGAGTAGCTTGTGTTTAAAATGCTTTGCTGGGTGACTTGATGTGAAAACATGACTTCAAATTTTACATGTATTACTATTAAACATTAAGGGTAAACATATGGTAAAACCAGCTGGGACCTGTGTGGTAGACATTCAAATAATGCTGCAAAAGAATAATTTCTCTGATGACACCATCATGGAAATATGTATGTGTATACATCAAGCCTTCACTCTTAACTCTTAAAGTGCTGATTTAAGACCGAGTCAACAGCTTTCCTCGGGACACTGTGTGTGCATTGTGTGCAAAGTGTCCCTAGGAAAGCTGTTGACTAAGACTACTTTTTACTTTAGACTAGGCTTGCTGGTATTTGAATGAAAGGTATCTTCATGAGGAATTTGAATCTTTTAACCATTATGTGTTTAACAGTAATGAGAAAACAACTATAACCATGATTAGCACTTTAAGGGTTAAAGTGGCCAAAAGTGGTGACATATAGAATTTTGTCTGCTTCATTAAATTAATCCATAGCTTAGATGAAAATGATTTGAATAAGACTTGCAGTCTGAATTTGCAATACATGTAGTACATCCTAGATCGATAGAACATTCACTGGTGTGGCTTTGAATCTCAATTAACATCCCAAAGATGCAAAAAAAAAAAAAAAAGCTACCTCTTGGTTCTGTCATTTTTCAGGGTGGAAAGGTTAATAGATACTCATTAATTCAATTGTGAAATTTCAGCCAGTGTCAAAATTGATATTGTACTGTAAAATTTGTGTTTTCAAACCAGCATGTGTAAATTAAACATGTATACGTATCATCATCATCTGATCTGGAAATTATTGAGAGCGACGTACATGTACAATGTGTGGTTAAAGGATAATACCCTATTGAAAAAGATGTTGGCATCTTGATACCATGATCAACAAATCGTTGTTAGTTTTACAGTGAAACCCCCCTGAAAGACCACCCCTAGGGATGAGTTAATGGTGGGCAATAAGACAGGTGACCATTCGTGGGAGGTATAAATAGCAAGAAAAGTACTTCGGCAC
Source organism: Hermodice carunculata (assembly GCA_964020975.1). Taxonomy (NCBI): domain Eukaryota; kingdom Metazoa; phylum Annelida; class Polychaeta; order Eunicida; family Amphinomidae; genus Hermodice; species Hermodice carunculata. The sequence continues at coordinate 42,188,898 of OZ026625.1, forward strand.
CATGTCTTTCAAGGCAGGTGGTCTCTCTTAAGGGCTGGAGACAGTCAGGGACCAGTATACTGGCCAGACTGCCCATGCCTTCTGTGAGATATGTCAGTTCAGCAAGCCTTAGGAAGGACGTTTAAAGACATGTTTACTGTATTGAAATGTGTTTGCCAAAACAAGATGAAAAAAAACAATGAGAGGAAAACATCGGACTTTCATAATTTATGCTTCACATTATAATTCATGGTCAAAATATGGTCTTAATAAATGTTATTTAATTGAAGCTTCACACACGATGTAATAAATACAGAATAGCAGTTTTCCAAAAGCACCTTATAAATAAATTTTATGTGTTTGCCAAAACAAGATGAAAAAACAATGAGAGAAAAACGTCCGACTTTCACAATTTATGCTTCACATTCTAATTCATGGTTAAAATATGGTTTTAATAAATGTTATTTAATTGAACCTCCTGACTTTCACAATTTATGCTTCACATTGTAATTCATAGTTAAAATATTGTCTTGATTTATGTTATTTAATTGGACCTCCACACACAATGTAATAAATACAGAATAGTAATTTTCCAAAAGCACCGTATAAAAACATGATTGATTTTCTATACGAATCCAATTACAAAGCATATCTTTAAGTTATATTTACATTTGAGACAAATCTAGGTCAGATATGGCAGTAACCACAATAAAGGGGTCAATACATTAATATTTGTTATCCATCAAGTTGGTCAACACGACTATTTGTTCCCCATCAAATGAAGCTGCCTGAGTGACCAATAATTTGATTGTTGATCCTATTTGGCATACAGTATCAAGTGTCAGGAGGGCTTTCATGTTAGCTTTCTGCCCATCGACTATAATTATATGTACATGTACATGCATGCTTGACATGTTTGTTCAGTTTGGGATCGATAAGTAAAGTATGGGATATACACTTGATGATCCTCAAAGTAAATGAGGAGTTTGTTCAGTCATTGAAATTTTGAGTATGTGTTCTCGAGCATGCACCTGAATTGTTTCAATATCGTCATGCACAGTAAAGTGGGTTTTTTTTGTGAATTTATCACTATAATGCCGTGATCAAATTTTGAGTTTATGTTTCTATGCTGTATCTCAGAAGACAAATACATGCATATTTTTTCCCGAAAATTATTACACATAGAAGTGTCAATCCAACTTTGTTTCCTTGGTTTGTGCTATATAGGCACCCATAAAAGATTTAAATGCTTGACCGTTTCAAAACTATTATGATGAAGAGGCCAGTCAAATTTGAATTCAAAGGACAATAACAAATGATTAAATGTCTTAAGGACACTTAAGACACCAAAGCCTTTGCATGGCCGATTTTGAAATTTTAACGGTTTTTACAAGATGAATGTCCTTTCTATTAGTTGTCAAAATTTCGAGCTTTTAACTAAAGTAGAAATATGAGAAAAACGCCAAAAACCACACAGGCATGTGGACATCCGAACCTCCATGTGTCATTCTTTTGGTTTTCAGCCGCCAAACGGAACAATGCCACCTGTCAATCATACTTAACAGCCTGTCATGTGGCTGCAGGTAGCAATAGCCCATGGCAAAAAGAGAGTGGTATCAGGGCGGCAATGCGAAATAAGGCAGCATGCCAAAAGTATGCTTGTGGGCAGGGAAAAAACGCAAACATGGTAACATATCATAGCCTTAGTGGTTCACTTTATAGTTATCTTGCTTGTTTTGCATTCTAATGAAGGGAGACTTTTATTGTTCAAGAGGAGCGCGAATCGTCAGACGATGTCCGTTCAAACTTCAAAGGCCGTGCCGCGATGAATTACCCCAGTGGTCCTTCACACCAAAGACAGGCGGGGAAAAAAACTGACACCCTAGTCAACGATACCCACGTACATAATAATACTTTATCGGAACCCAGGGATGAGGAAATAAAAGTACAAATAAACACATTGAAATAAGCATAAACGTGAACACGAGAGAAAACACACAAACTAGCGGTACAAAGGTCAGGTTGGAAAGAGAAATGACACTCATTGAGCAAACAACTACAAATAATGACAAGCTTACTAAATAAAGTGTAAAGACAAGTCTAACAAGCTAACTACATAAAGTGTACATATAGGAGACGAGTAAATACAATAAAACAAAAACTCTAAAAACGGGGTGAAGATGTAGGGGGCGGAAGACCAAACCCGCCATCCGTACACTGACCACGAGCGGCCGCAGGCCGCCCCACCGAAGCAAGGCAACACAACTTTTGTTGCCAGGCTTGAGGTCATGGGGCCGGAAGGGCCGCCTCCATGATGTCACACTTTGAAATCAGACTGTCGCTATCGCCGTTTGACAGATCGCTGAATAATGCTTTCCATACTTCAAAGGCTCTTTTATTCATGTTATTGGCCAAGAATTGATTGACAACCTCCCCAAATGTTCATGGACGATGTTTGCTACGTTTTGTACAAATATCAACTCAACATGAGCAAATGGTATTGTTTCAGAGGCAAATGATCAACATCAAAGGCCTTTGAAGCTTGTTTTCTCAGAAAGGATAATAGGACGAGAGCCCCACCTAAGAATAGTTATTCCAAGAAAACGGCAGGGCGAAAATTTAATCCGGTTAACGGCTTTTAATTCTTTAATGTCTGAACTGCAAAAATGATTCAGCGATTTTTAAAATTTTGCTTCGTTCTTTTTCTATGAAATGAAGAAAATGAACATCCTGAAAATCAAAGGGAAAATTGAAATGTCAAACTTTGAGGATGGATAACAGAAAAATGAAACCAAACATAAAAAATCGCAGGATCGTTTTTTGTTGCAAATATGTCAGGATTAAGATCCAAGTGTAATTATGATTTTATTACAAATAGTTAGTGACTTATATCGACATTTATGGGGTGGATGCTTTGCGGTCAACTTTCAATTGTTTATTCAACAATTAACATCACAGACACCCAAATACGGAACATATAAATTCTTTGGAGTATGACGAGTACACACATATATGATATGTTGTCCTAACGCAAATACATTTTGAGCTAGCATTGCCTAAAGTGGGATTTATTTTTGTTGTCTTACCTGTCCTTAAAGTTTGTAACTTTCCAAGGCTCACAGACAGAGTTTACTGTCAAGCAGATCTCATGTTTCTAGTTTTCTTGTGTCATTGGAACCACTTGTGGTAGATGAACTTAGACATGTTCGGTGTTGTCACTCTTTATAAAATCAAAATCAAGGAATTCTGAGGAATTTGTATCTGGGTGGCCATGACAGGTGTGTCAGTTGAATGATGTTTCTCAGCCATTACACCATTGGGTCCACTGGAACTGGACGACCCTTTTATACTGTTGGTCAAACTGCTGCTGTGGATGTATGGGGAAGCTATTAAATTCAAAGGGTGCATGGAAGGTTAAAAATTATGCTTCAATGTGGTTTGTGAGATCGTAGTACAATGTGAAGTTCAAAGTAACAATGAATGTTACACCCCTTAACTTGTGTACACACAGCATGGCTTAATGGGAGGCACCACTCCATGCTTTGTGTGTCATTGTTTGTTATTCCTTCTAACTCAAGACTTTTCTTCTGCTTATGATGTCTTATTATCTGGTTTAATGTTGTCCTCAGTTATCGTTTACTGTGTTTATATTTAGACCTATATGTTCATCCTGAATTCTTGTTTACCTTGTTTATACTTATTTAATGTTTGTGCAGACTTGTTTGTTTATTTTGTTTATACTCATTCAATCTTTTTGTGGACTTGTTTGTTTATCTTGTGTATACTTATTCAATGTTTGTGCTGACTTGTTTGTTTACCTTGTTTATACTCATCCAATGTTTTTGTTGACTTGTTTGTTTACCTTGTTTATACTTATTTAATGTTTTTGTTGACTTGTTTGTTTACCTTGTTTATACTTATTTAATGTTTGTGCTGACTAGTTTGTTTACCTTGTTTACAGGAGCTGTACAGACATCCTCTGTTGTCTCCTCTTCATCATCTTTTTCCTGGGTATGATCTTCTGTGGAGTGTGGGGTAGGTTCACTCAGTCACATCACCCCCCAAGGCATTCTTAAACCTCTCAGGCATTTTATGTTTTCACTGTGTTTTGACTGAAAGTGAGATGAATGACAAAATGCAGCTTATCAAATTCATGTACTTTGATGCAATCTACATAGTACATAATTCACATTTCTGCTTATCATGTATACAGAGAGGTTAATTTTCAACTTTTTTTTTTGCTGTAATTAAGATAGTTTAATGCTTTTTAGTAACTTCATAATTTTGCACTGTTTTTCCTTGAATTTTGTTGTAAGAAGGTCAAATTGCACAACCTAAATCCTCATATTATATGTACCAGTACAGTAAAACATACACATTAACTCATTATTAAACAATTTCCATAGAGACAAGCCAAAAAATGAACATTAATGTTCTCTCGTTTTAGCTTTTCCAATATCATCTAAAATTGTTTGTTGAGGCTTTAGGATGTGACAAGCAATTGTTTGTTGGTGCATTTTTTCAGGTTACCTGTTTGGAGACCCAACAAAACTACTGTACCCCACTGACACGGCCGGCAATTTATGTGGCTATGCTGACAAAGCGTAAGTTCTTCTCCTTCTGATTTGGAAAGTTCGGCTAATTCCTACAGTAATGGACTAAATTTTGTCCAAAGTTTTCACTTTTTGCATAAGGCAAACTATCTGTAAATAAACCACCGCAACAAATTATGACACTTAGTTTGGTTGCTCCTTCCTGGTAACTTTGTGATTTATTCTCTGTATACATATACATGCGTTTTGTTGCTGAATCCTTCATCTGCTGTAGGCGAAAAAAATCACCCAAAGGTACTTCCTTCTCCGACGCTGCAGGCAAGTTTATCCGCCCAATGTAGCACATGACGAAGATCAACTTTCAGTGCGTGTAATTCCCAAGATATGGCAAAACAACACGTTCTCATGGAGATGTACAACATATTGAATGGTTCCAACTACAGTGGTACCTGCTGTATGCAACCACTGCCGTGAGCAGCCACGCTACTTTTTGTGGTCTCTAGGCTCAGACATAGGAGTCAATTTCTTAGTAAAATTTACCTGTGGTGACAGGTCACCTGCTGTATGCGGCCACTTATTCTTAGCAGAAGGGGTGGCCACATACAGCAGGTACCACTGTATAACTATTGAGTAATAGTGCCAAAATTATCTAAATATTACAGTAGCTCTGCAAAAAAACCAATAACACACAGAGATTTTATTCAGTATGGATCATTGCGGAGATTGATTGACAATGCATACGCGTGTGCATGAGTTGCCCGTTTTAACATTGATTGCATGCAGTTTCCACTCTTTATTTCTTACAGCGGTTCACCAGGGATATTCTGAATGTTTTAAAAACATCTATTCTGAGTATGTCACTTAATTTTGTTTCTTATGTGACATGAAAACAAAAATACCATTGGCTTGAATAATCAACTCCACCATGGTGGTTTGCTGAAAGTGCACACTGCGCATACTTGACCACGTGCAGCTTATTTGCATGACCTTCTGGGCCAATCAGTGCCTAAGCAGGACGAGAATGTCGCTGCCTTCTATTCTTAGATTTTTACCTCAGAGATAGTAAATTTATGCAAGATGACAATGTTTGGTAGGTGGGAATAAAGAATTAAGCCAATAGGAAAGCAGCGTGATGATATTGACGAGGTCCTGATGTTTCCATTGATACCAAACATGCCTAGAACTGGCAAGAGAATCGTATGAAGTTTGAGGGTGCAAAACGCACAATTTTACCGCTGTCTTGCAGATTTTTATCAGCAAATGTACCAAAAACAATTGATTAGATGTTTATTTAAAAGTCTGTTTGAATAAAATCGTAACATTTACACAACAAAATTCTTTCTGCAGCAAAAACTACACAGTTTGATTGACCAGAAATGAGCATACAGTGTTTTCGTTTACATAAACAAACATGTGGATGCCCTGAAAATTGTGTTTGTGGGGCCATCCCAAGATTAAATTCAGCATGACAGACAATGAACCCAAAAAAATAAATAGCAGAGGAAGGGTTAACCCTGAATGCTAATCATGGCTATAGTCTTTTTCTCATCATTGTTCAATCTATAATGGTTAAAAGATTGGAATTCCTTGTGAAGATACCTTTCACTCAAATACCAGAAAGCTAAGTCTAAAACAAAAGTAGTCTCAGTCAACAGCTTTCCTTGGGACATTGTGCGCAAAGTGTCCCGAGGAGAGCAGTTGACTCGGTCTTAAATCAGTGTATTTCTATGAATTTGTTACTTTTGTTCCCTCTGACCTTGTTAGTCATTCTCTGTAACTTTCACACTGATTACCTGTAATAAGTTATTCCTTCCTGGTAATTTTATAACTCATACTATATGATATGACAGGATCTTGATCATTTTATAATTTTGTTACTCCATTCGCAGATATGGCGTACTTTGTTGCCATTAAATATTACCTGTAACTTTGCTGCACATATCTCCCTGTAACTTTGTCACTCATTCCCTTTGAGTCATATAACTTTGTTACTCATTCTCTGAGTTAATCCCCTTAACTTTCTTTGTAAGTTAATCTCGGTAACTTTGTTACTTATTCTCTGAGTTACATGTAATCCCCTTAACTTTGTAAGTTAATCTCTGTAATTTGTTACTCATTCCGAGTTAATCCCTGTAAACTTAATGATAAGTTAATCACTGTTAATTCCAGATACTTTGTAAGTTAATCCCTATAACTTTGTTACCCATTCTCTTTGTTTCAATGACTAGTTTCATGGAATGTTGTCTTCTTTCTGTTAACAGGGACAAGCCAAATCTGTTTTTCTTTGATCTCATTGATTGTGCCAAGACTGGAGCTTCAAACATTGGTACCCTAATTACAGTGGGATGTCCAACAGAACAGGTCAGTTTTATCAACACTCAAAATATCAACTTTTCTTCATATCAGACTATTCACTGGATTGAGCAACTTCGCTAGGGGTCGTTTGGTGATTTCCAAACAGATGCCATATTGAATGAAGGTTATGTCAAAGGATGTTTTATCTAATGTGACTAAATTCAAATATATTTGTTGCCAAAGTGACTTGTAACAACTTGTGGTAAATTCCAAATTAAACATAGAATAGAATAAATAAAATCTTACATGGCTGAGCAGTGAATCACTATTTTTCTCTTGCTCAAGATTGTCGGTGGGAAAAATGGTAACTTTACTCTCAGCCATGGAAGATTTTTGGTTCCTTGTGACTTTATGTTGATGGAAATAACTTTAAATAGTAGTGACATTGTTGTTAACCCATCTCTGAGTAAAATAGAAAACTGTTAAGACATCAAATATAGAGTAAGACCAATCAATGTCATACGTTTATATGCTTCTTGGGGGGGGGGGGGAGAATAGCCCCCCTTCCATCGGTTTAATTGTGTCCTTTAAGTAATAGTTTGTATACAAAATATAGGTGTCACAGAGAGTGTTATGTAACATAGATTGGATAGTCAGGGGTCTGCCTGAACAGCCACACAAGAAAGGAAATGCCCTAGAAGTGAAATAAGGACCAGAAAGGTTTAAAAGATGTGTCTGGTGTACAGATACCTTTGGATTTTAGAGGGGTCATTGACAATGCGGGGATCAATGAGAATCCACAATACCATGGCCTATGGGTCATTTGCAGCCCTCCAAATTTTCTGACATGGGGAGAATCATTGGCATGTTGGAGGCTGGTCTTTTCTAGTGTTAGGTTGCCAGGAGACTGGGGTGGCCTCTTTTTTTTACCCAAGAGTATATATGTACAAGATTACAAGGTATTAAATTCATAATGGCAAAAATCCTCAGATTTCAGTGACCTGTTCAGGTTGATGTGCCTTGGTCAATGTTATACTGTGGGCCATCATACCACATAATGTCTCATTTGAGATACACATTTCGTGTTGGTGCTCCTGCTTAATAAATAATAACAAACAAAAACAATGTTAAAGTTTTATTTTCTTTTGACAGTGGTTTCCTGAGCTGAAGTCATTTTGCCATGATCTTAATGAGCTCCTGCCTGAACAATACACATGTGCATTTGGGATTATGTGCAATGCACTCTGTCTTCAAAAGCCACTCCAACAGGAGACCAATTGTGTCAGAAAACCCCCTTCTCATATATACTTTGCTAAGTCTTTTTCATCTCATTTTTACCTTGTACGGAAGGCCACCTGTCCCGTGACACCACAGTTTGGTCCTCCCTACTAATGGTGTTGAAGACAGGTTTCACTGTATAAGACATTAGACGTCAGCATGCATTCTGTGGCAAAGTCAATTGCAGATTGCTTGGACACGACAGTACGTGGGCTGTGCATGCCAGTGTGTGTGGATTTAACCCACGCATGTAACTCTTTCAGCGCCAATCACGTGTAAAGTCGATCTACGAAAGCGAAACCAGTCTGAATTTTTACAAGGATCTCAGATTCATATTGCTCATAGAAATTAACACCTTTCATTCAAGTGCCAGCATGCCTCTAGTTCGAGAGAAAATATCCCAGGTCAACAGCTATTGCACCCAATGTGCACAGAGAAAAGCTGTTGACTCAGTCCAAAAAGTGGCGCTTAAAGAGGTAATAAAATGAATTGGAAGGACGCTTTTTGGTCAATGTTTAAATGTATATCAAAATAGAAATGACCTATGTGCTTTTCATTTTTGTTGAAAATTCAGAATCACTCATTATCAGTCTGACAGAGATAGCGACAACTAGAAGAAAAATTGTCTGCATCATGCTATGTGGTGGTCCATGCTGAGGCTGAGCATTAAAAGTCTTGTTCCATATTTAATGTGAATGTTTCATATTTTATGTAAATGTATGTCAATGAATTCTGAGTTCATTTTCAGAAAATTACATCTTTTTGAAGACACAGCACGTGGCTGTCTTCGAAAAACATAGTTCCCGCAATCAAGAGCAAACCAGAAGTCTTAGATTGTAATAATATATGGGTGTTTTGATTGTTTTCTTTATTGATGTGAGCATGTATAAGTTGCTAATAAATATGAACATCATTTTCTTGCATGCAGGGGGTGGGGGGCAGGTTGAGTTCGTGCCATATATTTTATGCTGATGTTTACACCAGGTCTGCGTCAAGTCCTGCCCATCAGGGTACTGGGTTTGGTTTCCTTCTTATGTGGCAGAGGAAGCCCAGCGAGCTGTAAATCCCAGTTATAAGAACACCACAGAACGGGACAAGATGATATGCAAATACACCGTCAATGCTGCCACAGACTCCAGGGTACATGATTCCAACAAATACGTAGTGCCACATAGCACACAGCTCTCAAGTAGTGGGAGAATTAATTCTCAAAATTGCTTTATTTTCTCATGTATAAATGTTTTTATTTTCTAAAGCTGACAAATAAGCATGACCATGAATTTCAAATTTTACAAAATAGGAAAAAAAAATATACAAGTTCATGGTGCATTGCATCCAATACATCCCAGTTTATAGTGGATGTAGTCATATGTACACACATTTGCTTTGTATGGGAAGGAACATAAAACTCATTTTGAAGTTCAGGAATTTCACAGTATTTCAAAATTCAGTGATTTAATATATCAATGATAAATGTAAAAATATATATACAAGGAAAATAAAGCAATTTGTAGCAAACAGACAAATGCAATTTTTGCCCAAATTGTTATCCAGAACATTGAGGTGAGTCATCCATTTTGAGCGTGCTGACACCTAGTGGCCAGTTTGTTTCACAACTATAGTCACCTTCAAGACTGCTTTTCAACATGTGTTCTGTTGTGCTAATATTTTTTTCTTTTTTCTCTGTAGTGACCTTCATCTTTTAACAGAATTTGTCTCTCATTATACGTGTCAATCTACAAGTGTGTGGACTTCTCACTCAGATTTCACTACTTCTGACAGCATTTGTTTGCATCAGAGGGAGCCACCAGTACACTTCCACCAAGTAAACTATCAACAATCTAGGTGACGTGGAGCCAGCTCAGGGATTAGCAAGCCCAGCTTCTCTGGTTTAGTCAGTTGTAGAAACAAGTAGTTGTTTGTCATGCAATAAGGTCCACTGAGCTGGTGGCTCCATCTATTGATGACGTAATGTTTTACTCACATTTCTAATAAAACTGCTCTGTGTTCGGATTGATGTAAATATTCTGGCATTTGTGTTTATCATTTGTGTCCTGGAAACCAGAACAAGAAGGCTTCTCTGACTTTTTAAAGTGTTGAAAAGTAGCTACCTTTGATTGGTTTAAGAGGGACAGGGCCAAAAACAAGGAATGCCCTCAAGTCTAATTGTGTAATTGTGATTCCTTGTCAGAATTGGACTCAGTTTGCTGAAGTACTCTTCTGAGAGAAGTACTGTCTGAGGAATATTTTCATTTTTTACACAAGATCAATTTACAGAATTGCCCTTTCCTCTGTGTCTGACCAAAAAAAGGTGTGTTGAATATCTGATCATACTCCTCTTCTTCGCTGATGACTGCACAGTGCTGTCCTCTGGTGTTAGACAGCTTACCAAATCATCTCAATCACTAACTTGCTCGTTCAACCAGAATTTAGACATAAATCTGATTGATACATGTTCATTCAATTACATGTCATCAAAATTTGGGAAATGGCACCATTTGCAAGATACTTCATGGAGCTAACTCTCTGCTCACTAATTGGAATTAATTAAACACCCACGAATTAAAAAAATACTTAATCTAATAAAAGAAAACACACAATAGGCTAAGTTTTGGTTGAAGGTTGTTTGCTTCTTGTTTGCAGAAGTCATTTTAACCAAGCTTAATAATGTATATTCATGTCCATTTATGTATATATCTCAACAGTAAATTATGTACATGTATATATACATATACATACTTTAATGTTCATGTACATTTCTCCTTGATGTTCACTACACATGTTCTTTCTGCCTCTGACTGTGAAATGACAACCGGCACTTTTTACTATATATTTTGTAGATCACAGTTTGTTGCACAACTTACATGCCCGCTGGTGACTTTTGGTTTAATTGCGTTTATTTTCATGTCATAACTCTTCATTAACAGCTGACATCACTTTTACGTTGATTAATGTACCTTCATTTACAGCTCTTTTACCTTTACTATTAGTTCCTAAAATCCAAAAAGCACAACTAATATGTCACACTTTTCTGGACCTAACTAATCTGTCACTAGCTTTTCTGTTTTACTTCATTGGTGTATATATATAGGTTTGCGTGAGAAGTTGTCCAAACATAACCTTTTCATGGGCACAAGCACTGAAAAACCAAGATCTTCAGTCTAAAATGATCTGCAAATACGGGATTGACCCACGCACAAGTTCCAAGGTAAAGATTTCACAAATTTAGCAGTAGTTAAAAGATTCTGGCGCAAAGGCCCCTAAGGTAAGGAGAAAATAGATTTTTAGGTGAGTATTGATGGAATTTATGTTATTAAGATGTCCAGTTTACAATTGCTGTAATAATCTATTTATACATGTATCTGTTAAAATAAATTTCAAATATATGTTAGTCACTGTCAAGTACTGTTTGGGTTAAATATGCTGAGTGCATGTAGACTGTCAGTGAAAGACAATGTCAGAGTCCACAGTTTGCCTCTGTCTACTTATGCTATTTGAAAAGTATGAATGGAGGGCTACTTATGCTATTTGAAAAGTATGAATGGAGGGCTTGCTATGTCTTGATAATTAAAATCTTATTCAATAAAGATTATATGATGCCAACAAATATGCTTCATGAAGAATTGAAGATACTCAAAGTGCTGGACATACTTCAAATGAAAGTACTTCAATTCATTCATAAGCATAGATGTAACAAAATGCCTAACCTATTCAGTAATTACTCAACTTCAAATATACATGATCATGAGCAATCTACAAGGTCACAACAAAATATATTGATGTACAATGTGAGCATAGGAAATGGTAAAAAAAAAATTGATATTATGGTGCCAGTATATGGAATAAACTGAATTTAAGTTTAAGTGAAATTGTGAGTCCTATTATGTTTTAACAGCAAGTGAGTGCAGTGCTAATCAGTGAATACAAGTAATATAAGTAACTGAATATAGATAATTTGTCGTCTTGAAAGGTTACATCTGCATGAAAGTTCATTGACAACTGTACTGATGTATGAATTGAGACTGTAATGCAAATTCAATAATATCTATAAATGACATTGTCATTGAACATTAATTATTGTAAAGAAGGTATTTATATGGGTTCCAGCTAGATAAGCTAAGCTTTTTCTGCATGGAACCCACGCCAATTGAATGCTAAACAAATACAAGTAAAATCAATCATTTTACAGTGGCAGTGGGAAAAACTTTATATCACATAGGAAATTTTCACAACTGCTACACATGCAAAGGTTTTAGTGATGTTTTGATTTTGATATTAAAGAGTTTACTTTACTTGGGAGTCTGTCGATAGTTCTGCTTTTATGCTTGGTCCACAACAACAACCTTAAACCATGCAATTTAAGTTAGATGATATCTATAACTTTCCTTGTCATTCCATAAATCTGTTTACAGATGAAACGGGAAACTTGAACACGCGCTAACTGTATAGCCTTTGAAACTAAAGTTTAATGTTGACTAGAATTATTATAAATTATACACCATTTTCTAATATTTTAGGACTTTTACTGCAGAAAATGTGATTGGTCCATTTCACAGTTAACTAGCGGACACAGATCATAATTAGTTGGTATTTGTGTGTTTTCAGAGCATCCAAGAATTAGTTACGAGTGGGGACTGTGCAGCGTATTATGTTGACAGTACACCAAGTAAGTACCTTTCTTGTTATATCTGTGTGCGTGGAGGCATTCACGAGTGTGTGTGTATGTGTGGTCTATGACTTTCACAGTCTACTTTCATTGTTGATATTTTATTTATGTTTATTTGTGTAGTTGAACTCTTAATGAAGGGACCTACATGTCATGTGACATAAGTAGGATCCACAAGATGACATAATAAACATATTTCATCTCTTTGTTTCTCACTTTTGATGTTGTATTTATGTTTATGTACATAGTTGTAGCTAGCATATATTCTGGCATCACAAGTGAATTAAAGCAAAGATCAGAGTTTTATTTCATATTCATGTATATGTATACATTATATTCATCTTCACAACCGAACAGAGGCATATCAGTAGGTAATCTCTACCAGAAAAGCTCACACTAATGATTTCCCTTCAAATCAATATTTTTATTCATATATTTGTTTGGGTTTGTTCCAGTTGTTGGGCGATGCATACCTTCCATCTTTACTACAATCCTGAATAAGACAGCGGCACTTGTCACAAATGACAACAACACAATCGTGGACCAGTTCAATAACACAGTGACTGGGACAGCCTTAGAGGGAGCCACATAGTGAGGGTCCAGTTATGGAATCTTGTCATTTCATCTTAGCTGTATGGAAAAAAAATATATAACTCAGTGATGAAATTAGGGTTCAAATTACTCAAAAATATTTGGAATCGGGACGTAGACTGTCATCAGCTTTTGGGTAAATTTCATGTGAATAGAAAACGTTTCTGTTTTTTTATGAGAATTGTAGATACAACTTACCATTATTGCATGCCCCAGGTCAATAGTTTTCCTTAACACAGTTTTGGTGTAATACACCCAATGCAGACCAAGGAAATGTGTTGACTTCATCGTGTTCTTATCAGGCCATGGTTAAGCTGAACGAGGCACTGAGCTGGACAAGATGCATCACGTCCTCTGCTTAATATATGGATAAAATGGTGCTTAATACTTCAGTGTTGTCTGAGCATATTGGAGTCATTGGCTCTTCTGTGTTAAATCTTTCAGTTACCTTGCGCTCTTCCTGAATGCCAAGGAATATGGGATGAAGATTTTACAAGACGTCCGTGCATCCTGGTGGCTGATGCTGGTGTAAGTACTACAATATTAAGGTCCCTGTAGACCTGCCAAAGGCACTGATAAATTTAAAGTCAAATCTGGGGTCTAAATTGTTGCCAAAGGCACTTGCACTCTTAATCCTGTGATTTACAGGGCCATTGATGTTTACTATATGCACCGTGTGGTTCTATCCAGTGGTGGTGTACAGTGGTACCTGCTGTATGTGGCTACACCTCCAGCCAAGAAAAAGTGGACACGTACAGCAGGTGACCTGTCACTGCAGGTAACTTTACAAAGAAACTGACTCCTATGTCCCAGCCAGTGGTCACAAAAGGCAATTAATGTGGCAGTTCACGACTTTTATGTTGGTGGCTTCACCTACAGTATTTTGTAATAAATGGGTCAAAATGTGAAAATCTTGTGATCAGTCAGCATCCTTAATTTTTCATTGATTTTCATGAAATCTTAATTTTAGTGGGATTGTGAAGGAAGACAATATCTCAGTTGTTTGTGATACTAGTGGTGCCACCTATAATTTCACAGAAATTATATTTTAAAATGTCTTGAAAGGTATAAAATCCATATCTTGAAAAATAATTGAATTAGAGATGCCAAATTTATATGATATGTAGACCACGTGCAATGCTAATATGTTATCTAATATTAGTGACCTTAACCGTTTTTTGTTAGATCACCAGATCTGTGAAGTTGGAAGAGATGATTTTATAACAGCAGAGTGTAGCTTATACATCAACTTGCAAAGAGAATTTTCTGGTGATGGTCATCAGATTATATGTCAGCAGAGCATTTGGCCCATGGGCCTCCTGTTCCAGATTCTTAAGCATAATATGTTTATGATGATATGCTTATTTTTTCAGATTCCTAGGTATATCTATGGTCGTATCATTTTTATGGATTATAATAATGCGGTGGATTGCTGGTCCCATGGTGTGGATTACTATTATTGTGTTTTTGGGCCTCTTTGGCTTTGGTAAGTAACCTGTCTTAAGTGTTTGTTGAAAGCCGTTTCTCCTGCTGGCATTCTTGGCCTAACACGTCTTTTTATATAACTGAAAATTAACCCATTCCTGCTCAAATCACCTAAATATAAATTGATGCTTGTTTTATTGTTTTTACTTCAGTGATAATACAGTCATACCTGCTAGTTAAAACCACCCCGACTGGCACCAAAAAGTGGTCTTGCACAACAGGTGGTCTGTAAAATCAGCAAGACATCTAAGATGTTATAGTTCATGAGAAACACACCCGAACCTTTAATTTTGTGATACCTTTGCAGACATTTCGTCAAGTTATTAGAGATGTGATGATGTTTTTTCATGTTTTTTTTGTTTGTTTTAAAACTGCTTTACTGAGTGATTATCATGTTGCCTTTTGCTTCAGCTACCTACTGGTGTATAAGCAAGTACCTGACGATGAAGGACAATCCAGCCAATCAAGGGAACCTTGTCTTCACCACAAACCTTTCCTACTATACGAACCTCGCAGTCACATGGCTTGTACTAGGTATGATTATTCAGTGACAGATTTTTAACAAGTTAATCTCAATTTGAATGTAGTATGTATGTTATGTTCCTCTTTGACATACAGTGAAAACTCATTATAAAGGCATCTGGATACTCGATATGTGTTCACTTAATGATACGAGTTTTCATGGACTAAAAAGTAGATTCCTTTGCTATGTGACGTGTCATGAATTAGTAAAATTTTGCTGGGAACAGATGGTGTTATCATTACTACCTATCACTGTATTTGCAGCAGAGACAATTTTCACCATATCAGTTATTGTCATCTGAAACAACTGTGTTAATTTTTCAGTATTCTGCACTTTTGGGTTCTTCAATGTGACTAAAAATAAGTGGTGGCCTTTGTACTTTTCCCTTCACAACCTTGTTTGAATTAAGCAGGTGTGACATAAGCAAGTCCAGCTGGCTAAAAACCTATTCTATTAATGTCTCAAAAGCCAGACTTGTCTTGGTTCTCCTGTTGAGAGGCTGTACTGAGTAGCTGCCTTTTGCATTAATAAGCCTTTTATAGGTGTCATATTTTTATGTCTTTTATACATGTACAGCCACAATACTGAGGCAGATTAAATGTAAGCTGTCATATCATTTATTATGAATATTGAAAAGAACAAAATTCTAATTTAAAAAGTAATGAGATTGGCAAAGACCACCTTAATCACCAGAGGACACCACTGTTCAAAAAGATCAGCTATCTACTGACCAACAAGGGGAACATGATGTGTCTTGATCAGTGGTGCCCTCTAGTGATTAATTCCTTCTAGACTACTAATCCCTTTTGCTTCAAGGATACAGTACTAGTCTGTGATTTAAAAAAAAAAATTGTTACTATAGATAGGTTTTATTCTGCCAATTCAAAAGTACATGTACAAATGTGCAGAATCGAGCAAAACACACAAAAATTATTCACAATACAGACTCCTAACTGAATAAACATTACATATTTATTCTTTTTACAGGATGCATTGCTGGTGGATTTGCTGCAATCATTCTCCTCATCCTCATTTTCTTAAGGACAAGAATCATGATTGCCATAGCTCTGATAAAGGAGGCTAGCAGGTAAACAACTCGCTTTTCTTCTGTATATTCAAATGGAGTCATCTAAATTTTTTTTTTTTTTGGTGAAACAAAATCTAAAAATGTGAATGCTAAGCTTCTTAGATTTTTTCATCTGTTTCACATGCATTTGTACCAAAGTGTTTGTACCTTTAATTGGCCGATCAAAGGGTATACTTTGTACTGAAGTTAGAAAAGAAACTTATTGTCAGGGTTTGCCGATTCTCCTGTCCCCTGATTCAGGCCAAGTAAAACCCCTATCTGGGCAAGACAAAACATGTAAAAAGGAGCAGCTTTTTGTTTGCGGTTAAGTGCTTTGCAAGTTCACAATTACAGCCGCCTTGGCTGAGAATCATCAATTGCAACATTGTGGTACCACAGGACACTGTAAAAATTACATCAAAAGAGAGTTTAATCTCCCAGATAACAAGTTTGTGTTTTGCTGAGCAAGAAAAGCATGGGAAGACAGAATGGACAAGGTGGAGGTCAGGAACTAAAAAGAAATGAGACAGTGCCATTCATCAATGTGAAAAATAAAATATGAAATGCCTTTTTTTCATTGAAAAATACTTGGAAAGTGGAAGAGAATTAAGACACTTAAATACTGTGATCTTGACTCAGTTTTGTCTGACTTTGATGTGTTTCAGGGCAGTGGGCAGCATGGTCTTCACTCTCTTCTGGCCAATAATTCCCTTCTTACTCCAAATCATATTGTTTGCCTTCTGGGGAGCAACGGCAGTGTATCCTTACTTAAAAGATACAAACGAACACTTTCACTCTCATGATGACAAAACATTATAGTGTTAACTGTCTTTAGCTGAAACTGTCAAGGGTAACTGGAGATGAGCCATACCACCACCAGTACAGGTTCTTATGGCTAGGAGAGAAATATTTTGAGTACTTCAGGTAGCATTATCAATTTTTATTTTAATGGCCTTTGTCATGTTTGTACTGCAATGTTTTCCTGTAGAGGTTGGGAGTACATGTAGTATATCTTTTTTTGTTTTATATTACTACCAGACATATATCCTCAGTTTTGTTTTCACCTTCTGGAAGCAGAGAGGATGTAAGGTGGCAAAAACAGAGTTACTTCATAAAATTGAAGGAAGGTTAGAAAAAGGGAAATGTTTCGACTGAAAACGAATTGAATGTTCTCAAAGACCATAAGAAAGTTATTTCACGTCAGACCTCTCAAGGACTAATTAACAAGTATTTTAAAAGTTGTGTGTCTAAAGCAGAAGAGCCTTGACCAAATGGCAGTTACTTGGCCTCAGTCGGACGAGGACAGTACCAGGAAAGTGCTTTCAACTATACTGAAGAAGTCGGTAACGACTCTTTGAGCCAAGCGGTCTCTACACTCAAGACGTACATTGGCTCCATCCCTTGTAACGCTGGGGTGAGTGGTTTCATCCGTGTCTTGATGGACTTTCTGTCTCAATCTAGGGATATAACCTCTAGGATTTAATTTAAATAAATGCTGGGGACTGCTGATGAGCCCTCAAGCTTGTATTAAAAGTACTTTTCATACACGCGTGCATGCACACATGCGCAAGACAGAAAAACACACACACACATACACACAAAAAATATACAAATAAAAATAAACAAATTCTGTGATTTAAACCTTTCCCCGTAAACTGACCCTAAAACGAATGATGGGCAAATTTCATCTTCAATGTTTTTGATTAACTTCAACAGTAATAAAAGATAAGGAATGTCAGCGAATCACATAAGACCTATCCAAAAGAAAAAGCAAGTGAACAGCTTTCCTTGGTGTGGGTTGCATACTGAGTGCTAGGAAAGTTGTTGAGTCAGTCTTAATTTAAGAAGGGGGAGGGTTTAAATGAACAAAAGGTCAATTTTCTCTACCTCAGTCAGCACACTACAATCTGCAGTGTATTTGACATTGAGATTATCAGGAAAGGGTCACCTAATAAATGTAAAGTGAAGCACTCATTATTACTCTTTAACTTTGCTTTCAGGAGGTAAAATGTTGATATGTTTAGCATCAATAACCCACTGGTCATTGACATTAAACACTGCGAACGTCAATTCCAAAATGGTTCTGATTTGCACAAGATTTAAATGTTCCATCAGTTATACATACATATATATATATACTATATATAATGTCATGGGGGCTCTTCTCTGTGGTGGCTAGTTTATGGTCTAAAGACCACCTCTCTTGAGACCACATGACTTACCTTTCATGAAATCTTATTTCTCTGGTAAAAAGCCTATAAGTTTGGACCACCACCAGTACAAAACTATTGTGTCATGTCGGCAGGTGTGGTTTAGGAAGTACCAGTGTAGTGACAAATCTTGTATTTGTATACCATTAAAAAGAAGCTAATAGTATGTTGTTTTTAATCATTCTTTGTAGGACAACAGTACTGCTGGGTCCATATGTGCATTTGTGAAATATGGTGGAGATGAGTGAGTGACCAGTTTTATTCTTCTCTTGATATTCAGTTATAGTGTGGTTGCTTGACCGCTATATATATATATATATATATATATATATATATATATATATATATATATATATATATATATATATATATATATATATATATATATATATATATATGTATATATATATGTATATATATATGTATATGTATATATGTATATGTATATATATATGTATATGTATATATATATATATGTATGTGTGTATATATATATATATACCGGTATATATAAACATTATGGAACATCATAATATGTGTGCAGCATTATGATAAAATTGATTTAAAGCTGGGTTACAGGGGGTTACACTAAAAGGTCACAGAATACGAGCCAGTTTGCTGCTATAGTTTATATACCAGAGCTGCTTGTATGTTTGTACAATGTAATAGTGCCACTCACTGTAACATATAATGGAGCTGCTTCGATCTACACTGTATATAATACAGCTGCTGTTGTGTATATAATAGTGCTACTGCAGCATAAATAGACATGCTGTAGTGTATATGATAGAGCTGCTGTTGTGTATTTAATAGTGGAATATGCAACAGCTACTGTAGTGTATATATGAAGCTCTAGTGTTTATTACAGTGCTGCTGTGGTAAATATATCAACTATGTAAACAGAGCTTTTGTGTAGGCCATTATGGTAAGTGCTGCTGCAGTGTATATAATAGAGTTGCCATTATAATGAATATGATCGATTTGCTGTATTATATGTAATGGATCTGATGTGACTTATGGGATAGAGCTTAATGTAGTATATATGTGTGCAAAAAAGCTGCTGTAAAGTATATGAAAGAGCTACTGAGGCGTATATGATAGATCTCATTACCCACCTGACAATCACTCAAAATGTATGTTTCCCATTTGGACCAGGTGACAGCTACCTTAGACTACTGGTTGCAAGCCCAGCCAATTAAAAATGCATGACACATATTGTCAGTAGTCCCTTAACTCTTTTATTAACAATTTTGACAAAAGTGTGTCCATTTTAAATTAATGTAAAAAATACGTGATTTATTTCCATCATAAACCAGTCTCTCATTCAAGTGCCAGCATGCCTATATTGACAGAGAAGATAAGAATGGTGAGGTCTACAGCCTTCATTGGCATACCCAGAACTCAAGACACTCAAAGTAAACTGCATTGAAAGAATTAATGTGGTAGACGTATGAGTCCAAATTTTGGGATAATTCCGAACATGTTTGCTGCACTATACAGGCAGCTGTGTTTACCATGGAATTGACACACAACTGCTCCCACTGAACCACTCTTTTAAGAATGGAAATCTAGTCCAAGGCATATATTACAATTTCACTAGGTAAACGTGCTTGGTCAATAATGAAGAAAAAAAAAAAAAAAAACTTCTGT
>OZ026625.1:42209393-42230393 GCA_964020975.1 Hermodice carunculata
TGGTGATTATGAATTGGCACAATTGTACACGGCAACAAATTCATTATGAAAAAGTTATGCTTTTTCATGTCTTGAACAAGCATATCTTGCTCTCATTACCATTATTATCAGTTGATATTACTTGTGTTCTCTTTCAGGTACACCATTTATCTACAGTTTTACATGTTGTTCATGCTGTTCTGGGTTATGAACTTCATTGTAGCCTTGGGGCAGATGACTCTTGCTGGAGCTTTCGCTTCCTACTATTGGGCCTTCACCAAGCCCAATGATATCCCAGCATTTCCTCTTTCAGCCGCGCTCTGGAGAGCTTTGAGGTATTGAGATGTCCTCTTGAATTCTTTTTAATCGAATCATTTAAGGCTCCATCTGAAAATTGCAGTTTATGATGTGACTGAAAAGTCTATACACGTGCATTTATCTTCATAATCTTTCACGGGGAAAAATGGCTTTGGATGAAAAATTATAACCTACTGTGTTTAATTGCAAAATTCGTTAATGTGGAGACATCATGTTTATAAGCTGCCATGTTACAAGATGTTTGGCCGCCCAATTGGGAGAGTTTCACAAAATTCAAACACAAGAGGAAGAAATCTTCACAGATTAAGTCAGTGCACATGACATAAGAATTGAGAAGGTTACCTTCAACCAAGTTGAAACTTCATCGACCCCAATGGAGGGGAGAAATCATGGGGCTCATCGTAGTTCCCAAGCAGTAGCTGTCCAAACACATAAATTAGAAGTTTGAAGTGGAAGAAAAGATTATTTTGAGGAACCAAGTTGCTACGCTGTGCAGGTCAGAGAGTCTGTTGCTTGTCCAGCTAGACAAATGTTTTGACTTTAATACTCAGCGCTGTTCTTTATGAAATGGTCCCAGTTCATATCTTTCTTGTTGGATATAAATCGCTGTGTATGTTATATATATGAGCCACGCATTTGTCTCATCAACAAAAGTCATACCAATATAGTCCACACATATTAGGGTTTTTTTTTTTTGTTTTTTTTTTTTGTAATATGGTTAACATCAGAACCTCCTAATAAATGGTAAAGTGAAATAACAAATTTACATGCAAAGACTGTTTTGGATGATTAAGAGATCACTCTTATGTTTGTAGCCTTGACATGCCCAAGTTACAGTCAAAATAAATCATCTTATGTTAATGAAGTGAGACCCAGGGCCACATGAGAAAAAGCTAAAATACAGAAAACAGGAACTTTTGGTTAAAACAATTCCCAGAACAAAGTACACTGCATTTCAGCTTCAGTAAGACTGGCCAGGTACTTACAACAGTAGCCAGTAATGCCAAGTTCCTGAAAATATTCTGTGATGTCAGGGACTTCATAAGTTTGTTTGCATATGTCACAGCTGGTTGCCATGCAGACAGACCAGTCTTGGCCAGTGCAAAGATCACCAGGCTTAAGTTGAAAAAGAGAAAGAGAAAATTGCTGGGGGAAGGGTCCCTTTCCACATGATATACGAAACTTTTAATCATGGCTGATATGTTTCTCGACTTCAGGTACCATCTGGGATCCATAGCGTTTGGGTCCCTGATCATTGCAATCATCCAAATGATCCGAGTGATTCTGGAATATTTGGACCACAAGATGAAAGGATCAGAAAATCCAGTTGCCAAATTTTTCCTCAAGTAAGTAAATTTTCAGTTGTTCCGAATTGTTATACATGTGTGTGACTCATACATTTGGGCAACAGAAGTTGTTCATCTTATATATGTACATGTATTGCAATGCAATGTAAGGCAATGCATTATTACAATGGATTTTGTAATAATTTACTGCAAAATTTCATTTAAAATCTTGTTTTTTTGCAATCTCTTTAAAATAAAGTGTTGTCTGTGACATGTTAGAAAGGTTCATTTCTGCATATATACTATAAATTTCTTTAATTTCGCTGTACTCTTATTTTCGGTTAATTCACTTGTGGCACAAAATCCTGCAAATGAAAACATGAAATAATGTTTTAACATTGTTTGAATAGGAATTATGTTCAAAACAGTGAAATTCAAACTACAGTGAAATGTCAAAATGCAAAAACTGTGAAAATTTATACTCATGAAAATAAAGCAATTTACATTACATATACACTTGTACTCATGATAAAATGTGAAATGGATCCCGAAGAAGGCCATGTGGCTGATTGTGCTGTGGTTAAATTAGAAGAATGGAAAAGCTGTTAAACAAGACTTTTTTGCGGCAACTTGTTTTGGCAAAAGAGTTATATGTATTTGTATTTTCTCTAGCAATCTCTGTTTGGTTGTACAGGTGCCTAAAATGTTGTTTCTGGTGTCTGGAGAAGTTTATGAAGTTTCTCAACAAGAATGCTTACATTTTGGTGAGTAACCCCATTTTTTAAGTCCAACATAAATACCTTAAATGAAAATTGAGTATTCAGAGTACATGGACCCCCGTAAAAATCTTTCAAGCACCTTGTCCAGGCTTTTCTTTTGTATTGACCTACTTAGAAGCTTTGGTTACTATGTAGTGGCAAAGTATCAAAATCCATTTCCAAGCCTGCTGTGAGTTTTCATGACAGTTGCATTCATGGATGATCACAAATTTATGCCACTCTACCTGTTGTTTGGAAGGTCAAGCTTGTCCTTCCTTTGGGGGTGGACTATGAAAAGTAAACTCTTGCAATGCATCCATGTGTAGTTCTTCAATTTTTCAATTTTCCAGGTGTTTGTATAGCAGCTTTGAATCTTGCACTTGTTCAAAGGCAACTTGAAAGCATTGAACTGCCTAGAACTAACAAAAATCAAAATCCTGTGTCTGTACTAGTATATTACCAAATGCATTTGACAAGCTCCACTAATGACTCATCCAAAATGTGTCCTACCTATTGCAAAACACTAAAAAAAAAACCATGCTGAGTGATCCTGGTGATAGAAACAGGTACTAGACATTTTGTAATAGGATATTACTATATTAGGTTAATGTGTTCATGCCATTATATATTTTGACTTTGTGAGAATAAAGTCTGTGTGTGGGTACAGTATGTCCTTCCTCACAATTAAGCCATGCCTTTCCAAAGATATAATTACTTCATCCAGTGGGTGTTTGGATTAATACTTTTTAATGTATGAGGTTTGGTACGTGGTGGTTACCTAAACAATTCCTTTGCTGCCTGCCTTGCCTGTCCTTGAGACACGTGTAGACAAGTCTGACTGCAGACTTTACCTAGTTCCCATTGAATGAGTTCTCAAGCTCCTAGACAGTTTTAACTCTTTCAGTGCCAAATTTTGGACCGTCAACAGCTTTCTCGGTGCGCATTGGGCGCAGTGACCCCAATGTGCACCGGGTAAAGCTGTTGACCTGGGGTACTCTCTCTGGAACTGTAGGCATACTGGTACTTGAATGACAGGTCTTTTTATGAGGAATACGAATCGGGGATCCTTATGATAATTCAGACTAGTTTGACTTAAGTATATTGCCTTTAGATGTGATTGGCACTGAAAGAGTTCATTTCCACTGACATGCATTTGTCTATTAGAAATACCTAATGTTGCACTTCTGCATTATCAGGGTTACTGATCATTGTTGTTTGTTACCTTTAAAGGTCCTATATGAAGATTTTCTTGAAGTGTAAATTACTTGCATTTATTTGATGTTCTTTTTCTGTATTTTAGATTGCTGTATATGGCAAAAACTTCTGCACGTCGGCAAAGAATGCTTTTATGCTTATCATGAGAAATGTGGTCAGGTGAGAGACATTGAATATCATGACGTGTTGATTGAGACATTAAAAATGATGACACATGTTAATTGAGGCAATAATGATGACATATGTTGATGGAGACATTTAATAAGGGATGGTTCAACATTTTCATCATTTTTGAATTAGTACTTACAGTACGCAAGGGGGGAGGGGGTTAAATGGGTCTGTACACTTTCACAGAATATGGAAAATGATGGTCAATGTTTGGCCTGTTTTGTGCAATTTTGCTATGATTTGTAAGGGAAATCATCATTTTTAAAGTACTAATTTGGGGGGAGGGAGGGGGGTCATGAAATTTAGTACCTTAAGTACTAATTAAAAAATGATGATAATGTTGAACCATCCCTAATGATGATGTATGTTGATGGAGACATTTAATGATGATGACATATGTTGATTACCGGTAACGTAATTTTTGTGGTGTTTAGCTTTAACACAGTTTTATTGTGAATCAGTTTTGAACTTGGTTTGTATACATGCTTGTTTTAAAGATTTAATGAGTCACAGTATTCAAATACATGTAGCTCTATGCATTACTTACTAGTCTCACTAGATATAGTTAACATTAGTTAACGTTCTTGATTACACCTATATTACATTTCGGTCAGAATGCCCGCCAACTCCCCTATACCTCCAGAAAAATGGCCACCTAATGTTTAGTGTCAATGCATAAAGTCCTTCCATGATTGTTTAACTCTTTCAATACCAATCACATTTTAAGTTGACCTACTTAAGTCAAACTAGTCTGAATTATCATTAGGATGTCAGATTCGTATTCCTCGTAAAAAGACGTTTCATTCAAGTACCAGCCAGGGAGAATACCCCAGGTCAACAGCTTTTCTGGGCACGCATTGGGTGCAATGTGCCCAATGCTCACCGAGAAAAGCTGTTGACTCAGTCAAAAATTTGGCACTGAAAGGGTTAAGGTGATGTATCTTAAAACATATATTCTGATCAGATGGCCTGTTGATGTTAATTGTATCTGAGACATCAGTTGACAGTTTGTTTGTTTTGTGTTACAGGGTGGCTGTTGTAGACAAAGTCACAGACTTCCTTCTCTTTATTGGCAAATTAGTTGTGGTGGGAGCAGTAGGTGGGTACAAGTTTGAATCGTTCAGATGTTTATTCGTTCTAGTGACAGATTGTTCTTACATTTAGCTTCAATCGAATGTGGCTTGTATATTGCAATGCCTCCTGAAATAAGTTTTGTTCAAGTACATGTACCAACATGACTAGAGTATTGCCTAGTAAATGCTGCTCCTTCTGTGGAAAAAGCATCTGAAGTACATGTATGAAATACAAAGTAATACAATGTACATATACAGTATATCCAAAGTGATACAATATACATATATTACCATTAATTATCTTAAGAATGGACTGTCAATACAGTTTATTAATGTCAATACAATTTATTAACATTGGTAGAATTTATATCAATGCCAGTGCAATTTATTTGTACAATTCTTTGATCCCTACAAGGCATAGTCTTGGCCAAATAGCAGCTGCTGTAATTTGACTGTTTCACCAGTTTAATTTATAATTTATTTCACTGATGTCATAAAATCTGAACAAAAGTTTGTTGAAAAAGGATTTTAACTTAGAGTGAATACAAAAGTGTCCAAAAGCGAGAATTAAAAGCTTCACAAAATACCTAAAGGGTGAAAGCTGTAAAAATGTGTACACTTGAAAATAAAGGCTTGAGCTACTGACAATGAAATGTCAAAATCTGACATATCTAATGTCAACAACTGATGTATGGAACATGAAAGAGAATGCGTACATTCCTGTTGATTACTGTGTGGGGATTGTAATGGAAATTTGCATTTTCACCTGCTCCAAAACCATTAGCCAGATTCACTTCAAACTTGGTAGAAGTGTACCACAGATGGGTCTCTACCAAGTTTGTACAAATGGTCACAGTCCAGTGATTTGGGGCATTTTCAGGATTGTTTTTTTTTCTTTTTCATTCACATGATTTTTTTTCTTTTTCATTCATTTTTTGGCAAAATCTTTAAAAAATTGCAGGCTCTGAAATGGATGGGCCAATTGCTTGAAAATTGCATAGGGACACCCCAGAGGACCCCAAAAGCTTATTTCGTTCAACAGGTGGCACTGCAATTATTTTTCTCTTTTTAAAGTTTTTTTGTGCTTTTTCACTTTTGCCTTTTCTCCTAGGCTATAAGTTGGATTCTCTTCAAACTTATTGGCAGTGTATGTGGATTTTATCTCCAACAATGTTTTTCAGCACATAGTGGTGCTGTCATTTTGCAATTTTTAACAAATTATCAAAATTTGGAAAGGGGATCTGTTTATGCTAGCAACAGTGATGATGGTGACCTTGATATCATTCTGAAGTTTACAGGAGCACTTCGGTCTGTGAATAAAAAGTCAGCTGAGCACAGGAATGTCATGCTCCTACGTTTTTTAACTTTGGTGTTCTGGTTATGTTGGTAACAATTATTCACTTGGCTTTGTTATGTTAATAAAGGTTCATGACAGAGAGGGAAAAATCACAGCAAGTGGAAATTTGAGCTGTCATTGCATGTACATGCCAGGAACACTCACACCTCTGTGGTATTAAATTTTGGCAACATGCTTCATATAGACATAGTGTGCAATGTAATGCACATTTTCATGTCAAATTGGTCAGGGTAAAGCACAAAATATTGTGTCAGTATCAACACTTGTGATTAAAAATAGGATTGAGGTTAATATACTATCTGAAAACAACCATTGGGATGAGACATACAAATTTAATAGTGAGTTTATGAGTTATGTTTTTAAAG
Organism: Hermodice carunculata; assembly: GCA_964020975.1. Classification (NCBI taxonomy): domain Eukaryota; kingdom Metazoa; phylum Annelida; class Polychaeta; order Eunicida; family Amphinomidae; genus Hermodice; species Hermodice carunculata. Next base: position 42,215,913 of record OZ026625.1, read on the forward strand.
AAAACAAGCATTCTTGAGAAAATTGCCCAAGTCACATACACAAAAGAGACTATAAAGTTACAGAAATGTTACTTTCTTTCTTTCTTTCTTTCTTTCTTTCTTTCTTTCTTTCTTTCTTTCTTTCTTTCTTTCTTTCTTTCTTTCTTTCTTTCTTTCTTTCTTTTTTCTTTCTTTCTTTCTTTCTTTCTTTCTTTCTGTCTCTCTTTTTTTCTTTAACTATTTCTTTCTTTTAATGATTTCTTTATTTTTTATTTCTCTTTTTCTTGAAGAAATAAAAGTGCTGAGTTGGGGCTCAAAAACTGATTCAGACAGTCATTTATCATCATCATCATCATCATCATCATCATCATCATCATCATCATCATCATCATCATCATCAGGCTTCTATGTAAAACATATGACCTGAATATATCTTGGTCGTAGCTGTACATTGTATGTAAACATCTTAAGATCACCAGTAAGAAAAATTGGACTTGAGTCAAAATGTTTACAGAAAGTTTACTGGTTATAAGTGTAAATTTGGGAAAATTTCCTATGAGACTAATTGGTTAAAGCAAGTTTCAATGGGTAAGACATGCCTTATGTATGTTTTATTCTTTAAGTAAACCACAGTTATGGTTAACATGGTTTAAATATCAGCTTGCTCTTTTATTATATCAAGAGAATCATTGTTTGCATTGTGCACTATAAGTTTTCAGGTGTGATCTGAGAAATTTGTTGCTGTTGATCAAAGCATGAAACCTATGCGTTACTCTTGACCAAAGCAGAAGACCTTGATCAGGGTATAAGGCCTTTGTGTTACACTTGATCCAAGAATGAGGCCTCTTGTCACTCTTGATCAAGGTATAAGACCTTAGTGTTACACTTGATCAAGGTATAAGACCTCAGTGTTACACTTGATCAAGGTATAAGACATCTGGGTTACACTTGATCAAGGGATAAGACATCTGGGTTGCACTTGATCAAGGGGTAAGACCTCTGGGTTGCACTTGATCAAGGGGTTAGACCTCAGTATTATATTTGATCAAGGGATAAAACCTCAGTATTACACTTGATCAAGGCATCGGACCTTTGTGTAACTTTTGGTCAAGGTGTAAGACATATTTCACATTCATTTCAGGAACCCTGTCCTTCTTTGTGTTCAGTGGCGACATTCCCAATGCTGTTCTTAAAGATTACATCTCCGCATATGTACCAACTCTCAATTACTATTTAATCCCAGTCATAGTAAGTACCAGAGGAGATGTGTTATTGTTCTGGTGTGAAAGTTCTGTGTGGTTCCAGTTTGCATGGCAATACCTGGCTGTTTATCCCAGAAAGCTTGCGCAGGCCAAGAATTGAGTGGCGTCCAGTGAAACAATGTCAATGTTGTGCCAAACACACGATAAAGTATGCTATTTGTTGGTATACTGACAGTTTGTTGTGGAATGGTGCATGTTGGCAGCATAGCTACCAATACCATGGTTTGGTCCTTGTCTAAGTGTTCTGCAGCCACCGTGGTCTAATCAGTAACAGTATATGATTATCTCATGCAGATGTACCATGATCTGATCACCAACTAACCTCCTGCAGATATCATAGTCTGATCCTGGTTAATCATAGTCTGATCCCGGTTAATCCTCATGTTATCCCTGGTTAATCTGTTGCAGATATTATGGCCTGACCTCAAGTTTATAATGGTCTCAGACCCCATTTAATTTTCTGCACATAATCATGTGCTCCAGTTTCAGAGTCTGTGCACACATAGTGACTAAATGATTCCTTATATGTCTATTTTTCTTTTAGGTTCTGATGATTTGCTGTGATAAAACTGTTAGAATCAGCCAATTTAATGCGGACAGGGCTGTGATGTATTGATATTGTGGCTTGAAATGTGCAGCAATGTGCCATTGTGAGTCATAATCTCAGTTTAAAAAATATCTGATATATGGGCTCATTTCTATTTGGCTACATTACATCTGCTTAATTTGACACTATTTATTAACTGGCACAAAAATTGCAAGTGAAAACTTTTCTGTGGTACAAGCGTGACACACAAACGTCAAAGCTAAACGGGAAGAGGATTTTACATTATCTTTGCCAAATATCAAAACATGGTTCTTTGAAGAAAACTGTTCCTTTCTATAGTGTACTAATCCAAAGTATGTTTATTAACAGCCACGTATGGCAGAATGGACGCCTTCTATTCTCAACATCTGTCACAATATCATTGAAGGAACTTTGTTTTTTTCTCTGTATAATCCATTCTGACAGTGTTGAAGTGTTACAAGTGTGGCACACTAGTTGCGCATAGTTCATTTCAGCTATCAAAATATGAATCATTCTTTTTTATTTCAAATGATAAAAAGTGCCAAATTCCCCAAAATTTTAACCTTTTTACCCTTATATCAGCCAGAATTAATGGATGGTGAAATGTTTTCTGCTTCAGTGTTTTTGAATAATGTCAACTGTAATGGAAAACAATTTGAAAATTTGATATGAGACCTATTAAGATAGAGCGCCCCAGTCAACAACTTTCCCTAGCGTGAGTTGGGTACAAAGCACCTACTGCACCCAAAGGATGGCTGTTGACTCTCTCTAATTCAGGGCGGAACATGTCACAATTTGGATTAGTTACTGCACACTAATCAGATTTTTCTTGAAGCTTTATTGCAACAGTCAGTAGGTTTTTTGTACATATAATAACTATAACTACATGTATGATCTTTTTCAAAGTTATTTGTGGCAAATCACACATACATGTAGCTTTTCACTGCACACCTTTGGATTTTTAAGAACATTCTTCAATAATTTAAATTTACATTTGTTTGTAAAGATGCATTTGGTTATCTGAGTGCATACATATTGTGCTGTTGCATATTGTGCTGCAGCATAATGTGCTGCTGCATGATGTGCTGCTGCATGATGTGCTACTGCATATTGTGCTGTTGCATATTGTGCTGTTGCATGATGTGCTGCTGCAGTTCTTCCATGTCAGGCCAGTGCTGGCTGTACATATAACATTCTTGGATGTTCATGTTTTTATTTTCATGTTTTAAACTAATTTCTTCAATTAATATTTCAGCTGCAGTGATCCCAGAGAATAACCCATGTGTCCACATCAACATTAATTTCACTTGAATAAGGACATTAATTGATTTGCTCTCAGTTTTATTTGTGTCGATTGTGACTTATACACTGTACCTGGTGTGAACACCACTTGTGATGTTGTAGTGAACACCCACATGTATTGAAACGACAACAGCCCAATGCACAATATGTCCATTTCTCTAATGAATGTAACATTTAATTTCTTACTTGGTGCCCAGGCGCTGCAGCCTTCTTCTTCTTTAGCGGGAGAATCCCCATTATATCTGAATACAGACCTGAACTTGCATATTACCTTATACCTGTCATCGTGAGTATATGTGACATTAAGGTGGCCAATCAAATTGCATGACCCGTGTTGTACTGCTTCGCTATGTCAGTTGGTGTTGTGATGTCAAAGGTCATTGGTTTGCACATGCATGATTCAGGTCAGATTAACATAGGTTATTTTTTAACTCACAAGTGGCATTTTAACAATTTGAGTAGGAAACATCACCTATAGGCATGCTGGTGGCTATGTTGATATGGGCCAGCCAATCACGCTTCACATGTGGGAACTAACTTGTCTAATTTTTTTAGGTCGATTTCAAAACTTGAGGATAACTTGATAGCTGGAATTATCAAATTTAGACCAGGGAGATCTGATGTGGACTGATTGCTAATCAGGAATTGTGTTGCATTTGACTTTTTTTTTCAAATATATAGTAAAGAAGTTTGGAGAAAAGGGTCACTGATTTTTTTTTCTTGAAACTGTCCAAAACTGGCTGATCATCAAATGTCATTTGTTTTAATGATTGTGACTAATTTTTACAGTAATGAAACAATTTTAATGAGAATTGTACATGGGACCTCCCTCCTCAAGTAAACAACTTTGCTCAATGTGGGCTGAGCACATCGCCCAACTCATACCAAGGCAAGCTGTTGACCTGGCACAATTAACTTAGTCAAGTATCGGAACTTAGTCAAAAACATTGAAGGAGACGAACTTTGACCATCAGCTGGTTTGGACCAGTTGGAGGGGGGTGGGGGTAGGGGGCAAACAGGGGAAAAACTGTGACTACATACATGTGAGGCATACATGTAACACATATCCTTGTTGGAGAGACAGTTAATTTCTAGGGCACAATCACCTTTGGAGGGGAATAGTTGTCTTTCAGGAGGGATAACCTGTGAAGAGTGGAGCCTTGTACAAGTCTAGGGATGAGCTGATGATCATTAATGTCTAGTAGCAGTTTCCAGCAGACCTACAGTGTAATTATTGACCGGAAAAGCACAATGTTACATGGTAAACTGTTTTGCTCAAATGAATGGAGTTCAATTACAGTTTTGTGACAGAAAGTGCTGTTCTTTTGAGGAATACATAGCAGCTACATATGAATGTTAGATCAAGATACTGATTTTGTTGTAGAAGTTGAAGCACTGTCTTGTGTATGTTGTGGTTGTACATTGGTAGTCAGTCAGTGTTCAAATTGGTGTTGCTTTTAGTCACGTCTCTGTTGAAGTGTGTGCTTAAGTAACCAGTTGGCAACGAGCAACATTTTATGACAGATTCATTCCTCTTCCTTTTCCTCAACCTCAAGTTCTTTACCGCTGTGATACAGCCTTGCTTTATGGCTCTTGTATGCATAATGGGAGATTAGAAGACTGCCTCCCAATTGACTGGTCTACAAGGGGTATACTACACTGCCATCTGGTGGGTGCTAGTCACAAGCTTGTGTACAACTAAGAGCTACCAAAGGCGCAGGGAGAATAACCCCTTCATTGCCAAATTTGATTATCCCCTTCACCACTTATTTTGACAAAAGTTAATGTCCTTTCAATTGGCATAATGATACCAGATCCATTTTCTTTGTAAATTGACTTTTTATTCAAGTATGGGCATACCTAGAGTTGCAGAAGCTGTAAGAATGAGCTAGGTCAACAACTTTCCTCAGCATGCTCAGGGCACTTTGCAAAATGCACTGAGGAAAGCTGTTGACTCAGTCAAAACGAGGCAATGAAAAGGTTAACCTGGCACCAGATTGTGCTGGGTGGAACACATATTCAGATGTACCGAGTCATAACTTTGGCTGCACTTTATACCTAACAATTATCTACTGCTATCGTTTGTGACAGTTTCACATCCGAGTTTTTAATTCCACAGACTCCCCAGGGTCTGAGGTCCAGAGAATTTTTAGCCCTTTCTAGTCAGGAAAAGACCGAGCCAATAACTGTCTTGGCATGAGATTGGCATGATGTGGCTACACAGGCAGACGACTGCTGGGGCATACGTGTCATACATGGTGGGTCTTACCTGCAGGAGAAGGTTAAAGGTAGTCTCAAATGTGGAGATGTGTCACCAAAACTTCCTTTCTTAAAATAAATGCTTCATACAATGAAAGATGTGAAACTGTTACAGGGAGGATTTTTTTTTTCGCTCAAAAGTGACATTTGTTTCAGCACACGTTGAGCTACTTGGTTTATGTTGTCTCTTCTCACTTCTAGAACTAACCTTATTTTTAAGTTATGCCACACTCTTAAATTTTATGGTTTACTCCCAAAATTCTGGGAAAATCTATGGCAGGATGGAGGAAAAAATCCAAAAAAATCCCCCACCAGCTGATGGGTATAAAAGGGACATAGATGCAGCTATCTCCTTCATCTTGACCTTCTGGTAATTTGCAAAATATAATACATTGTACTTCTATTTCCTGTTTTGTTTGCTCATTTAAAAAGTAATATATCTATATATCTTTCTTTCCATGAAAAAATCCAACTAACTTTTTTTGTGTGAAATTCCCATATTGAATGTAAAGTGAGTGAGTGAGTTTCATTCATCATAAGATGTAAAAGTGTGGCCCTTAACCTAATCTCTTTTTTCACCAGGACTGTTTCATACCTTGCGTTAACAGATTTTATTGCTTTTGTTTGTGTTTCTACAACATGCCGACATTCATGGGTACATATCCTGTTCTGGTTGAAATTCCATATTTTATGAATTTATTTGCAGATATGTGAGCTCAAAATGCCTGCTTAATATATGTTTCAATGTTGAAAATCTGCTTTAGTTTTGTTTAATAACTGGTTTGGAGGCTTGTATATTATGTATTTTGTTGGCATTAACGCGCAAATTAAAAATAAATTAAAAATTCTATATGTGATAAGAAAGAGGAAAAAACCTAACAAATGTTTACTGTTACTCATTAATTCCTGATTGATTTAATACGACTCAATTAGGACAGTGCTGCCAAACACTTTGGCATCAAAATCCATACTTTTATAAAACAATGCCAGCATTAAAAAAATGTGCAATAAAAACTTCCTTGTTTTTCTAGCATGAAAATGGATATATTTTTTCTGTGAAATGGTCCAGAATAAAAGTATGCACTTTTACTCTGAATATGGATGGGAAAGTATTCATATGGTTTGTTATTAGATGTACTTGAAGCACACAAAAATGTTGGTTAGTTGTACTCAAAGTAAATAGAAAAATAAAAGTGTATATTTGCTTCACTGTTACTTTTGCTTACATTCTATGCAGCTCAAAATAATTGTTTCCAGGCCCAAACATCTATGTAATAAGGTGTCGAACAAGCATATCACCTTCAAGTATTTCACTTGTTTAAAACAATTTTTCTTTTATTTAAAACTTAGATATGTGCATTGACAATGTCCGTGTATTTGAATAGTGACACTGTACAGTTCAACGAAAGCACTGTTAATTATGATAACTAGAATTCAACATCCCTGTATGTCATAAGTAGGGCTGCATTTGGGAACCATTTAATTTTTTTATTTAAAACAACACAGAACTATAGGTCCAAGGTATATAGTTTATTTTTGGTGTATGTGAGTGTTGTCACTTATGAATGCTAGCTGCATTGTTACTGTGTGAGCATCCCTGGCTTTTTGCATTTTGCCATTTGTGATTGGTTATGTATGGGTGTATAATTTTTTTGTTCACTGTGTTATGGCACAGCGTGACCCACATTTAAAAGAGATTTAAATGTTGTAAATGGTACTAAAATATACCTTAATAGATTGTAAATATAATGGTTTCTAACTGTTTATTTTGTAGCGTAAAACTTGCATTGTTCATCTGAACCTTTATTATGTGTAAAACGGCATAAAAAAATCATTTTAACTTGTAGTCCTGTGTTCGTTTTTATACTGGGAGGGAGTGTTACGCTTGCTCTCTGATTTTATTGACAGTTTTAGCTTACTTTATCTACCTTCTACCATATGTTGCAAAACATCTTCCAAAAAATTGTACTTTAGTTTTGACACTGATGCTGTCTTGGTTATTAATTTGAGTTTGATGATAATTTGAAAGTAAAATGATGTAGCAAACAGTTATAGTATATAAAAAAAATCTTATATTTTGCTTCCACTGGGAGTTTCTGTGCATTTGTTCAATTTCTTTCTTTTTTGTCCAACTTTGCAGATAATAGCAATTGGAGCTTACATAATCGCCGCCTGTTTCTTCAGTGTCTACAGTATGGGAGTGGATACGCTCTTCCTGTGCTTCTGTAAGTAGCATGAAAGTGTCCTTGGATGAAGACTAACTTTTGATATAAGGGTGTTACACAAAGGGGTCCTCACTAGGCTCACACAGGAAATATATGAGGGCTGTCCACATAATAGTTCAGAAAAATAATTACCTGCATTCACAAATTTCAACTCAACAAAGACAGCAAAGTTAATAACAGTAAAAGACAGAGATTTAAGAATTACCAAAACATTGACATTCATCTTCCAATACCAATTTGAGGAAACAAATTTCAGTCCTGACTTGAAACAGGCAGTCACCCACAAAAGACATTTCAAATATTTTTTGGTAATCATTTGGCCCAATGCCCAGCTGGAAAGGTATTTTGTTAATGTATTTGTAGAATGTATTTGAAATTAGTCCTGAGGACAGGCTTTACAGTCTGTATGCACTAAACAATGCGTTTTCGAGTTGACTGTCATGTCAATAAAAATTACGCAGACTGAATTGAGACTTGTAACTAGCCCACTTAAGCTTTCATGTTCACAGATTGACTACATCACCCTGCTGACTTCAAATTGAATATTCTACTGATTTAAAATTTTTCATTCAAGACACAAGGAGAATTATTTATTGTACACAACACAACAGTATGGAGTACAACATTAAATAATAAGGAAAAGGATGTAGACCTTGGTTAATTCCTTTTCAGAGAGAAAACATGGATGCCACAGCATTTCTATTAAACACATGTACCTTTGCCCAAGGGATTCCCACAGAGTAGACCCACAGGCAAATTGGAGTTTTAGTATACTATGGGCTTGTATACCCCCACTGGCCCACATTTGGGTATGGCACAAAGAAATTACTTTAACCGTTTCCCGCTCAAATCACCCAAAGTGCCAGGATGTAAATATTGTCTTCTGTTTTATTCTTTTTAATAAAAATTTCATGCTAATACAAAATATTTGCTAAAAGTGTAAATAGGACCTATGTATCATAAATGCATGCACCAGGTCAACAGCTTTCCTTCATGCAGGTTGGGTGCAATGCACTTACAATATGGGCAGTGGGACTGGCATGTGGACCCACTAGTGGCCCACTGGTGGGTTTGGTGCAAGACGTTCTGGCAGTAGTACTGTATCTATGCTGCCACTTAGATCATGAGAAAAGATGCAGAAAAAATTAATGCTCACACTGAGTTCAAGCTGAATAATGGGGTTTTAGATGCCAGTTACCTGTGTTTCGAGTGGTACAAGCTTGTTTCAAGGAGTTCTGTATAATGGTATGTGTGGAACATTAGTTATAAGCTGTGGATGAAAATTCAGAAGTTTGCATCATATAATCTTGGATTTCCAGCAATGTTTTACTTTCGTTGAAAGAGAAACCGGCTGGCTCATACACATAAGACTGTGTTAAGAAAACTAAGTGAATTTACAACTCATTGTATGCAAATTAGACAGTTCAGCATTATTCATAAGAAACTTAAACACATAATGCCTTACACCTCATTTTCCTATATTTACATGTAACTTGGGGTCGGATTTAAGTTTTATCATGTTTTTGTAGATGTAAGTTCACATGGGTGTTATCAAATGTTGGTAGAGTAAGTAATATACAGGGTACAGGTGAATCTATCATCAATATTATAATAAAGGTGTGAAATGGTGAATATTTTGTTAACTTGCATTTTAAAATACCTTGTAAGTGGGAGTTGTTACAGCAAGTGGGCATTTGTTCCAAAGTCAGATGTTTGAGGGGGGGGGGGGAGGGTGAATTATTGAATGAATCTGTTTTGGCTCTAACATGGAGCAAGTTGAATCCTTCCTATATATTGGGAATTGCTGTCATATGGGTGGTCGTGGTAGGGTAATGTCATTGTGGTGAGCTCTTTTGCTAAGTTTTTGCCTCCAGGTGCCCCTCGTGCAGCTCACCCTTTAGGGTATTTAAACATGGGTGATGTAACTCTTGAGTGCTGTTATTATGTGATTTTTATGGTCATTCTGTACCTCTGTTCAGTAAAACTGTGGCAGAACAATTGAATTCAGGATCAGCTGAACCTCCCGAATGTACTGTCCATTTTAGTGGATGAGTTGACTTAGAAAATTGGAACCATGATTTCTTTTACTTGCTGGAATGCATAGTCTTTTTAACTCTTTTATTGGCAATTTTAACCAAAGTTGGTGTGCCTTGAATAAACATAAAGCATCAGATTCATATACCCTGTTGACAAACCTCTCATTCAGGCATCAGCATGACTAAGGTCACATAGGCCATAAGCTTTCTTTGACAGGCTTTGGTGTGTTGGGCCCAAAGCATGCCCAGGAAAGTGGGTGAGTCCGGGCTTGGCACTGAAAGAGTTCAGTGTTCTTTAACTCTTTCAGTGCCAACTGTAACTAAAGTCAAACTGCTTACGACAAACTGGAATAAGGATGCTGGATTCATATTCCTTGTGAAGAGACCTTGCATTCAAGTACCAGCATGCCTGTGGTTCCAGAGAATATGATGGTCCAGGTCAACAGCTTTCCTTCACACATTTTGGGTGCAATGTGCCCAAAGTTTACCGAGGACAGTTGTTGACTCAGTCCAAAGTGGCACTGAAAGAGTTAACCTATAGTGACCAGTCACTGATGTGTCCACATAAATGTACGTGTTCTTGTCAAGAATTACCATTAATGTCCCCACTGATGTAAATACTTGTGATTCAGGAACTGACTTTGAAAATGTTTTGTCTGATTGACTAGTGGAAGACTTGGAGCGGCATGACGGCACACCAGAGAAACCTTACTACATGAACAAAGAACTGATGAACATCCTCGGAAAAAAGAACAAGAAACCTAAAAACAAGAAGGAGTAATATGTCATTGATACTGTGTGTCAATGATACATACATAAACCAAAGGGTAATGTGTCACTTATATGTGTATGGACCAGGGGTTAATGTGACACTGATACATACATGAACCAAGGGTTAATGTCACTGATACATACATGAACCAAGGAGTAATGTGTCACCGATATGTAAATGAACCGAGGGATAATTTGTCAATGATACAAACACAAAACCAAGTGTATGTGTCACTGACACAGTATGTCACTGTACATGAACCAAAGAGTCATGTGTTGCTATATAGACAAGAACCAAAGCCAAACATGTCGCTGATACACACAGGGATCACCAGTAGATTTAAAACCTGCTTTAAAACGGTGCAGTCCCAAACCCTAAGGTTTATCAACACAATTAGGCAGGTGGGTATGATATGAAGAGGCAACATGGATAATAGGCATATATTGATAAAACTTTGCTCTGTGTTCTAGTTGAAACTGTATATAATTGTACATCTTAACCCTGAGTAACCCAGTTGTATTGGCATGCAACTTTTTTCCCATTGGAAACCACAATCAAGCATCCAGTGTGGTTCTGCTATTATGATTTAACTATGCCAAGACTCAATGACTTCCCACTTCTCAGTCAGGGTGACCTGAGGAAAGCCGTTGGCTGTCACCAGACAGTAAGACCTTGACAGATATGCAGAGCAAAACATGGGGGTCAGCCAGCGATGAAGACAAATCCACGCATATGCCACAGCATTGTAAATTGAAAATGCAAAACCACATTTGTGTGTGCTCGTGATGCACTTTTAACTGCTGATGGTGCCTTAACAAGCTCAGTATTTTGTCTCCACTTATGGTTAGTTTTGCTGGTTGACCTCTAAAGAAATATCAGAATTATATTCAATACAGCTTTAATACAGTGGTCCTTTCTCTCCCCAACGGAGAGTTTGCTCTCCTTTAGAAAATGTGACAGTATTGTTCAAACTACAGTATTTTGGTTGGTACATAAATACCAAGACAGCAAGTAAGGTACATTCAAGCCAAGGAGAATTCCATTTTCTTAAAAATATTTTGTTTTAATGTTTGCAAAGGGGTGTGGTATATATATATATATATATATATATATATATATATATATATATATATATATATATATATATATATATATATATATATATATATATATACATATATATATACATATATATATACATATATATATACATATATATATACACATATATATACATATATATACACATATATATATATATATATATATATATATATATATATATATATACACAAACACACACCGTCACTCACATGTATATACAACTCAGAGAGTGTCTCCCAGTGTGTATATATGGTATTTTTATAAATTGTATCGGGATTCTGTGAATATGCATATATTTTCGTGTAATAATTGAAGAATTTACTGTACATACATGTAGAGAATATATACAAGAGGAAATGATATGAGCACAGTACTTACAGCATTATCTCTAATTTGGTCATTGCTTATCACTCATCCATGTACTTCAGGTCTCATACAACTCCCAGTAGTTGGTACATACATGTACTTGGTAGCAAAGATAAAGGTTGTGAATGTCAGATATGTACTTCAGAACAGTGGTCCCAATTGGGCTCCAAATATGGTTTTGTCATAATTATATACATTTCCTGTCAAAACGGAATGGCATGTATAGTATTTTTTTGCAGGGCTGTACTTACAAATTTAAAATCATGAGTGATGATCCTTATGTATGAGGAATGTTGTTAAATGTTGGGTAGCAAAAGCCAATATTGAAAATTTGCAGTGTTTGGCCTAAGAACCTGTATAAACATTAAAAACACAAAACAAAACAAAACAAAACAAACGAAAAAAAAAAAACAAAAAAAAAACGTTTTGCTCGCATTTGAAAAATGTGACAGTATTTTCAAATTACAGTATTTTGGTAGGTATGTAAATACCAAGACAACAAGTAAGGTAAATTCAAGTCAAGGAGAATTTCATTTTCTCACATATATATACTAAAGGCACAGGGATTTGTGGAAAATGCTCACTGATGACAGATATACAGTGTCAGAGAGTTACTGGTTAGCCCTTCCTGCCTATAACTGGCCTGAGGTAAAATGTCATCTGCTTCAGTGATTTGGTATTAGTTTAATATCAATGAAAAAAAAAATAATGAGTATTGTTGATGAGCTCTATTAAAATAGCACACCCCAGGTCAACAGCTTTCCCAGGGCAGGGTAGGGCACTTAGCACCCACCCCACCCCTAGGAAGGCTACTGACTCAGTCTTCATCAAGTGGAGGGGTAAAATTGGTTGACAACTTTTACCCAATGATTATTACAGGTAGTTTTGTAATAAAAATTAAAATACACTTGATCCAGACCAACATATATATTAGAATAAATAGTATCTTCTCTAGAGTAAGAGAAGACTAGACTGTGAGCATATGTGAAATAATGGTGACAGTGAATATGACAACTCACATTGTACAGTAAATGTGTGGTTCAACATGAAACTATTGCACCAGCTTGCTTGCTAGCTAGACTAAAATATGGGAAATGACTAAATGCACCAGAGCTAGAAGTAAAAATGGACAAAAACAGGATAAAAGCATAACTTTTATAATTTTTACTTGTAAATAGGCTAAGTGTTTCTTTAAGGCAAATTCATGGTCACACTTTCATTTTTCTTATTTTTGCTGTGGATATAAGGGGCAATATTTTTCTGCCTGTAAAGAGGAGTTTATGGTATTTCTCTTGTAAATAATACTCAGTGTACATTTTATTATGTAATTGGAACTGGTTTACCATTGGACACTGGTCACGTGATCTATGAAATACTTTTTTTTGTGACCAGTTACAATGGTTTTTATGATTATCAACTTTGTCTTTTGAGTTGTGTTTTATCTTGTTTGATTATTAAGGTTTAATGTGTACTTGCATTTCCACTTTATTCTCTTTTATTGCTGTGCATATGTCATGCCTCGGGTCACATACTGATTTCAAGTGGCACAATGCAGTTGACATATGGTGTGGAGAAAAGTACATGTGGCATGGCATATGTGCATTTTAAATCATTCCATACCAGTCCCTGATATTTACATATATTCACCTAAATTTAAGACGACAATTGCATGTTTAAATTCTTCATGAAAAGAGCTTTCGTTCAAGTACCAACATGTCTATAGTCTTAAGTCAGTGGTTCTTGCACTGCCTGGCAAGTCATGCTGCAGCTGCCGCAAGGGCAACTGCAGCATGACTTGCCAGGCAGTGCCAGAACCACTGACCAAGGCTTGTGACCATAGTATGGAATGAGTTAATAGAAATAATGTATGCTCATTAGATGTAGCCTACACACTGACAGTGCATATGGTGAACCTGGGCAATAGAAAAGGATTTAGAGTATCTGTGTGAACAAATTGACTACTGAATTTACTTTTCAGCCTTTCAAGTTCAATGGTACATATGGTTTTGATTTACCCTGAATGTTTATTTTTCTTTCTGATGTACCACTGTTATGTGAATTATTTGTTCCTGAAGGGGCAGCAGTGGTTTGATATTTTAGCCCACATTTTTGAAAGAGCTGAAATTTTCATCTGTAAAAAAAGACATATGCATTTGACACTGTCACGCAAAAGGTCACATGTATTTGACACTACTAAAGGTCATGTGTATTTAACACTGTCATGCAACAGGTTGTGTATTGACACTCTCAGGCAAAAGGTCATGGTATTTGACACTGTCAGGCAAAAGGTCATGTGTATTTGACAGTGTCAGGCAAAAAGTCATGGTATTTGACACACCTCAGGCAAAAGGTCATGGTATTTGACACTGTCAGGCAAAAAGTTGTAAGTTTTCAACTATTGCAATGATTATTACATTCATCTCAATATCAGCACAATTGCGTTTTAAATTTCCTCTAAGTTTGTTTCACATTAAGCCCATTTCACATTCAAAGTGAGATATTTATGGAAGACATATATGTTGCACTTCCTTTGGAGCTATAACTTATCTTTTACATGCAGCATTTTGCTCTCTTTGCAACATTTTGCTTACGCCAAAACACATACTGT
>OZ026625.1:42230593-42251593 GCA_964020975.1 Hermodice carunculata
GTGTCAGGCATCGTGACCTCACCTGGCAAATATATTTCAAACCTTTTCTCAGGTTGCTGCTTTCACAACATATATAACCATTTGCCCTAAAAATGAGGAAATTCAGAATGACCATGCATCTGTTTTAAATCCCTATTTTGAAAAATGGAGAAAAATAAATGCAAATCTGGTGTTGGAGCAAAACTGAAAAAGAAAAAATGTTCAAGTGATACATTAAAACATCAGTGTATGTTATTATGCAAACAGTGAATTACCAAGAATATATAGTTCTCAGGATATGAAATGGCTGGAGGATTTTGAAGGCATGTGTATATTACATATGCTCCACAAGTTGCAGTTGGTAAAGGTATACAGAAAATATTGCCTTAGAACCAGAAATGGAGAGCTCCATGTTGTAAGGGTCAGGCATGGTAAAACAGTGGTTGAACTGATAAGGCCTTGGTAAATGGTTTTGGACATGTCTGACAAGTCACACCTCTTGGTGGCCACATGGTTTGCCTGGCAATGGCAGAACCAGCGAGTTTAGACTTCAACGCTTTTCCCCTTAAAATTAGCCAAAATTACCTCATGCTCAAATGTCGTCTGCTACAGTGTTTTGGGCTAATCCCAAAAGGAATGAATGAAAAGATGAATGAGAATTTTAGATGACACCTATAAAGATAATGTAACCCAGATCAAGAGCTTTCCTGGGTTGGGGTGAATGCCTATTACCCAACTCTTGCCAAGGAAAGTTGTTTGATTCACTTTCAATTCAAAGCGAAAAGGGTGAATAAATGAAAGCATTTTTTTATTTGGTGGTGGTGGTGGTGGGGTGGGGGGGGAGGTAAATAAGACCGTGACAATAATTTCTCATTAAAAACAAAAAAGACCAGGTGTTCCCTACCTACCCGGAAAAACTTGCACTGAGGTTTTAACTTTCTATCTTTTTTTATTGCTTTTGGAATGACAAGATGCCACGCATCTGTTTACATGATCCACCATCGTACAAAACAGAATTTTTTTTGGCGGGGAGGGGGGGGGGATGCTTCCTATGCACTTCTGTCTCCAGGTGAATGTAGACAGGATTACAGTGCAAATGTAGAATGTGTTAAGTATTAGATGAATGATATTCAGGAAGCTGCTCCAATCAAGCAAAAATGAGAACGGGGGTCTAGTTTGTATGGCTTTTTGTACTACACAGAGGTTAACTTTCATATCCACTAGAATATGCAACAAGTCAACTGTACAGCGGACTGTGATATCTTGTCAGTGTTCTTGACACATATTGCAGGTGCATGTATGAGTCTTAAATATTGGAAATATTTGTATAACTATTTTCTGTACATCTGTACTTCTGCATCAAATTTCTCATGTATTGTTTCATGTAAGATTCGTTTCATAACCTAGTAGTCCCCTGCAAGGGAGACCTTAGGGTGTTTTGTCTGTGGGATTTCAGATATTTTGGGTGTTGGATTTCTGTTTGTCCATGATAAATCAGACATTTTTGGGCCAAATTTTGTAGACTTTGGGAATTTTAGGAATTTTTCTGACCCTCGCATGCCAGAGTTCAAAAGTGGAACACTTTTTCTGAACTTCACATACTGACAACCAAGGGTTGTTATTTCTTTATTATAATTTTGAGATAGCAAATTTTAAATGACTAGCTTTTTGAATGGATAATATAATTGTGATTGGTACATTCTATTTGGTCCTGTTTGAAGTTCATTTCATTTTTATTAATGCCCTGTAGGTGAGTAATCTACATGGATACAAACAAGGAACAAAGTTTAAAGTATTTCTTTAAGAAAGTGTCCCAGTTAGCATAGGCCAAATTCCCCATAAGTTAAACCCGTATCTTGGAAATAAAAACCACCCCAAAACGGAACACTTAAGGCAATTTTTTTCATAGTTGTTGTATCTGAATTTTTATCACCATACTCAAGAAAATCAGAGATGGAAATTCCACAAAATTCCTGGTGTACATATGATTATAATGCAGAGAATGCTCAAGTGTGAATGAATAATATGTCACTGGTGTATTAAACGTCATGGTTAGGTCACATGGTTTTTGCTCTCCTATTTGAAAGAAAGGCAGGGATGATAATGTTTCACAAAATGAAGGAAGTGACCCACTCTAAGCATATTTTGTGGTTGAAGAGTCTTCTAGTAGTCGGAGAAATATTTACCTACAAAGTGGCCAGGCACTTGCCACGAGTCAGGAACAATATCATCAGTGTGTTTAATGGGAAATACTAACTGCTGTTAAAGTTGTATGTAGGACAACTGTGGTCTTACTACACCTTAAGATCCATGCTAAAATGCTGTACATACATGCATGAAAATACTTGTATAATGTCATTTTTTTCTCTTTTTTTTGAGGGAAGAATGAGAAGGAATATGCTTGGAAGGGATCAATATGGAAATTTCCATTTACGTAAAAGTAGTCAGATCCAGGTGTAGGTGTCATGAGACTGTTTCAACTTATGTAAAAGTAGTGAGACCCGGTGTAGTTGTCATGAGACTCTTTGTAAACTATGGAAAATTTGTACGTTTTCTCCACAGCAGGTGGTCAGGTACCTCTTGCACATATCTCACTAATTTCTGTGATTCAAATCGGATTTATTTTATCTGAACCAGAGGAGCCTAAACCGAGTTTTCCAAATGTAATTTTGTCATCTTTATCTGTGATGTACCAGACATGTATTTGTATTTTAACATAGACTGGTGGAAATGACTTTATCCAACTGTTGCCAGATGTTGTTTAAAGTCATGGTAATGCAACAAAAATTCATGTTTTGTAAGATGCAGTGGTCAATAAAGTCAACTGTGAAGTTTGTTGTTCGGATAATTTTTATTTTTCAGTTCCAGACAAAGATTTTTAAAAATGTCAGCCAGTGTGAAAGGTTTCTATGTATGGGTGCAAAATACAAGAAATGTGCATTAAATACACTGCAACTTTAAAATACAGCACAATCTAGAATTAAGACCACCTCCACAAAGAAGCCATTTCTTTATTGAGACCACCAATTTACAGACCTGTTTTTTTATCCCTAAATTATATCTTCTCTTAGGATGGTTCCCATCTTAGGACCATGTGTTTTTAATACCTTAGGTGGTCTTTATAGATAGATTCTGCCGTAATTTAAATCCTGCCAAGGTACTTTGCAAGCAAATTCATTCTTACAAATTTCACCCAACCTTGATTGCATTCACCGGGGATAAAACAGTTGTTATAATCATTTTAAGAAGACATCCTAGGGTTATTTATGTGGTGTGTAATTCTTGATATTTTTGTAGTGCAATCTGAATTGCTTTTTAAAATGTACAGTGATGAGTAACTTCGAAGTGGTTTGTGCAATATGAAATAGATTAATAAACTACGTTCTGATTCTCCTTGAAATAATGTCTATTTTCATCAATAAATGTGATCTGACAGATTTGTCTTTGTGATTTTAGCTTTGTACCTAGCGAAAAAAAATAGAAAGAAGTAAAATTTTCACTGCGATTGTAAAATTCGATTTTAGTTTTCTGTGACAGCACCTTTATTTTCTCTGTGAACAGTGATCTCTATTCCCACGGGGGGGGGGGGGGGCTGTTTCAAGCAAAGATTTATGCATGTTATTCGATGAATGTATGGCAAGCCGTTATGACACTTGGTCACGTTTGGCGATCTTGTTAAATCATCTAGCAATATTACTAAATCATTGGCGATATTGCCAAATCATTTAGTGATATTGTTAAACATTCAGCGCTGTTTTCTTGTTATCTGTGGTAAGAAGAGATATGGGACCCCACGTCTTTAAACAAAAGTGTTTGTCCTTTTCAGCGACTAAAGTGGGTGTATGACGACACTACTTGTTTTGTGGCAGATGTCCAGTGTGGTCGAGTTTTATTAAAAGAATTAAAATAATTTTGCATTATGCTCTGCATTGAATCGTAACATTGAAAAAGCAATTATTGGTTGGAAAGATATTCTTCTGACTTGGACCTGCCAGTACAAGAGAGTTCAGATAATTTCTCTACCCTGGGTATAACTTTTTGTGAAATGAAAAATTGACGAGCCATCTTATTTCTTGTAGACTACAGTCGTTGAAGGATGTTTTAAGAGTGGGGATGGTTATAAAGTTACCCTTTACCGTTATAGGGGAAAGTTTGTTTTGAAAAGTCTTGCTGCTTCAGAACTATACTACCGGGTTTCCTCAATTTACATGGGAGAAAAATACTTTGACACAGTTCAACACTGTACAAATGAATGTATATAAAATAGCACCAATCCGAAGCATAAAGATTTTGTTGTGTATAAAAAGTACTAGGTGATGGACCCAAGATTTCACATTTTAAGTTCCAGGATAAATCTCTATTTAACTGAGTGTAACATGTTTTTTCCTGAAAATGATGCACAGTGGAAGCACATACTTCAGGCCTTTATTCCATGTATTAACATAAAAGATCTTTTTTCGGGCAAGATATTGCATGAATATTTAATATAAACCTTTAGCCATCTGTAAACAGTATCAGAGACAAATGGACCCAACTAGTGGAATAGAAGTACGCAATCAATTCTTGCAGTTCAATGATTTTATACTGGAAGAGAAGAGAGCCCTTTAAAAATGGTGTCGCCGAGGTATCACGTGTATCAATGATATTTTGGATAGAGATGGCAACTTTTTATCACAGAAACTGTGTATCAGAAATGTGGTTTACAAACAATTTTTGAGAATATTATCAGTTGTGTTAGCGGTGCCAGCCAAAGGAGCCAACTTCTAAATACTGAACATTATATAGCAATTTCCTCATTGTCAGTATTAACAATTGCAGTGAAAAAATAGGTTCTGTTCAAGTTCAATGTAAAAAAAAGTATTTGTCTATTTCGGAAATATTGTTAAACCTGCCTCCGAGTAACGATGGACAGAGAGTGTCACAAGTGCAGACGATGACTGGGACAAATTCATTTTTTGACGTTTAAATGCATATGAAACTAGACTGCAGAGTTTTCAATTTTTTCTGCATACATACGTTCTAACGCACGTTTGTTTTACTTTAAGTGAAAGCATAATAACTCGGAAAATTACAATTTTTGTGAAGAAAAAGACACTTTTGTACATAGATTTGGGTCATGGGGAAAATAGTTGGTTTCCAGGAACCATTTCAGGAATGGCAGATTACATGTAACCTGAATGAGATAATTAACCTGACAACAACATACCCGGTACATCATTTTGGGTTATTACAAGGATGGGAATAAACATGCTCCAAATAATTGTATACTGCAGGGCAAATGTTTTATACTTTCACCAGTAACAGCTTTTGGCGGTGTGAAGACATTTTTGCCGGTTCTGTTCGGTAGATGGAAGCAAGTGGTGGCAATGGGCGGCGATTGGATGCGCTATCGATCACCGCCCCAAATCACCAAAATATCCATATGCCACCAAAAGCTGTCACTAGTGATTGCTGTTTGTGTAGCAAACACTGAGTATTATTTAGAGGCTTCTTTAAAACATAATTTATTTGTAGAACAACGCATTTTGTGGTGTATTGACAAGCAAGATGTCTTTATGTTTTGCTGGAACCCCATTGCAAATGTTTTCGGATTCTGTAAAAAAAGGTTGTCAGAGGGCAGATGCAGAACAACTCTTCACGAATAGTATGACAATCAGCAAATTTGTTGGGATTCTATTGAAAAATTTTTGTATCAAAAACTGAAAAGGCAATGAAAATGTTGTTCTTGAATATGTTGATATGAGACCATGCTGGTCTTAAATATGTTGACTCAAATGTGATGGCTACAATACTATTTAAATAACTATTTTACTTGGACTACACAATGCAGTCACAAAAAAGAAGAAAATAGACAGAGAGCTTACTGCAATGAAATGATTTGATGTAATCTTTTTAATTAGAGCAGTGTAGTCAATATGCGCTATTAAAGACAAAAGAATACGCCACAGATTATCGAACAGATGGATTACTGGCCAAATATATAGTTTTTTCGATGATATGGTTTGTGGGAAGTTTCCCCTCCTCATCTATTTAATTCTGAGCAAAAACTCAGAGGCAAGAAAAAGATCAAGCAAACCCAATAAATCAGGCATGAATCTACCATGGGTCATAAGCTAAGGGCTAATTTGAACAGATAAACAAAAACAGACAGCTAAAGAAGATAAGATACTAAGACCAACTCTAGAAGCTTACATATGACAAGATCAGGTTCCATGGCATATGGACATATACGGTCATGCTTGGCAGAATACTACAAAGTTAGAAGGAAAGAGAAATATGGTATTATACTCTTTTAAATACAATGAACTAGATTGTGTGAATTAAAAACAAGAACAAACTCCCACCCCACCCCCCAAAATCCTAGTTGGCAGTACTCGAAGTACTGCTGACTGTGAATATCATGTTTCTGAAACACATAACCTCCATGTGTAGAATGTGAGGCAAGTGTCCACAAAATGACAAATGACTGTCGCACTCACTCCTGATTCAGCATGACAAAAGTGAATGAACAGTACTTGTGCGATGTGGTCAATAAAATGATATTGTCATTATGTGATCTATAGGCATCTTTCCACATACGGAAATGCTTCTATACTTTTGCTGACAACTGTAGGCAGTGGGTGCACAAGTCTAATGTTGGGCAATGGAGGATGTTGCCTGCAGATGTTAGCACCTCTATGTATCGTCTGACTGGTACCCTTGCTGATAGAGACATCTGGAGGATAAACAAGTCCAGCTCCACTCATTGGCTACTTGTTGTCAGGAACCGCCGGCAGGTAGTGAAGTGTCATGAAAATGAGGTACCCCTAGCATCCACTACTGTGACAGGTGATCCCCGATATTTTGTTTTGGGGGTGACTGGGGCACAATATGTCTATGAATAAAAACTCCCTGCTTGCACGAGCAAGCATTGCTTTATTCAAGTGGATTTGCTTGGTGAAATGAACAGATGGGAGACACTTGCTACATCTTCAGTAGGACAACTATGATCCACTTTATTGTGGGTACCTATTGATTGAGTAAACTACATTTTATGATTTGGTGATTAGGGAGGGTTTTTTGGGGTCTCAAGAGTGATACAAGCTTAAAGTACTTCACAATCCATGTAAAACATGTGGGTTTACTTCTAAGACTGTTATGTAACCCTCAGTTGAGAGATAATATGCATTTCTACTGTGAATTAAGTCATGTAGTACGTTTCAGGGTAAGGCGTTATGTAATTATGGCATGTGGAGATTGAAACGAATAAAGTTGGATGTTTTGAAAGGTCAATGATTGCAGATGTGATGAGATAATGCAGTCAACAATCACTTTCAGCAAGGAAGCATGTAACCTTTCACAACTGATCTTGGGCTGTTAACCTTAATCTGTCTCAGCACAATCACTGCCTCCCATCCTGCTGCTCTCAAGGTTTCCAGTTTCAGATTTTGTTGAAATAATATATTTTAGGAGGTGTTATGTTATTAGTATCATTGAAGGTATATCTGCTGTGAAAGTCCCTAAAATGTTCTT
Source organism: Hermodice carunculata (assembly GCA_964020975.1). Classification (NCBI taxonomy): domain Eukaryota; kingdom Metazoa; phylum Annelida; class Polychaeta; order Eunicida; family Amphinomidae; genus Hermodice; species Hermodice carunculata. The sequence goes on from OZ026625.1 coordinate 42,238,085, forward strand.
GGGGGGTCTTCCAGATTTACATTGAGGCATGTAGAAATTCATAAAATGGTTTCGTATTTTGAAAGTTCCAGAAATGTACAATGTTATCCTAGGTTCGTAAAGATACCCACAATGAACACCACATATACACGCATTAGGCCCGTAAGAATGAAAATCCTAGTTAAACAGACGTGGTTCTCACAGGAACGTCAAGAGTGACCTGTAAAGCTCGGACAACTCTACCCCTTGTGACAAGTTCATGTACATAAAAAGAAATATTAGAATGTAACTTATGTATCATAAGTCAGCTTGCTTTGTTGAGTTCAAGAGTAATGATAAACATTTTAGAAAATCCATGTGTATGTATATACAGGGACAGGAATGAACAACGTGAAGCATGTTACTTTTGTAGCAAATTCAAATTAGACCTCTAAATTATAATTGGTTGAATTTGCAACTAATCAACAGCATAAAATTGCATACATAATTTACCTAATATGTAAACAGTGGAATGAAAAGTGCAACACTATTTTAATTCATAGAACATGTAATATACTTTAACCCACATTTGATCAAAATGTGTACCAAAGCGTTAGATCTGTCCAGAGAAAACTCCGAGTGAAAAATACAGCGATTCCAATGAGAATCTAATCGTCAATGATGTTATACTTTGGTATTTTTTGATTAGGTCACAAGATTATACGTAGGTTGGAATGTCATTTAAAACCCATAATCTATTTTTGTTCCACTGCAAACGTGCTTGTTGTTGGTCCTGTTGATGCACAAAGGGTTAAATACTTTATGGGCACTGTTTGGTCCGTTAAACAGCAAACCATTCATTCAGTGCGCCTCTCGGTCAAAATGTGAAGACAGATTTACAGATCCTGAACTTATACCTTCAAAACTGGAATGTCAAGACGCCCCATGGCTACATAACGGATGCAATAGATAGCAGCCGAAACAATATAAGATCAGACACAATAATGTATGTATTAAAAGGGCGAAAATCAGACAACATTAAATCCGAAATATTATTGGTCATAACTCGAATAGTCCCCAGCTGATGTATATAATGCTACAGTGTTTACAGAGTTCTAAATATGTACTCGTCATGTGTTCAGGTCAAAATCCTTCAAATCACAGACCCAATTGTTCTACTTCTGTAGACTAAACATGTTTTTCATGATGCTTAACTCTGTATTAACTTGACCTTCTTTGCAGGCAGTGCATAGGCCCTTATGCTTTACGTTCCGTTTTCGATTGGATTTTGAAAAGACAAGAATGAACAGTGGGTGAATTGCCGCCTTGCTTGGCAAAAATACTACTGAATACCAAGCTGAAAACTGACCTGGAATTTCAAAACCATGTAGGCGACTGAAATCGAAAAGGGCACGTAAAACCCAGTAGAGTGTGCAGACTGCAAATATTGGTAACAATCTCATTTTTAAATCATTCAACAATATCTTCTCGGATCTTTCGATCTTTGATTCAAATGCTTTAGTCAAGCTTTTCCTTCCTTGTCCATAAAGCTTATGCACAGCTGATATAAATCCAATCAAAATCAATATGGCTTCCGTGGATATGTAGATTGCCATTACAATATCCCACACTTGGTGTGGCAACCTTCTTGACTGCCTGTGAAAGACTGAACAAATACCGCTCTGCAAGTCAGCATCTCCAAGCATATCTAAAACAGGTATAGCAATAGCAGACAGGGCCAGACCAAGAGTCCATGCGGATGCAGTCAAAATGCGTAAATGGCGCATTCCAATCTCAATGTTCCAATGTAATAAAGAGATGCTTTCAGCCACCATGATTAAATAAAGCAAAATAGTCGTGGTTGTTGAAAATATGTCTAGGCAGGCTGCCATTTTGCAAGACGTGCTATTAATCCATTTGTGCGCATGTTCAATGTATTTTCCCTCAGCTATTTCATTTTTCACTACTATCACAGTCAAGTATGCTGTGGTGCACATTTCGCACAACAGGATATTTCTGAATACAAATTCTACAGCAGATGACAGACACAATTTACTGATCCCTAACAAATAGAACATAATACATAGGATACTTATTCCCAGGACCACCCACACACCAATAACAATAGAAGATTCAGAAATGAGATTGGCACAATTGGAAATTTTGTCAAATTCAGGTTCACATTTTTTAATGCTCAAAAAAACACAACACAATTTAAAATCACTCGTCACTAATTTGAGGTTTTGGGGTTCCTTTAGCGTCTGCAATATGTCTTTCTCTATCGTTATTTTATTGTTGTCACGTATGTTAAGGTAGGATAAACTATAGAGTCCCTCCATCATCCACTTATTGATGTATGTGATACTATTTTTCTCTAGGTGCAAAGCCTTTAGGCTTTTTAATCCTACAAAGGCTTTGTCTTGAAGTAAGTTTATTCCTTTGTTACCCAGATCGAGATCTTCTAATTTATCAAGACCCTTGAAAGCGTATGAATGTATCACTTTCAATACGTTTCCAGTTAGGTCAAGATATCCTATCCTTTTGAGATTTGAAAAAAACCCTGAGGTTAAAGAGTGTATCTTATTATAGCTCAAGTCAAGATGGAAAAGATTTGGCAGTCCCATAAAAGCTCCATGATGTAGCAATTGCAGATAGTTTTTAGAGACATCTAACATTCCCAATCTTGGGAAATGTAAAGAAATATTTCTAAGATCTCTTATTTTGTTCATTGATAATATAACTGAGCTCCACACTGTGAAGCCCCATGTTGTCTGGTGCAATTGTTTGTTGGTACAGTCAACAAAAGCTCCGATACAGGTACAATTTGCAGGACATTGATCTTTGAAGTTGCAAAATTTTTCGTCATCACGAGAACTCTGGCAGTGTACTTGGCTGTCACAGACTTCATGTTGATCTAGACAAAAAGATTGTGTTCTACATCTGAATAGGCCAGGACAGCTGAAATTATGACACTGTTTTTCCTCCACTCCATAGGGACAGTCCCATCTACCATCGCAAACCATGCGAACAGGAATACAATACGTGTTTGGGCACTTGAACATGTTTGGACAAGTTGCGTCTTTACAATCTGAGAGATGGACTGCATTAGGGCAACCATTACTTTTGCCGACGTAATTTCGATAAAATACACACATATCGTGCCTTTTGAAGCACTTTTTATGCCGCAGTAGGCACAGCTGCTCATCACCTGCAAGTGCCCCTGGACAGATAGGTTTGGCGTTGCTTCCATTCACATATTCAGTAGGTGCTTGCACCGCTATTGCGACCGCGTATTCGCTAGATCTCCTAGTTTCAAAAGTTATTGTTCCATTCTCATCCTCAAATAAGAAACCTTCACAGTCTGGTTCAAGGTCATTAAGGAAATTCATAGGAATGCAATTTCCACTTGTGCAACGAAAATTCCCCTCACATTTACACAAATTTTCAAATTCATCAGAACCATCAGAACAATCTGGATAAAAGTTACATTTCTTTTCCTTTGCAACACATTGAAGATTATTACATTGGAAGGACGAATTGTCGCAATACATATTTTGGACGCACCCAATTTCATCAGAATTGTCCGCACAATCTTTGTGGAAATCGCAATAAAAAGAAATGGATATGTTTGTGGCATCTTTGCAATGAAAAAAGCGTCCACTCCTTGGGCACTGTTCTTCATCTGTCCCCAACATACAGTCGTTTTTCCCATCGCATCTTGCATCTTGAATGACGCAGGTGCCATCTGAACACTGGTACTGGTCATTCATACAATAGGATTTTGTTTGTTGGACTTTTGTTTCACAAAGAACGTTAAACACATCCTTGCTATCACATTTTTGTCCTTCAACAACATGCCATTTAACAAAAGTATTTATACTGTACGCTCGTAAAATGTTACATTCTTGGCCCTGTGACAATAGCCAGAATGACCCATACTGTGGTATGAATTTGATAAATTCCAAGAGCTGTGATACCTTAGTTTGTACAGAAATATCGGTTATATTTAAGACAGTGCTGTTACGTTCAAATGAATTACATTTTCTATGTGCACTTTTATACCTAAATGGTTTTGTAATATTCCTGTAGCTGGAGTAAATTTTTATGCATAACTGCTCAGCCCAATGCCATCCAAATGGGCAAACGTTCTTTCCTCTTTTCAAAACATTCATATGTATATCCTTGACAACCAAGGTACTGTGCGAATTGTTTCTTATGGTGGTGTCAGTCAAGTTTCTTTGATCCACTACTGTGGCCGGTGCTTTGCAGATATACCCACTGTGTGTTAGAGGCAAACTGCATGGGATTTTTATCCAGCTGCTTGAATCATGTGGAGTTGTGAGCAGCATGGCAGTGCAACGTGAAGGTAGGTCCCTGGAGGGTTGTGGAATGATATGGAGAAAACTTTTAACCAATATGCGCAGTTGTTCTGAAAAAATGACGAAAGGCGGTATAGAATTCTGGAATGGATGGTACCAGTCAGCAAACACAAGACTGTTGTTGTCCACCCACCGCATGTGCCTAGTCTGAAGATAATGATAAAAAGGAAGGAATTGTGAAAGTCGTGTGCTCAGCTGACCTACGATTCACAGACTGTGAATTTAGATTGCAAATTTTATTGACTTAAACAGTAATCAACAGGAATGCATACATTATCCTACAGATACTCAAATTGAAAATGAATTATTGAAAATGAGTGATACAGGGTATCTCCACCTAGTGATCAACTTTGTTTAACGCTCCCATATGCTACCTTTCGACCAAGTTTCAGAAGAATCTAAGTAAAAGTTTTGTAGAAAAAGTGGAAATAAGCAGAAACAGATGAAAAGCGTAAGAAGTCGATGATTTAGGGGTCCCCTGAAGTGTCCCTGTGCTATCACAAAGCAATTGGCTGGTCAATTTTTCGTGACGGAGACTTTTTACAATCTGGCCAAATATAAACAAAACAACCAAAAATTCAAGAATCACTGAAGCACATCCATTTGAACAAACTTGGTAGAAACCAATGTAAGGTACATCCCCAACAAGTATGAAATTAAACTGACCAGCCGTTTTGGAGAAAAATACGAAAATTTGAGTCTCTAATGGCAATCCCCATTAACTTACGTAGTAATCAACAAGAATGCATGCAAGACCTAGAGACCCAACAAAGGTACATCCCCACCAAGTTTTAAGTGCATCTGGCTGACAGTCTTGGAGAAGAAATAAAAAATGTGAACTAGCATTGCAATTCCAATGGATTTACATTGTAATCAGTATATGGATATGTACATTAACTGTACCTGAATTGAAAAACTCGTTAAGAATCAGGAATTCAGAGTGTCACCACCTAGCATATAACTTTGTTTAATCCGCCCACAAGTTACCTTTCCGCCGAGTTCCACAACAATCTAAGTGATGTTTTTGGAGCAGTTGAATTAGCAAAGCACAAATATTAATACAAAAATAAAAAGTTACAGCACCACCTGTTGAACAAATGAAGTTAAAAAACCCTCAAAGGTGTTCCTATGTAAGTTTGAAGTAATTGGTGAAGCGGTGAGGAGATTTTTAAAGAGTTTTTTTTCTTAAATGAACAAAAAGAAAAATAAAGAAAAATATCTGGAGTGTGACAATATGCACAAACTGGGTACAATGCCACCCAAGGTACATACCCACCAGGTTTGCAGTGAATCTGTTTGAAGTTTTTGAAGAATGTGTGACTTTCCATTGCATTCTCCCTTTTCATTATAACTAATGCGAATGATGAATTAACTAAAAAGTGTACGACAAGAATAAAAAAATATTAAAAATTAGGTATCCAGAGTGTCACTACCTAGGAAACAACATTGTTTAACCCTCACACAAGCTACATTTTTACAAACTTTCTGAACAACCTGAGTGGGGTCGGTAGAAGTGTCCGTATTGAATTTAGAAGCAACCTGCTTGGCAGTTTTGGAGATGTTTTTAGGTTTTTACCAAAAACAGACAGTAAAAGCCTTTAAAAAATCCAAATATTACTGGAGGGTCAGCATATATAGAACCTGGTAGATGCCCACTCAAGGTACATTCCACCAAGTTTGAAGCAAATCTGGCTACTTTGGAGAAGTGGCAAATGTTAATTACGGATGGACGACGGATGGTGACTGAGATTTTTGGATGATGTCAGATTTGCTGCTGTTCCTCTTGTAACGATGCTAACATGTTCATATACTCTTACTGATTTATCCTAATTTTGATATTTTGGTGAAATCCTGAAATGACAGAACCATGGCGCAGTGAACGAATGTGATGGAAATCGAGCTCAGGCAAATGCTCAATCTGTTTCCAGAGAATCCAACATGCAGTTGGGCAGAATTCGAAAAAGGTGGAACCGCAAAGAATCGTAAAAATACCGCAAAATATTTGCACTGCCATCCGCTAAACAAGTAGGTTTCAGGGACACCGGAAATATGCCTGTGCAATTTCGAAATATTCGGCTCGGTGGTTTTGGACATGAAGAGTTTTTTTATTTTATAAAGAAGTGAAAAAAAAAGTGAAAAAGCCAAGAGTCACTGGAGAGTGCCCATTTGAGCAAACTTGATGAAGACCCATCAAAGGTACATCCCAAATAAGTTTCAAGTGAACCTGGCTTACCTTAGAGAAGAAGTCGAAAATATAGATTACAGTTGCAATCTCCGTTGAATTGCATTATAATATATAGGTATGCATGCATGAAACTTCATTTTTGACCCTCTCACAAACCACATGTCCAAGTTTCAAAACAAAAAGTGATAATACTGGAGAAATAAAAAAAAAAATAGATAAACACACCAAAAAATTGTTAAACATGAAAAAATATTTCGGCACCACCTGTTGCACCAATTCAGGATTAGGGGTCCCCAAAAGTGTGCTTCTGCAATTTTGAAGCAATTAGTCAAGCGATTTCGGAGAAAAACATATTTTTTTTTAAGATTTTGCCAATGAGAATGAACAAAAATCCATAAAAGATGAGAAATCATTGAAGCGTTAACATTTGAAGAAACTGTAAACTCGCCCACAATAAATATTCATCACGCATGAACGAAAATGGACGAATGACCATAAGCTGACAAGTCAGCAGGCTTAAGAATTGAAAAATGACCAAACGTTTGAAATGAACAAAACTTGATTCAGCTAAGCATAATGACTAAATCGACACATCTTTTGAAGAAATTTGTTCTTTCCTACAAGTAAAGAAGTTAAAAAGATATGCGGCGTTAATTCAGATAGGTAACTGGAAGCAGAACGGGTTCCATTAGAACATTTTCCAGACAGTTAAGGCCGATTTCAATAAAGAATTTATTGAAATCATTTGCAATCTGGCTGAAAATTGTTAGCAGAGAGTTATTAATCAGTGAGGAAGGAATATTGTTTTGGGAACAGTGGGGAAGAAGATTGTTCACTAGACACAAGATTTCTCTGTTTCTCTCATGTCTGAGACTGATGAAGAATAATGCTCAAGTTTGACCTGGCAGACCATGAAGGTGACCTTATTTTTCATTTTTTGAACCAGGACCAGTCATCAGGTTTATCTGGTGCGATGGTCCATATAGACGTATGCCTCTGAGAGACTTCATTGTTTCGATCTCCTCATTATTCAAAAGGATTTTTCGCTTTCTAGCTCGGAATCTTTTCAAAGTGGTGTGTTTATCTACAATATCTGAAAAAAGCAGTTTCCAGGCAAGCCATGTGTCCTTTATACAATCAAAACACTCAAAGACATGCCAGGGAACAGTTTGTAAATCTGAAGAAATTCAACAGTGTTCAGGTGTTTAAAATTCCTAGATGTAATAAAATGATGGTTTGCCTTTTATCTATTAAAGTCAAGAGCAATGAAATTTAGAAGATGGTCAGCCACAGAAACTACTCCAACTCTGGAGACAAAATTGCTGTCATTGGTTGTGGTAATGTCAATGATTGTAGACGAAGAGTCTTTTATTCTGGTAGGAACCTTAATGACCTGATTTAATCCATAGGATAAGCATTTGTTCAAAATGGTAAAAAAGTCAATAGTGGTTTTGGGGTATCTGTGCAAAACAGTCATCAGTGGGACTTTACGATTGGCTCAGTTTATGTGCATTGTTAAACTCATAATGTTCGGATTCTTCAGGTCACTGATTTCTGTGAAGCTAATATTGTTATGTATGTACAAGTCAACACCTTAAGCGCCGTTAAAACCAATTTGTTTTTCTTTTCTTCAGATGGTTAAACCTTCAATGCTCACTGCTTCAGTAGTAATACGCGAGTCTAGCCATGTTTCTGTAATGGCAAGGATATTTGCTTGAAGTTCGTTTATGGTATAGGCAATCTCTTCAAGGTAGTATAACAAGCCACCTTTACCGGCATGATACAACTTATTCTTAAACCTTTACTGTCTGTAAACAGCTTTGCTGCAGAGAGTATGTATGGGATAAACTGTCTTCACATGGATTTCCTATAGAGCTATTATTACTATCATTCAAATAGGAGCCAGAAAAAGGATGTAGCGTGCAGTAGATACAATACCAGTCAGGTTCAGGGGTAGTTTGGTGCCGTCTATAAGTAGGCAAGTCCATTTGAATGCATCTGGAGTGATACCAGGTGGACATCACAGATATCACATGTTATTATCATTTGGTTTGACTTCACAGGCTTCATGCAGATGCCACATGTTTTGCGCCATATTTATGGGCTGGAAGCAATGTCATGCCAAGAGAGGAGCAGTTCAAACTAATGGCTGAAGAGGGTTTAACGTTTGGTCCAGCACTGCCTGGTCTGGCTGCGAAACTTGGAGCAGATTGAAATAACACATCGGTAGCAGACCACAGTAGATTGTGAAAGTCAGTATGGAATAGACAAGGATCCACGAACACCTGGAGTGACACATTAGTATGAAGGGTGGGTAGTTGTTTAGGTTGAAGTCTTATGATGATGGTTGAAATACTAAGTGCCACTAGGAATGAGGTCTGGACCATGTCTTGTTGCAAGGTGCTCTTAATCTTCACGGGAGGAAGTACAGCTTTTGACTGGGGAGCTGGGCAGGCCCAGTGCAGTATAGCAAAATGCTTATGACTACTTGCTTCAAATTATTCAGTGTCCCATTTTCGAGTGAGTCATGAACTTTCCTCAACTTGCTTTGGGGGCCTAAAAATCTGTTCAAACGGACTATCATATACTGTGTAACTACAGGCATGCTGCTACTTGACTGAGAGGTCTCTTTCCAGTGTACATGAATCCAGCATCCTGATGATAATTTACAGCAGTTCCTTTCATGAGGTGCGACTTGGGTCATAGTGGTCTTGACTAAATTAAACTGAGAAAAATTTCAGAACAGTCGTTAAGGTTTTATCTGTTAAACACTTGACAAGTTATGCAAAATTTTCATTGTGATCGAAGTTACAGTCGCCCCAGTCGCCCATTACAGTGGTTCCCCTCTTATAAGGACCCCTGAAGAGAGGCCATCCCCTCTACAAAGGCCACCTCTACATGCAACAAGTATGGCATTATCATTGTATTTTATCCCTCAAAAGAGGCCACCCTCTTAAAAGGTCATTTTTTTCGTGCATTTGGAGTGGCCTTTCAAGAGGGGGACCACTGTATACTAAATGTAGGACCTGGACTAGCTTTAGCATATTTTCAAGCTTATGAACAGCACTGCTCTTGTCACAGAAGCACAGTACAATGGAAGTGTCTGTTTTATGGTTTTGAACAGTTGTGGACCAAATCAAAGTTCTCATCTGCTTATACGCCGTCTGGTAGTTTAGACTTAATCATTGGCTTGGATGAATGAAAGCTGTCTCCATCCCAGATGAAGGGACAAAACTGGTGCGCAGATCAGTTATCAAATGCTTAAAATTTTGAATTAATTTGATGAGCCATGTTGACTACTATTGAAATCTAGAAAACCGTGGAAGCGACCCAGTCAGCACATGCTGCTGCTCCAGCTACAAACTCAAAACTAAATTAATTATTGTTGCAGCCATGGCCCTGTTACCTTCCTGTCCAATCGGTTACCTGTAACTTGGCACGTGACATAGTTAACTTTTGCTGTTAAATGTAGACCCAAATAATGGTGATACACGTTCTACCTATGAGAGTGGCAGCCTTGCCAACACAGGTAACCAAAGTCTTTCATTGTCTGGCCCTAAACAATAACCCATGTGCGAGTATACAAGCACAATGGCTTAATTGGCCTGTTAATAGCTGAATGCACAAGTCACGCCCCAGTGGTCTTGTCTGATTTCCTGCAAGGGTGTGGGTATTTTACAAAGAAATACACTAGGAATGTGAACATTTTCCCTAAAAACTGACCACAGAAACCAGGGATACACTTTATATGAAAAATGCTTAAAAGAAAGTGTTTCAGTCACACTTTATGCTTTATATACTTAAATTATGAAATGCCCAGTCAATGGTGGAGCACATACTTTATTCAAATTTATCAAAGTTTGCATTGTTTTTTATTGTTCTTCATGTTCACTCATGCATTTCACGCACATACACTATTTGCACAATACCTTTGTTTGGCGTTGAAAAAAGAATATGTGATTGACTCCTTGTCCCCAATCATTCAGCAGCGGTTTGACACGTATGAAAAAGCATAAGTGACCTAGTCCCAGAAAACAAAGTGGCGTCACTTGACAAAAAAATGTAGTGAATTCGAGTTGTCCCTTGACAAAAAATGTCAAAAGCTGGATGACAAAACTGAGGCTCCGGAGCAGTACTCAACATATAATTACCTATGTATTGTCAACCCTTGACTGGAGGCACCTGGATAAAACACTGACGAAATGCTGCTGAATCTTTTAAAGGAAACATTGGATGCCCCTGTAGCCGATTAAGAAATTAGCTGATGGCAACGTGTTGGCAAGTCTGTACCTGGTAAACCTGGGCCGATAATTGTAAGGCTTGTCAGTTACAAGATACGGGCCAGAATCTACCAGGCCAACAGTAAACTGAAGGGAGCCGGAGCTGCTGGTTGGGTCATTTACGTGAAGGAGGACCTCACCAAAAGTCGCGCAACGGTCGCTTTTCAAGCCTGTGATTTGAAAGGGCAGGGCATCATAAAAGACACGTGGACTTATGATGGGAAGATAGTCATTCGACACAACAGTGGTCAGTTCCACCACATCAGCAAACTGTCACATCTTCAGAAATTCTTATAACCTGAGCACAGGTCTCTTATTTCTGGGGTTTCCGTGCTGATGGTCCAGCGGTAGCAAGTTGTTCTTTTCATTTGTTCATTTGTTTTCTGTTTATATTGCCACAACGATGATTTGTGATGTCGGCTACTGCTCACATCACACTTTTTGTGTTTAACTTGTGTTGCATAAAATTCGACAAATAATAATATGCTACTTTGATACAATAATACAATGCGTGTGTGACGCACCGCTACGTACCGGATATGATGGGTATAAAACTCAAAGGCTTTGCTGACAGTACAATACATGCATATGAGTACTTAATAGGGGATGCACCTTTAATCCCTTGAGTAATCCTCAAACATCCTTTGTAATACTAATGATTGATAATCCTGATATATGTATTTTTTTCTGAATTTTTGTGTGTGTCTGTTTACATCACTGATCAAAATGACTGTGAAATCTTAAACTGGGACACTTCATCTGTGTTTCGATAACAAATGAAATGTGTGCTCATGCTAGACTCCACGGTTGTACCTGGCAACATATACGTAGAAGAACTGTTACGTTGGCCTTGCAGTAACAACAACAGTTTTTAAAGCTTATATCTGGTTGCCCCATGCAAATATGGACGTACTAAATGGGGCACCTGTGACAATTCTCTTTGTCATTTCTTGGCTCCAACACTTCCCTTTTTGCTAAGCGAAGTACACATGTATGAACGCCAAAGCCTCGCTATCATTTCAGTTTTATTTTTTGTTTCTTCTGTGTGTCTAGCTTACCAATCGCATCTGTTGGCCCTCAATGTGTACAACATATTCACGTGCTTGTTGTCTATTCATTACTGTATTTACCTGTTTGGTATAAAGCCATCACTCCCGTCATGGCGATTGATATGCATCGCTGCATTCATCAGACACGGCAAACTGCATCTTGGGCCTGGCTGATGTATTTCTGTTGTTTGTGTTTTTTTTATAACTGACATAAAGTACTTGTTGTCAGTTTTACATTTCCTATGCATCTATGTACTGCATGTCATTCATGTTCACTTTGTCTTTGTTGGGGCTGTTCTTGTTCACCTGCCTTATGCAACTGTGATAATGTACCCGTGTTATTCGTACATTGGCGCCATTGACACCGCGACTCCTTGTGTTGACATTTTGGATGGTAATCTACGCACGGGTTTGCTATGTACTAGCTATATAATTATTCGACAAAGTACTGTCTTGCCATCAAGCATATTTGTAACTACGTACATATTATGTGTCTTGTAGTAATCAAAGGTACTCATGTTTAATCCGTCGCAGTTTTCCAACATATATATATATATATATATATATATATATATATATATATATATATATATATATATATATATATATATATATATATATATATATATATATATATATGTAGCATTCCTTATACATGTTGTTTGTTGCTTTACCCACGTTTCTTTGTGTTTAGGGGATGCAAGATTGTGTATAAAATTACGCGCTCTTAATATTTTCTCCTACTGCATATACTACAACAATTTGAGTTTTCATACTCATGACATTCTATCTTTCGTGGCAAACATATGTTCTGAAATACATAAGTTGATGTGCTTTTTAATGAAACTACTTCATTCAAAGTTACGTCTATTCACATTAATTGCTATAGATATTTTAAGACTGGTGAGAATTGGGCACTACACCATGTGTCATGATGTACTCTGTGTATTGAATTGCATATCTTGCACCACATGCACAGTATTAGTAACTTTCAGCTCGACTATGTATAACAAACTGGTCTGCATCAGCTCAGGTGCAGTATACACTTATGCACCAATGGTATTTTGTGTTCTCGGTGACCCGTTTTGTGATGATAATCGAGGGTTAAGTGTGAATTCCGACATCGTATATTTTCCACTCCACGAAAGATGTGTTATTTATGTACGGTGTGCACTTGCATATCTTTTTTGTTTCGATACCCAGTGGCTGCGACACGTCCTGTTAACAAAATTTCTTGTTTGCTGTAGATACAAATATATACGTGTTATATCATTACAAACGATATTCTGTACTTGCAACTTGTACTTCATGCGTACAGCCGTCCCAGATACTACAGTCACATATATACACTTTCTATGTACATGTGATCCTATTACGATTCTCGCAATTTCCTTATTGTTTTATATATGGCTAGCTGGCATTTTTTCTAAATAGCTGTCCCACTACGTATCGTCGGACCTTGTTTGTAAAAAACATTTGTTATTCATGTGAGAACGGGAAACGTACTTGTTTGGATTTTTACCTGTTACTAATCTGTCTTCTTCTAATTCTGCTCGCAGGTTATATCCATCTCAATCCTGGTCCGGAAGTGGCCTTCGTGACATCAAATTATATCATTTAAACATAAGACGTCTAAACAAATATGAATTAAGGCACAT
>OZ026625.1:42251793-42254293 GCA_964020975.1 Hermodice carunculata
TCGTGCAGATATCGCTAATGAATTTGACACAATAGCATTGTCTGAAACACTTCTGACCGACTCAACACTGGACGATCTACTTTTTTGTGAGCCTTTCATGGTATATTGTGTAAGAATCGTTCGCATGGTCCTAGTGGTGGAGTGGCCTTATATTGTTCTGAATCGTTTATAGTTTCAAGACGTCATGATTTGGAATCTCCTGATGTAGAACTACGTTGGGCTGAAATAGGGGTGCTTAGTAAAAAATTCCTTCTAGGTGTGGTGTACAGACCCCCAAACGCAACTAGTTCCTTTTGGGAATACGTACAAGATAGTATCGATCTAGTAAAGAAATCCAGTGTCCGGAATATAATTATAACCGGTGATCTCAATTCCGACTCCAGAACTCCTTCTGGTCGCAAATTCGAAGATTTTGTACCGCTTATACATTCTCTCTGCATATTGACAAGCCTACACGAATTACCAAACATACGGCTACCTGTTTGGACCAATCTATTTCAAACGTTACCAACTTCCCATCTGAACATAGAGTGAGTCCTCCTCTAGCCGAACTGTGACCATTCTATTATTTCAATCAACATTAAATTTCAATTTAAAAAAGTTCATGTATAAGTGAGACACCTTTGGGATTTCAGGAAAGCAGGTTTCAATCAATTTAGAAATCACCTGAATATTGTCCACTGGGAAAGTTGTTTCAAGTCAAATGATGTAGATAGATGTCGTCTGGCCTGGTCAGAATGTTTTTACAAGCGGCACGGCACTGTATCCCAAATAAAGATGTAACAATTCGACCTCACGATCTTCCATGGTACAATTCTACACTTAGCTGCTATAAACTCAAACTCATGGGACACATACTAAGGCCAAATCTAAATCGCGTTGGCAACAGCTGCCGGCTTCAGAAAGTGTTGCTGAAATACAATGAACTTCGCAATACCTATCAAGAAAAATTGAAGCTCGTTGAGTGTAAATTTAACAAAGATCTCTGTGAATCCCTGGCTAATGGTCCCAGGGGCAAAAAAGCATGGTGGCACACAGTTAATCATTTTATGAAAGGTGATACATCTACTGCAATACCATCACTACTGATTAACGTAACCATGAAACCGATAGCCTGTCCAAAGCAGAGTCCTTCAACGACTGTCAATGCAACGTTGACACTTCAACTGCACCTAATCTGCCACAGCCCAAGTTACCTAACAATACCTTAAATGATATAGTGATAGCTGAAAGTGAAGTATTTGATATTAAAAAATCACTGGATGTTACGAACGCCACTGGTCTAGAAAATATTGGCCCCAAACTGCTCCATGAAGCCGCACCTTTAATTTATATACCTCTCCCTAAATTTTTTCATCTATCTCTGCAGAAAAACATTTTCCCTTCTGAGTGAAAAAGGCCAATGATTGTCCTCTATACAAAAAGGGCGAAACAAGTTCATGTAACAATTAAAGGCCCATATCTTTGCTTAGCTGTATAGGAAAAGTCATAGGGAAAATTATATTTGAAAACGCTTTTAATTTCTTTAGAGAGAACATGATTATAAGCACAAATTAATTTGGGTTTACACCAGGTGACTTCACTGTTAATCAGTTACTTTCTCTCTATCATGAATTATGTTTGGCTGTTGATTTACAGAAAGAGGTTAGACGCGTTTTTTTTTTTTTTTTAGATGTAAGCAAGGCATTCGACAAAGTTTGACATCAGGGCTTATTGCATAAGTTAGCCTAAAGCAGTATCACTGGACATATTCTTTCGTGGTTCAGTGATTACCTTTCTAACCGTAAACAATGTACCACGTCTTTTCTTAATATACATAAGCTATATTGTAAGCATAGTCGAATCTGAAATCAAGCTTCTTGCCGATGATACCTCCATGTTCCTTACAGTTGACCATCCCATCGCAGCCGCAACATCTTTAAATTCAGATCTTTCTTCAATTTTTGAATGGTCAAATGACTGGTTAGTATCTTTTAACGCGTCAAAGACAGATACTATGATTGTTTCTAAGAAGCAACGACCAATAGATCACCCTCCATTTGGGTTTGACAATAAAAGCCGATCTCGAATGAAACGAACATATAAACCAAATTGTCTTAAAAGCAACAAAGCAATTGAATATCATGAAATCTCTACACTACGTTTTGAACCACAAGACATTGGAAATTATCTACATATCTTATGTGCGACCTATTCTCGAGTATGCCAGTGTGGTATGGGACGTCTGTACACAGGGTGATGAAAACCGTGTGGAAAACGTTCAGCTTGTTGCGGCATGTGTAGTAACCAGGGCAATAAAAACTACTCCAACAGTGAAACTCTTTGAAGACAATGGATCGGCAACATTTTCCAAAGGCGCGAGAATTCGAAATTGATTCAGATGTACAACCTTGTTCATACTTTAATACCAAGTTATGTACGACATATGTTTCCAAACATTCCATTGCCTGATAAGACTTTCAATTATGACACTCGCAGGCGGCTCGAATTACCACACTTT
>OZ026625.1:42256793-42299293 GCA_964020975.1 Hermodice carunculata
CCTTGGTTCGCCATATTAAAGAGGATAAATCGAACGTTGTGATCATAACTTTGCAGATCTAGGTTACGCAAATTGTGCACACATGGCTTGGTTGATCGTAATATATCCTCTCGCACCTGACAGTTAAAGCAAGTAATCAAGGGAAGCATATTCAACAGACAGACCTTGTTGAGAGCTACAGACACGTATTGCCATTAGATTGCCTGCTTGTGAGCATCTTCGTATGTTCATTTTGAATATCTATTATGTATTTCGACATCAACGAGCCGCAGTTGGCAGTGGCCCCAGCTCTATGCCACCACGAATTTGCAGCATTCATTGACAAATAAAACTACACTGAGCTCTGCGTGTACTGAAAGATGTCGACAGATTTCAGAGATAAGCCCCGGTCTAAAATCCTATGTTTCTACCGGCCATAAAGTTATTTTCAAGTCTAAGTAAAGAATTGTTGAACTGGATATACAGATGTGATGAACGTTTCCATATATAGGGAGGATAAAGAAGCATTATTAGCCAACTGTCTATGATTGCTTTTGGCTATCAATGCAACACTAGAAAGCTCACAGTGCTCATGACTACCTTTGAAGTATGTACATTGATGCTGATGATATTGTTCTGGTGTAGTTTACACAACCATAACCCTTCCCTGCTAATTTTATCCAGATGCCAATTGTCAACATTAACACTAAAAATTTCTGCTTAACAAACAGCATTTACATGAGACATGCTGGTGAGACCTATAAGATAAGCACGTTGTTTGTTTTGCTTTTCATGGGTTAAATGTTCGTCCCGCACCGAGAAAGCTGCTGACAGTATATTCTAACAAGGTCATTTTATTTGTTACCAAGGACAAGGTTTACGCAAATTGATGCACACCTTTTGTTTTCTACGCCAACATTAGTGCATTGTAAATACTTACCTCTTTCCAGTTTTGTAATCCAATAAAGACAGCCAGCCTGGGAGTCAAGTAAGACTCTTCTGTCCACTTTGTTTTAAGAATGTGCAAGATAAACTTAAGTTCATCATCATTTAGAATTGAAACAAGATCTGCCTTCATCTCTGTCAATGTGGTGCACTGTTGTCGTGCACCCTCCCACGTAAGCTCCTCCTTCAGAGTACCATGTCTGTACGTGTAGCAGAAATCTCTATGTAATTCCCACCCTCCAGGACAACTGTAAATTGAATTCATATGTTGCACAGATTGGTAGGGAAATAAATGGACAAAAACATAGAACCCTCGGAAATCGTTAGAGTGATACTCTTCCAAAGTTCCCCATATCTGAATCCTCCGTGAGTTAATAGTTCTTATTGAAATGCTCTCTCTTTTAAGTACAGTATATGGTATGGGCCTTAAAGTCCTGATATAATATTTGTCGTTCTTCATCGTAGTCTCAGTAACAATCAAGTTTGACTTTGAACAACTCTTGAAAGTACAGACAGACTTATAATCAAATGATAACGCATATATATCAAGAACAAAATAATGTGTGTAAAAGGTGTTGACAGGGCCGCTAAGACCAAATAGATAGTATGGTGCAGGCGTGTTTGGTTTTGTCATTGAAAAATACGGCAATCCAATTTTTCCACATGTAATAGGATGAATAAATGAAAATAGGTTTCTAGGAATTAGTATCGTCCCTGGACTGCAAGTAGAAGTGTTAGTTTTGCTTACCCAGGGGTCCGAGATTATAAGTCCAAATCCTGATGAAGACCAGGTACAGTTTGCATTATATTGAAATGTTGCATTATTTGATTGCCTGGTTATATGAGTCTGAAACGGAACAATACTTGGGTCCTTTATGGGATGGGCATGCAACGTTGCTACAATTTTGCAATCTTTTTTACCAGGACGAGGACTACCATTAAAAGCCTTGAGAACAAATGTATACCATGACCTGCTGATAATATCCACGCGGATATTGTGGCGTATTTCTTTGGGACGGGGATAGTTGAGCAGCATAATACATTTACCCTTCTCTGGACTGACAATAATATGTTTGTCATGATGATTCCGGACGACTTCAGAGACCAGACCAGGGGCAGACTGACCAGATAAAAGTGTCTCCAGCACAACGCCACGACATTTTGTGGTAGAAAACAACAGTTTGATGAAACCTCCTCTCTGATATCCCCCTGTATCTACGTACATGATCATCTCTAAACTGTTATGAGATGAAACAATTGCACCACCAGCTCCTGAGAATAAATAGTCTGAACGAACCCCACAAATAGGTCCATATGTTTGCTTCCCATCAATGAATACCATGCCGTCTGATTCACAGTTTCCTGCGTTCGGTCCATCAAATACATACTCCAGTATTAACACTTGTATGAAATAGCGGCTCGGTGCTATAAAATTATATTTAAGGTACAAGCCTTTTTTCAAAACGTCATAATTAAAATGTTGCATTTCTCCGACAAATAACGTTCCTTTATACATCATTTTTGAGTCCATTTCAACAGATACAAACGTAACTTTTAATTTTGAAATTTGAAACGAAATGTTGCGATTTGTTATCACAATAGTATACGCAATTAGAAGTTGAAAAAGCATAGATGTCACATTTGTACGCTTGTCACGGGATTGGGAACCCATAATACGTGTTAAAACTTTTGAAATAACGTACCTACCATCAAAAATTTCAACAACAGATCCATTGGTCCAGACATCCTCAAGGGTTAGATTGAGCTGAACCAACTTTCCTATAGGTACCCTTAACAACCAGAGATATATCTGGTTAGTGCTTTCAACCTCTATCTCCAGGTTGGGGGTCCATAAAATCTGTCCATGAGGTTGCTTCAGAACCACTATATCTCCCAAAACTTTTCCTGCTTTGTCAATTGCCTCAAAGGATGCGTAAAACCCAAAGAACTCATTCACTCCATCAGAAACAAATTCCGCATAGAGAGCGTTTCCAGATGTGTACAGACACCATGAATATCTCATTCCACAATAACGACCGATCAATTGATCTCCTTTGCTTTTGCCATCGTGCACTGTAACATAATCATATATACATCCATCGCCCGAATATTCCAAATAGAACATCTCAAAGGTAAGATTAATTCTTAAATCAAAATTCACTTCAATACTCCATTGACATACCATGTTTGGGCTGTATAGTTGAACTCTGTGGCCCTGTGTCTGACGCAGAGCCTTTAGACCAAACGAGCCACATGGGGACGTGATATAGCGCAAGTCACCACATCCGCTTTTTCCAGTACCAACGTTACAAATTGAATTTTTCATCTTTGTCACAAGCTCTACGATTCCCAGTAACGTTGTTTGAATGGTGTTACTCTTGCCAAAAAAATCAACACATTTGCACAAGGAGTCGTTATCTCTTGAGTAGGATATCACTGCGGAGTGAAATGCTTTCAGGCTGTGGCATATGGATGGTGAGACTGGACTCATCAGTATGAGTATAACAAACACAAATAAGCCCAGCATCTTTTATTGATCAACAACAAATCCAATTCAAAGAAATACCCATACCCATTACCATCAATGTTGTGCTCCAATTTTCAAGAAGTCAACTATAACAAAAACTTGTCTTGTTTCCAAGATTCAAGATATCCTGTGTAAGGACACTCTGGTGATCAAGATATTGTAGATAATAACACTCGGTTGTAGGTGGTAAAATTTGTGCTCTGTGCCTTATTTCTGCTTTATTTTCAAAAAGTGAAGAGTAAACTGTCATAGTACATATAACAAATACAGGTAGTTATAAATACGCGTACGTTAAATATCTTAGTTTTCTCGTGTTTAAATACGTATGTCGCCCAAAGGAAAGTTTTGGATATGGTCTCTGGCTTTATTATCTGCGTTAAGCACAATGTCAAGAGTTTTTGTTAAACCACCAGATGTGCGTGAAAGAAGATACAGTAAGATATGAACGGGAAGGTTGGACTCAGGAAACCCTTCTTGCATAACAAGGCCGGGCACCCAAGGAAACTGCGATGAAAGTTAAGACTCCAGTCACCAAATGTTTAAACAATTTTTAGAGCTCAAATTTTTTTTGGGTGGGTATTGATTTGAACGTCTTACAGAGATATTACTATAATGAGTACTATATTATTATTTCCATGCATTCGGTGGATATAGCCAGGAGGAATTCCTAACGATTTTCCTTTGAAAAAACCTTGCTTTTTACATAGCTTATTCATATTGAGCACTAATGTTTAAAAATTATAACCTGTATCTTACAAAATTTTTAAATGACCATGACGGTTCCAGAGAAGAAGTTGAAGATAGCTTTTATATGCCAAAATTTGTCATTTTTTAAATCGCAGCCCAATTTCTTAAACAAATTAAGATCTAGGGATACCCACAAATATCCTATACAATTTCAAAAACAATTGTTCAAACGCTTTGGGAGAAAATTTCTTCAAGATGTTGCAAAGAAATAAACAAAACAACTCATTGAAACTACGAAACGTATCTGAGCATGACCATTTGAACCAACTTCCTAAAGACCAACCAAAGGTACATCCCCACGAATTTTTAAGAAAATGAGGTTGACCGTTTTGAGAAGTTTAAAAATGTAAATTGGCATTGTAATGACCATAGACGTGCATAGTAATCAATAAGGATATGTGCATTAACTGACAAGCATCCGAATTGAAAAACTCACTGAAAATCAGAGACTCACAGCAATACCACTTGGCGAACACTTTTGTTTGACCCTTCCACCGGCTACATTTCTACCAAATTTTAGAACAACTTGATCGAAGATTTTCGAGATGAAATCAAAATATCAAAATCTACCAAAACATAATAACAAAACAGAAGTCTCAGTGCTACCTGGTAAAAAAGTTAAGGTCTATTGTTTCGAGCAGTGTTTCTCTGCGATTTCGAATCCATAGGCAGTGGTTGCGGAGAAGGAAATAAAATTTAAAACTTTGCCAAAAAACCCAAATCATATCAAAATAAAACTAACCAGACCACAACCCAAGGTAAATAGTCACCAAGTTTAAAGAGGGTCTGGCCAACAGTTTTGGAGCATCCTATAAGCTAAGCTGACCGACATGTCAGTTGAACTAAAAATTCATGAAAAAAAATGAAAGAAACTGTAGCACCATCTTTTGACTAATCCTGGCAGAAGCCGATCCAGGGGACATCCCTTCCAAGTTTGAACTGAGTCTGACGGTTTCAGAAAGGTCGAAAATACGAATTGTTGATGGGCGAACGAAGGCCTATCCTGTAAGGTCAGCTGACTGACAAGTCAGCCGAGCTAAATTCGTTTGAACGTGAACATGTCCGAAGCACACCCAAGGTACATCCTCACCAAGTTTGAAAAGGCTCTGCTTGACCTTTTTGGAGATAAATGCATATCTGCATGCATTTACAAAAGTATCTGGATGCTAACGTACTGACACACCGTAATTATAGTCTTAGTGATCACACCAAAAATTACAAGTTAACAGCAAGGCTACCAAAGCGAAGTGCACTCCCGTGCAGTTGGAAGAGAATCCACTACGCGATTTGGAGAATAGGTCGAAATGGACTGAAAGAGCACATATACATCTATGTCTGCTGTTTTTGCGTCATTCAATTTTCCTTCCTCCTTAACAATTTCTAAATTCTAAATTTTATACATAATATCTTTGACGCCATATTCTCAAAGTATTGTGTTGCATTGCAGTATTTTTGTTACTGCACATTATTTTTGTTGATTTGGAAGTACCTGGAAGTTTAAAATCAGTTATCATTATCAAGCCAAATAAGATATGTCGAAATACATAATAGCATTTACAACAAGGCAAAATAAAAAGTATCTACAGGAACGATAGTAGCGGCTATGTTGACAAAAAATCGTTCTTTTGCATAACTCAAAATATTATGAACCGATTTGAATGATATGTAGCTCTATGGATACCTGACGTCAGGTCACGCACAAAAAAAGGAATTGCCCTATCAAGTTCGAGGTTTAAGGTCATATGGCTGTCCAAAAAAATCATCGTTTTATGCAAAAAATCCCAAAATTTGTACACGCAAAATCTCAGAGATGGTTGGGGCGTGCAAGTTGTCATTCTCGCGGGACTACTCTTCTGCCCTTAAGTTTTGCACCCGATGTGATTTGTTAGCTTGACCTATAGTTTCAAAGTCACTAACTTTTTCAGTTTATTTTTTGCTAATATTTGGAAGGTCATAAGTCTGAGTTTGGAAAACTATTGGCCAATGTTGAAAATCCTTCTAGTACACTGCAAGATAATGCATTCAATTTGTGACTTTGACCTAATTTTAAGGAGCGCATGGCCTACATATCAAAAATACATTTTGGCCTACATCTCAAGAAGTTATCAACGGATTTGAGCAATGTTAAGTTTGTTGCATAGCTGTACTCTAGGCTGACTGTTTAAATTCATATTTGACTTTAAAAGGTCAAGTTCATTTGGCGATCTGAATAGTTTTAATGTGATATAATTTCCTTAGCACGTCACTTTTCGTCCGTATTTTACCACGTTGGGCCCAAAATATGGGAATTGTAACAGCGCATATTTTTGGTGCATAAAACTTGACCTTTGCATAGGGAATGCAGTAATGCACACACCTATGATTGTCACAAATGACCTTTTAAGATCATTGTCATTCATCGTAAAAAACCTTCGTTTTGCCAAAACTCAAATAATTTTTATCTGATCTTGTTCAAATTGGGCTAAAAATGTACAAAATGTATCGATGCACATTTTTGTGATTTACATGTCAGCTCTAAAAGTCAAAGGTTAAGGTCATTTGAACCTTTGAAATTTTCATGGGGCCGTAAGACGGTCAATGCTAATCCAATTGGAATCATGTTCGTACCCAAGCTGTAGCTATTGTGACACTGTATAATTTTGTAAATTACACGTGAGCTATAAAGGTCAAGGTCATTTGGCCCTTTGAATATTCATGGACCTTTAACTCGATCAACTTTCATCCGATTTTGACCATGTTGGGGTCAAATTGTAGGTATTTTAACACTGCAAAATTTTGTAATATACATGTGACCTTATTTGGCCCTTTGGAATATTCCTTGAGCCATAATTCGATCAATTTTCATCCAATTTGGACCATGTTTGGGTAAAACTGTAGGTACTGTAACAATGCACAATTTTGCCAAGTAGATGTGACCTCTAAAGGCCAAGGTCATTTGGCCCTTTGAAATATTCATTGAGTCAAATCAATCAAACTGCATACGATTTGGACCATGTTTGGTCTTATATTAGCTATTGTTATATGGCACAATTTTATAACTTTACATGTGCGCTCTAAAGGTAAAAGGTCAAGGTCACTTGGTCCGTTGAAATTTTCATTGAAACATAACTCGGTTAATTTAATCCCAATTTGAGCATGTTGGAAAAACTGTATCTATTTTGACATTGCACAACTTTGTAATTTACATGTGACCATAAAGGTCAGAGGTCAGGATCATTTGGCCCATGGCAAATTTTATTGAGGCATAAATCGGTCAATTTTAATACAATTTGGATCATGCTGGAAATAGTTGTAGCTATTGTCTCACAACACAAATTTGTAATTTACATGTGACCTCTGAAGATCAAATTGCTAGAAGGTGAGATGACTAAAGGGGACCCCGTGAGAGATTATTAATAATAATCAAAAGTGTAGCTTAATCAATTTGCCTTAAACCCATTGATATGCAAACATCTGGTAATTGTTATGTGTACACTTATTGGACATGATCAAAAGTTAATCCAATAAATATCGGGCAATGGGCTTAAACCCATCTGGCAAACAACTTTGGTAGAGGTTTACCTGATTCCTTTTTGTGTTTAAGTAAACACTGGCAGTAGTTTTAGAACATTGAAAAGCAAGACAAAACTAAATATTCTGTAATTCTAAGTGTCATTGTTAAGCAAACGGCAGATCCGTGATGCTCCAGAAGTGTTTTTGTGCGATTTTGATGCGACTTGTCAAGCAGTGACACATGTCTGTAAGGTTTATGTTTTACATTTAGATATTTTTATAATATCATTTAAGCATAGCCTATAGTGGAAAAACGTTTTGAAACCTAGCCAAGGTATATCGCCTGTGAATATGAAGTGGATCTGCTCTATGGTTTTGGAGGGAACTACTTATATGTTCATGTGCACGGTTATCCCAAAACAAGCCACTGCTCTTCTGACCTATCACGTAAATTTTAAAAAATTGTTAAAGCTGGATAGTAAAATAATAATAGCACCCCTTATTGTACAACTTGAG
This sequence comes from Hermodice carunculata, assembly GCA_964020975.1. NCBI lineage: Eukaryota > Metazoa > Annelida > Polychaeta > Eunicida > Amphinomidae > Hermodice > Hermodice carunculata. Next base: position 42,265,000 of record OZ026625.1, read on the forward strand.
AGGTTAGGACGCCAAGCTACCTTCCCGATAAGGTCACAGAAAATCCGTTCAGTAGTTTGGGAGAAAGCGAAATGTTTAAAAATACATTGTCATTCATTCATACATAATTAGTGGGAAAAGTCATGGCACCCCCTGTGGAACAAACTAAGAGCTAGTGGCACCCAAAACTCTTCTTTAAAAATTGGCTCAACCAATTCAGAAATTTTAACCTTTCCCAAAAACTTGAAGACCCCCCCCCCATCATCTAAATATTGCAAGCAGTAATGCAGCATGACCTAACGAATATACCTTGTACTGACTTAACCAAAGTGCAGCCCCTTCAAGTATAAAACAACTTCGTCCATGCTTAACGAGAAGTCCAAATTGTGAACTTGTTCCTGCATAATGACGATGCACGAATTAATCAGCCTCCAATAAGCTGAGCTGCTGACAAGTTAACTGAGATGAAAGTCGCAAAAAAAAAATGATGATAAAAAAATAAATAAATAAAAAAAAAAGAAATAAAACAGCTGTTAAAACAAGTATTCATAGGTGTTTTTATGCGATTCCACAGCAATCAGTTCAAAGTCATGAGCCCAACACAAATTACTGAAACAAGACGGTTGAAAAAAAACCAGATCGAACCCCCCCCCCCCCCCAGAAGATGTGCATGCCGAATGGATTTGAGGATAACCTGGTCACTGTTTTGGAGCGGTGAAAATAGTAGCTGTTGAAGAAGGATAATTTCATTTCTAGATATGATGATAAAAGTGAATTTTAACTTGAACATGTGAAAAAGGTGATGATTCTGAATTTAACATATTAAATTACCCTTACATGTATGGAAACATTCCACTTGGGCCAGCTTGTGGTGTCCATGTGTCAAGACGTATTGTCTTTGCCTGCGTATGCACTGATTTTGGAAACTTTGACTTCAAGTCGATCACTTTAATGTGAAAAGCTTGTGGAACAGGGATATTCAAAAATAAATTAAAGCAATCTTTTTTGAGTTTTTTCACGAAAAATGAAAGTTGATCATATAAATATCAGGTATATAAATGAGTGCTACGTAAATGACGTAGTAAATAGGTAAACCTTACAATTTTACCAGACATTCTATACAATTCGTGAATGAGGCAAGGTATTGCTTAAAGTAGATAGTTTCCATTAACTCAATTAAAGCTGCTACTAACTTCAGTTCGAACCTGTCTCAAGTCAGGAGAGAGATGTTTTCCTTCACACTGGAGTTGAAATAAATTGATTTGTATAAAAATGATACTTTATTGTCAGTGTGTCTACTTTGGACATCTTGGTTTTGACTGCTTGTTTGTGGTGAATTTTGATCATGTTTTCTCTAATTTTCGGTGCAGATTCTCTGGCATTGTTGAAAACTGTTTTTACTACATATTTTTCATGACTGTTATTATTTTATGTTTTCAGTGAGACATCTTTTGAGGTTTTCAATAAAGAATGTACAGCTTGGTGGATATTCAAGTCTTGCTCTTACGTCTCGGGATCGTAATGTTCATGGGCTGCAGGGATTGTCAAGATTAAGTCAGTTTTTGACTCAGAATGAATCAAGAACTACAATATGGTCACGTAATAGTTTCATACTACAATATACAAAATGACTAAAAACCTACTAATGTAGTATATTTAGAACATCAATTGCATTCTATATTTAAATGTCAAGTAAGCAATAAGAGAAAGTGAGTTTTATCCGTTTCATAGGAATGGTCAACTGAAGTGCTTTTGCATTTTTCTTCCTAACGAAGATGAACATGCCACAATTTATCACAAATGGCATTACAAAATTATTAACGCTTTGAAAATAGTGAGCACAGGTAATAAGAGCAAGTTCTGAGAAAACGTTTTTCAGAAACATTTGGGTTTTTTTTATTATTAAAGTACCTGTAAAACTAAGACTCAGTCTTTTCCAAGAGAAATTTACAAGTCATTTACAAATGCCGTGTACACTTCAGTTAAAGATACCCGACTAAGAGACATTTCGTTTTTTTGTGGTTTTCACCCCCATTTATCCTTGCAAGCTTTGAATGCAGGGATCAGAATCGACCTGGACTTCAAACAACACTTAGTACCGAAACCTAACAGCTATTATGTAATCAGTGAGATAGCACTTTAATCAATAGATTAGGGGCACAAGTTAGCGTCAGTAACTTTTCTGTTCAAATTTTGAAAAAAATGAGGTAATCATATTAATTTTCAGAAAATGCTATATTGAAATGACACATTGATCAAAAAATTGGCTGACAGAAAGTGAACCTATAGATCCATTTTGTACCAAAACTCAAAGCAATCTGGATTAGCGGCAGCTGTTCTAGTAATAAAAACATCAATAGAAAGTGAGAAACGAGGTGGCTGAGAGTGTGTGCGCAGTGATCAGCGCCTGGCTTAAAAAAGTGTTGGATTTCAGTAGACAAAAAAGAGAAATGGGGGTAAAAAATCTATTTTCTTGGTAGCTGAGGCGTACACATCATACCCACATTTATTTGGTATTTGGGTTTTTCAAATACTTTGTACCATCGTTTTATCGAATGACAGACTATGAAAGACAGATGATAAATAGCAAGCATGAAATTATCGCACTTTTCCGACATTTTCATGACAAACTTCAAAGAGAGCTGTCCAGTATAAATATACATTGTGTCATTGTGTTGTATAATTTGGGAAAATAAAGATTTAGACTTGTCTTTAGTTATATTTATTACCTATTTTATAGTTTTAGTTGTAAAGACTCCTTTTCCTATTTCGACAAACTGCTCTTTGCTTACAAAGGCATAAGCTCTGATGTTTAGAATATATATATTTCCTGTTTAATTTGATTGGACCTATCGAGTCTGTGTTTTTTGCATACTTTCATATTGAATGACCTCATGGGTGCTTCCAGTAGGCGTACTAAAACTAGGTCAATATCCAGAATTTTAAGGTAGATATACCAGCGAACCTGTGACAGTTTTATATACCCGTCAACAAATACGAAATGCAGTACGAAGGAAAAGATCTCTCTCCTGACTTGAGACTTGTACCAACAAAAGTTAGTAGTTTAAATCAATTTGATGCTAGCAACTCTCTCATATATATATATATATATATATATATATATATATATATATATATATATATATATATATATATATATATATATATATATATATATATATATACATATATATATATATATAAGTTACAAGGCTGAGTATATTACCATGTTCTTTGATTTGGTTGTACTTTTCCTGAATTAAAGACAACTATGCCACTTCCTTGTCTTTTGGTTCACATTAAAAATAAAGGCAACTACGTCCACTTTCTTCCTCCTCTGTGAAATTCGCAACTTAATATACCAAGTGAATTGTACTGTGGGTTCTCTTTTAATATACAATTTTAGGGCCACCTACCGCTTGTGGATATTGGATTTCCTGTGGTTTTGACAGCTTCCACTTTCAATTTTTTACAGCTGAAGAAGAAGTTTGCTTTTCTTTTATCTGTCACTGTGTGCATGTTATCTTCAAATTTTTTGGATTATGAGTTTGTTTTTTTTTTATCGAAACACAGCCAGTCTGCTTCTTTATACCATTCTCTCTTGAAGAGACGTAGCACTGTCATGATCAATACACCTGCGACTTGCCAATCAGTTGTTGGAATAAATAGAGTTAGAAGAAACTGAAATCTGTCAAGGATTATATGAACCTGGATGTTTTACGTTGCCATCCAGGCTCTTATGGTAGTTTCAGCCTCAGGCAGAAATGGACAGTGGAGTTGCACAGAACTGTGTGCATATCCACTGGAACACACAAAGTGTACACCACCAAACAAGCAGTCTCTTGTCCCACTTCTAATTGCCAGATATTTACTCACATTTGGTGGGTGCTAATGTTGAGCCCTTTTGTCCATGCATCATCTGCATATCATCAATACAAGATGGTCCGCATGAACACATGGTCATCACAGTCAAAGAAAGGAAGCCATGATTGTGAATGTGTAGCTTGGAAAACCATCGTCTTCTTCATTCATAGTTTAGTGTAATTTCCAGGATCTTTAAAAGTACAAGTTCCCACTAATCACATATCCAGAGGAACCTTTGTTAATATTTCATATTATTATTAAGCAGACTACAACACCATAGGTCACTTTAGCTGATTTTGACGCATTTTCGGTGCCTTGCCATAGCCCACATAAAAATTCCATGCATCCAATGCCATTACCATGCTACCACATTTAGCCCCAAGTACTTTGGCATGATACAGCACTCCTGGTGGTGATCCCATGTACTACCGTACCAGCTAGCATGCAGAAAACAGTTTCCTACCCTGGCATCCATTTGTAGTAGATGCACACTGTTGAAAACTCCCGCTTTTCTCTTATGTTTTGGATTTCCTATTGTTTCCTTTCAGTCGTGTGATAGGCGGTACATTTCTTAGGAAACAGCTCCTATTGCTGACTTAGTCAGTCCAGATTTGATGATTGATTTATCTTGATGTGGAGGTGGCTGTTCAATTTGGTGGCAACCAACACAGTATTGCCTACTCCAATCACCATTTTACCATCACTCCTGAATGCGTAGGGGTGGTATTTGTGGCACTGATGCGACCCTGTGAGACATTAGTTGAAGACGGATGTCTTCTCAGTGGCAGAAAGTCCATTGGGCAGATATGAGATCTGTTAGATGGAGGCTGCAGCATGCGGAGGCAGGATGTGAGGGTGGGGTCAGTGTAACTTGGGTCCTTGATTTGAGGCACATGGCCTTGCAGAGAAGGCGCGGGCCTCTGCTAGTTTGCCGAGATATCACGGCCAGGTGTGAGCTGGTCCTCGAATGGAAACTTGTTGTCCTTGAGTTGAAGCTTCATCTGAGGAGGAAAGGCCTTCCACGAATTTTTTGTTGGCTGTAGTTGGGTAGTTGGGCGTTCCAATGCATTGGTCCCCACCACCTCCACGGTGGCTCAGTTGAGCAGATCTGTGGTGAGTGCCTCCCCAACCTGCTGCCAGCTGTGTGTTAGAAGTGGGACAATGAGATGGCACCTTGGTGATTGCTGTAGCAGTGACCAACAAGGGGAGTAGGAAGCCAGCTGTGGCAGGTAGAGCATGGGTGATGCCCCCTATTGCTCCTCCTGGGTTCCTTTCCCACACCCCACCAAGGCAAACTGGGGCTGTCCATGAATGGAATGGGGGGGGGGGCAGAAGGTTCCTCCTTCCCCTGCTCCCTCTAAGGTATTGACAGTTCTGTCGAGTTGACTTTGGAGGTGTCCACACAGCAGCCTAAGGTGGATATTGTAGTGAGGGGGTGGTCCCCATCAAGCCTCCCATGTTGGCGGCAGCTGGTTCCTGGCCCCTCAAGGGCAGGGCTTGTGACTCCATGGTAGTCCTTGGAGGGAACATTTTGGGGAGGAGATGAGTTGCCCTAACTGCTGCTCTCTCCTCTGCCTACTCCTTCGACCAGTTGCTACTCCCACCATGGGATGGAGAAGAAGAGGAAGAGGAGGAACTGCCATGGCTTTTCTCCTTGCCTGGAAGGAAATGTGCAGTGCCAAAGAGAAGTTTGGGCACTTCACCTGCTGAGGCTGGGGCTGCACCAACCTCAGCCACCCTGCATGAAGGGGCAGGCCAAGCCACTAGCTGCACTGCTGGAAAAGTTCTGGTGACGATGGCATCTTCATGGATTGTTCCTTCCCCAATGGAGATCAATCGTACCTTGGTTTACCTTCCATTGGGGAGGTTGCCTCTCCAGTGACCTGTGCAAAGGCAGCAGCAGGCCATGTCACTTTAGAGCTCGACCTTACCCCTGCTGAGCTAGGGGTCAGTTAGATTTGGTGGCTGCCATGCTGTTGCAAGAGGCAGTCTCTGTTCTTTGTCCTCTAGTTCAGTTGGGGCCTTGGCCAATTCACCTTGTGGAATCCGGTAAGCAGATGTTGCCTCCTCTTGAGGATGAGCTCCTTTTGGCCATCTTGCCTGTGGAGACTCTGTGCATGGAAAGAAGGGCATATTCAGTATGGTTCTATTCCTCAGACTCCGGCCACATCAGTGTTTTAGGTAACCACGTTGTTAGAGTCTCAGAAGGGGGCAAGGGTGAAGACTGAGGAGGAGCACCAACAGGATATGCTTCTTGGCTATGGTGAAGATCTCAAGGATATCCCCCCTCCCCCGATGACATCCTCATATCCCACTGCTCACACTTCCTGAGTGGGGATTCCAAGGCTGAAAAGGAAATCACCCACTTCTCCCAGTGGGCGACAGAGCAGAAGGTAGCCAAGTCTTGCCCACTTCTTTCCATTGGCAAGAGGGCAAAGTCATCTGTCCAGTCAATGGTTTAAGCAGAGGTGGCAAATTCAGTCTCCCTCTAAGGCAAAGGAGCTGGGATGTCTGTTCTCCGTGAATGTCGCATTCATGTGGGAAACGCTCCCAGCAGCTGTACCCATATCATCTGAAGGTGTGGAGGCAGCCTCCAAGTTAGAGATACTATTTTGCTGAGGTGAGTGTTAATTCTTTTTGTTGAAATGTTGATATTGTATAATTTCCAACATCCTAACAGCGTATGCAAATAGTTTAATATCACAAGATATGTCATCAGTAATGCTGCCAGTGTACACAAAAATAATGGATGGGGGAGGGGGGATCCCTGTGTCAACTGGAAACAAGCCTAAAGACTCGCCTATATAAACTCAAGACATTGGCTAGGCAGGTAATTATGCAATTAATAGCTAATCTTTGGAGACTTGAGTATTTTCAACACCTTATCCCCGTCAGTATAAAGTGTATATAAATGTGTGTAGACTCGAAAAGAAAATTGACAAAATTTCGACACTATGATGTCAAAATTAGATCATGGAAATTGTGCTTTATTTTGAGCTGACCAATGTGTTTTATGCTTTTTCGTACAAAACAGGTAGATAATTGGCTTAAATTGTTAACGATAATAAAATGATATACATTGATAACTTTGCATTAATACAGGCAGGTGTGCCGTATGAAAGGATTGTAGTGCTTTAATGTTGAATTACTACTGACGACAATACTATCCCTTGTGCTGTGTGTCCTTGAATGGTATGGTGGTGTTAGGTCGACGCTTAACTTAGGTGTTAGGAAGTCAATTTCTTAGTTTTATTCCAATCAGTGTAAACAATTTTAAGTAATTTATGTTTTCCAACAAACGGCTTTTCTTGTATATGTACTAACATTTGTTTTTAATTTTTTATTTCACACACACACTTTTGAAAGTCCCTAACACTAATTGGATTAACGATCTATTACTATTCTGATATTCAAATGCCTTTTAATGATGTCTTTTTTAAGTTCAGGGAGAGCAAAAAATATTTACAAAGAATACGGTAGTCAAATAAAGTTTGATGGGAGAACCATACCCTGACACAAAGGTTTCTCCATTGTTAGTAAGGTCCTCCGTTATCATGTAACTTTCTTGCTACTACCTTTTCTTATTATGTAACCTTTTGTATTCTTGGCCAATTTCAGCTTTCTAGAATTACTACACTCACCCATCGTGGTCTTGATGGAAAATTATTTAAGACAACAAACGAAGAACATGCCGGCTCTATAAAAAATGTAACATCAATGCCAAATTCAATTTCAGTTCATGTTTTTTTTTGGGGGGGGGCTTTTTTAATTACGTAACCATAATGGCTTGCAGACACTAGCCATTTTAACAAGATTCCCTGTGACCATCTAAAATACATGTTATAAGCATTATTTATCATAACTTTTCCTAATAGAATAAAATAACTGAAGTACAAATATCGTGGAAAACAGCTTTACTCATCCAATATTCACTACTACATGCGCTATTTATGACATTATACCAGCCTTCACTGAATAATATCAAACAGCCTCTTAACGCACATTTGTTTGACAATTGTGGAAGTATTGCATAGTTGCAATTAACGCTATTGAAGACCAAGTTGTATTTAAATTCATGTGCATACGGTCTTAAGCTCTGTGATCAAGGAGGCTAAGTGTATAATGCATTCCGAATCTTTTGGCTTTTTTTAAGCGCCTCATGGCCAAATGATACCATATTTACATATACTTGGAAAATGACTTTCGTATAGTTTGTAAGGATGGAAAAATCTTTGTTATTTAGCAACTTAATGTTTCGTAAGACATGAATTTTAAATGTCATATTCACCACAATGTGGACAGAGTTTGATATAAGAGTAAAATCGCCTTGAACCTACTAAGATGATATCTATGTCACATGGGATGCTAGTTTCTCTGGTGTACCGAAAAGTAATGTTCTTCACCATGATCATTGTCACTGAGCAAGTTTAAAAGTGGACGTAAAAAAGTTGCTGATATCTCAGTGAATGAACTATTATATAATGGGCAAGAAAGGAATTTAAAGGCCACAAAAATGTACTGTTTAAGGACGACCTGTGTATGCATGGTCATTCTTTGCAATAATTCCTAATTTAATGCTTCAACCTTTCTCAAGAAATGTACCACATTTAACTGGTCTTTAGTGCTATTTGCTCCATGTTATTGTACCTTTATTGAGAGACCTTCTTGGACATGCCCTTCCAGTGGTCTCTCAATTCAGGGACAATCTATTGAAAAGAACATAACCACATACATGTTTTATATGCCGACTTCCAAGACCTGACATTTTCACTATCGACCCTTAACTCACATATATATTCATACTGCATATATGAACTGCTTCAATCTATCATTATTCTCCACAGAGAAATATTTAACTTGCTACCAAACAATATTCATTATGCTACATTCATTCATAAACCAGCCTATAAAGTCAATTCCACCTTTCGAACATTTTTCTATGTTGCCCTACTTTCAAACCTTCAAACTTGTTAGAAAATGACAAGATCAACAGGGAAGATATTTTAACAAATTTCTACACATCTTACAAATGTCAGCTGAGCTTAAGGTTTGTCCTCTTTTGCTGAGCTGAGGAATTGTGTTCTTCCTTTCTTCTCACATATATGTTGAACTGGTTTGTCTGCCTGTTCGCAGTTCTGAATAATGCTTGAAAAAATATTACATATTTTTCAATATTGCCCTTGCAATCAAAACTGAAAGATGTTAAAAGATCATGGTCTGGGACACAGTAATGCAACAGATGTGAATAACACCAAGTGACAGATTTACTGCCATTGTATGACTGGTGGTTTGTCAGTGTTCATTCTAGGACTTACGTTTCATGGGCACCAATAAATACATGTAGGTATCCTACTGCGGGTTTTAATTTGTTCTGTACAATGTCAGGGGGGCACCACTGGATAGCCATAAATCATATTTGGATTTTGTAAGTTCCAACAAATTCTTGGGCACTTTGTACCCATTACCCTACATTAGTTGGACCCTTCTCAAGACCCTTCCACAGAATCCAAACCGATTTATGTCAGTTTGTGTACGTTAACTGAGCCTCAATTTACATAATTTGGATGTAGTTTTCAATACACTTTTAAGAGAAGAGTGCAAGAGATGGTCAATATGACTAACTTTCAAAACATCATGGTAATTGCAAGTACTTTTAGTGTGTCACTTTAAATAGTTAGCCGAAAGAAGGTATATCACAACTAGAAAGCATTTTTGGAATAAACTTCTTTCTTATTCACCTGAAAAAATAATGTTATGCACACTTGCACTTTTGTGACACTTTTGGGCGATAACACGGGAGTGTTGATCATTTGCGTATGTACTCTTTGGAGTAGAGCCTATGGAACACTTTAGAAATTCTTCAAATTATAATAACTTGTGGTACTCCTAAGACTGAAACCAAAATGAAACCATAAGTAATAAAATATTAAAAATTTTTTTTTTTTTTAAATAAATTACCTACCGCTTCTATCCCACGTTGCTGTTGGGCAGGGCAGTTACTTTCAAGGTTTGATGTCCTGAAGTGTGGCTGAAATTGTCGTCTGGACCAGTTGCGGCCCGCCGAGTGTGCATGCGCACTTATATGGCGCTTCCAAGTCTATGGCGCTTCCAAGTCTATGGCGCCAAAAATCTAGTCAACGCGCCTGCAAAACTTAGCATCGACATTGGCTGACCAAGTACTAACATTAACTTGTGACACGCCAGAATCCTGTTTCATTTCTTATGTGTCTACCCAAAGGCGAATCACAGTATGCATACACGACAACCTTAAAATACGTTTAGTACTTACCACCTTAACATTTGCTTGTTTGGCTGGTTCTAACTACCAATAAATCATTTATCATAAGTACAGAGTTGCATTATTAAGTTTACACAAATGCCTGACAGCAGATTCGGGATTTTTTCTCAGGGAGAAGCACCGTTGTGAGCAATGGTTACACTGCACTCATCCATCGGCAAAAAAAAGAGAAACTGTGCATTGTGTGTTCTGTTGGAGCATTCAGTGATATATTTTAATAATCTATTTTTCTTCAAGAATCTTTATAGGTCACTTTTACCCTAAATTTCACCAAATATTAGAGCTCATGTTAGTGAAATCGGTCACATACTGTAAATTACTCTCCAAACCAAATCTATACATATAAGCACCAAACCAATTACACAATTACAATGGAATCTCCTTATTTAGACCACATAAGTGACTGAAAAATGTGGTCTTAATAGCGAGTGTGGTTAATGGGGATATAATTTTAGTAAGGATGAACAACGGCCTTGTGAATTGGTGGTCTTAATATAAAAAGGTCTCTTTATGGAGGTGATCCTAACTGGTGGTCTACTGTATCTTGTGACACAGGGCCTTTCATTTGGTGTATGGTTATGTATCACGAATTTGACCATAATTCATTTTATGTTTATAATTGGCTTTTTCAAGGTAGTTTAATTGCGTCAGTTTTGCATCAACTGGATAGCAATCTGCTATGCTGCAAACAAATTCATAAATAAATTTCATTTTAACCGCGCTTTTGATTGTGAACACATTTTCCTCCCAATGTTATGGAAGTTAAAAATTGTTATTTGTAAACATTTTGGTCGCAAATGTTTGGCATATTCGACCAGCACAGTAGTAAAGTCTTCACCGACCTTGCTATGAAGATTACAAAATTTATTGTGATTGATACTGTTCCCAGCGTGTTCCAAATATGAAATATGAAACAACACCACAAAAGCTTAATGTGACAGAAATATGAATAATGTCTAAACTGGAAATTATAGGTATCATTGCATTTACTTGGCCAGTCAGTGTTAGGTTAACCAAGATTGTGCAATAGTCATAAAGAATGTATTTCTTGCAATCATCAGTTAAATGTTAAAATTCAGCGAGGCTATTGGTTTTGCATTTTCAAGCAGGTAAACTGTCGCCCATACGCCTCAAACTACGTATGCTCGTTGGTTGTGCTGCGGCGCACCATGAAAGCCTGGCTTCAAAAAGAAAATATGATTCTGCAAGGTGTTTGGGGGATATGTAAAACCAAGCAAACAGAAAATAACTGCAAAATTAAAATATGGATTGACCATGTGCTTTTTCCAGCCTTTTCCACGTGATGTAAACAGTTTGGTGACTGTGTGAACGGAAGTGGTATTCTGTATTTTCGCTGAGTCTTTAATTGAAATTAGTTTCTGTGATTTTCCATTTATGCAATTTTTCACTGCTGTACACAATTCTATGTAGAAATTTAATTTGAAACGTATTTCTTAGGAAATTGTCGCTAAGTTAAAGTATGTAAATTACGCTTTCTCTTGAATTTCAGTTATGTTCCTTATTCCATTTTCATACTAATGGATATTGATTTTCTACAGTCTTTTGTAAAAACATGGAGGAACTAAATGTGGCACTCTGTCAATTTCTATAATTTTTTAAATTTTCTTGTCATTTTGAGAATCAAGTTCCTCTGGGGTTAACTTATTACTTCAGATTTCTTTCCACCTTTGTCGAATGGCACATATGAAGCCTGTGAGCATCAATAATATGACGATAGACGATTTTTTTACTTGCACGTGATATAAAAGTTCCATCTTTTTCTAGCAGGTCAGATATATATTTAATCCCAGTGTCATACAATTTTTTAAAAAATGCCCCCCCCCCTACTTTAATGAATGAATTAAACCTTAGTGAATCGTTTACAATTTCTATTTTTTAATCTTGATGCCGGTAGTTATAGTCACGGCAGCTTTAAATTATTCTCAATCAAAATTTGGTTTTGAAATGACGAGATATACATTTTTAGATGTTTGATAAAAAATTACATTCCACTTATATTTTCACTTCTATGGTAGTTGTCGTAAAGCGAGGTGCTGCCATGCTCCATTTCATTCGGATGTAAACTACCTACTGGTTCAGTGCTATTTTGAAGGTGCTTGTGAAGATTTTATCATATAACAATCAGTATGCACAAAAACTGCCACAAACTATACACACAGGACAGTGGGAGAAAAAGATATAGCAGTTTGTTAGCTTTCCAAAAATGTATAGTTTGTGGCAGTTTTTGTACACATTGATAATTTGTTTGAAAATCTTTATAAGCACCCTCAAAATAGCACTACACGAAACGCTCATCCGTAATGCAGGCACGTTTGAATACACATCATTAGAAAATAAACACGTGCAATTGTTAATCTACCTCAATCAACAGGTGCTACAAGGTAATTCCTCGTAATTTTCCGGGTTTTATATTCCAAACATATGTAAAATTGAGAACTTTAATTCGTTTTTTATGAATTCTGTTGAGTTTTGTAAAACTGATGCTAAATACAGTGGTTGAGATAGTGAGAAAGATTTCATAATTAGGGTTTTACAAATGACTTATGAACTCCTTTTATCCCCAGAAATAAACATTTGTTCAATTTTCTTAAATTTTGGGAAATAGTTAAAATTTTCTCATTTGTCTCTTTCTGGCGTAAATTTCTTCTCCCAGAGAACTACTGGGTCATTTGTCCAATTCATTTTTTACATTTTCAGCAGATATTCCATTTGATCTTTTTATTTTTTCCAATTCGTATCACTACTGGTTTATCTAAATTATGTTTAAGCCAGACATAACTTCAAATTGTTTCAGTAAATGGTATAAATTACTCAAATAAGGCTCCTTGGCAAAAAGAGTAAAGGAAGTACCATCTGCATGTTGAGAAATTTGATATTGTCTCTCATCTTTGTTTTCTCGAACAGCAATGGCCAAGATTGCGACACAAAAAAAAAGAAATACGGGAAGATAGGGCATTCTTGGCGGACGCCTTTCCACAGGAAAAACCCTTCAGAGGGCCAATCATTATAAATGATGCAACCTTTGTTGTCTGAACACATACCTTTTATCCACTTTTGTATTAAATGATCAGAAATAAAATATTCTAAACACTTTTGATTAAATTTCCACTCTAAACACTCAAATGCCATTTTCAAAATCTACAAGTATACGAAGGGCTGATATATCTGTTTTTGTCAACGAATTTCATAAAGTTCATAATCTTATTTATATTTTCCTCAATGTATCTGTTTGTTCACAAAGCTAGTCGATGCATTTTGCTGCTAATTTGTAATCTTGGAATAAAGAAAAGGAGGGGATTGAGACGCTCGCAATGGTTCCGCGACTTTGATATTGCACAGATCAGATAAACTATGGGTCACATTTCACCTAAAAAGCTACACAATTTATCTATTGTACAGATATATTGATTTATTACAAACAACCTTTATATCGATACGATTATTTTCAAAGATTTTATAAGCTGGTTTACAAGAGGGTATCAGATTGCACATTTTGTCGGAATTCTTTAAAAGATATTGGATGGAAAAGTGCATCATATGCAAGATTATTATTTAGACCAATATGCAGGAATCGTAATTTTTGTTTACAAACAAAATACATAATTACAGAAAAATCAAATTATTTATTCATCATTCTAATCATCAACAGTTAATTCATTTTTGAGCTACAAAAGTCTCGCAAGGAGGCACCTGACGAAAAAATAAACAAACAAAACATACCCCCCTCCGAAAATTGGCGCTGAAACATTTGAAGCCCTTTTAGCCCACATTGTTGGCCATAATGACAATATTGCTCTCCAATCCAGATCAGCTCTGATTGCAATTCTTCGGAGACCTGTTAACAAAAAACAATAAAAAAAAAAAATTCAAAAAAACCCCCAAAAAACAAAACAAAACAAAAAAAAAAAAAAAAAAAAGCAAAAAAAAAAAAAAAAAAAAAAAAAAAAAAAAAGCAAAAAAGAAAAAAAAACACCCCCTCCCCCTGAAAAAAGATGTATAGTTTCCAACATAAAGTGATGTTGTTTACTAGCTTAAGAACCAGCTGTTCACCTAAATGACATCAAGGGCAGCCATACTTGCAAGCATGCCCCTGTGGTTTCACATGCTACGGTGCAGCTTCAATGGGTACTCGAAAGCGGATTAGCCACATTACCCGAAGCTACTATCACCTTCACCCTAGCAACACAGTTTGCAAGTGGCGCTGTTTGAACACGATGGGCTTACACTTTAACAACTTTTCAGTGAGAACAGTGCTCGACAGACAGCAGTTGCTCACTCATTTGACCTCATCTTAAAGCAAAGAGCAACATATTCACGTTATGGACAGGACTTTGGCCATTCAGTGTCTGGGACTGCTTGTGATCATAGCCGCAAAAAACAACATACACAGAGAAGAAAACAGAAAATGAAGCAAGTGGATGACAATATACCAAAAAAAAAGTTGTATCTATACAGTATGTTGGGGAGGGTGGGTGGGTATGTGGCGCTGGAGTTTCATTTTTTCTTTATCTTTAAAAATTAAATTTTACAATTGCCATTCTAGGCAAGTTGACCTTGGATGCCATTCTGTCCAGCCCTCTCGTGTCTTTCTCTGAAAATGACAGGCAAATTGCTCCTTAGCTTGACGGTTTCGGCAATATTTCTTGCCTCGTGTCTTTGCTTTTCACATTTGTATTTTGTGAAGTAAGATGTAAGATTGCTTGAGAGAGAGAGAGAGAGAGAAAGAGAGAGAGAGAGAGAGAGAGAGAAAGAAAGACAGAAACAGAGACAGACCGAGAAGGAGAATTCTGTTGCAGATTTTCCACATGTAATGTGCTGTATTCATCGTACTTAATGCCCCTGCCCCTGCCCTTGCCCCTGCCCCAGCTAATTTAACCACTGCTTCATTTTGGCTATTTGACTGATTAGCCTGCAACGCTTTGTTCTCAAATTACATTGAATAGGACATGTTGTGCACAGGAATAGGACATGCCATGCACAGTAAGGGGACATATCACAGTTGATTAGCTGGAATTTACAAGCTGCTTTACCAAACTATCTAGAAAACATTGTGTGTATGCTTTACATACTACTATTTCAACCCTTAACCTTTAAAGTTTAATGCCTGTGTCAAAATAAAAAGTGAAAGGTTTCAAAGTACTTCATAAAGATACCAGAATATCACACCATTACAAGTACAATGTACATGATAGCATTTTAAGATAAAATGCAGAATACATTTTAGGATAGTACAACATTTTCCTCCGAATAAGCAAATGCACTGGGAGTTGTTTTTTTCCCGCTCTCTTCTAGCCAGTGTCACCCAAGGGTATATACACGGCAAGGTATCTGTTATTCTTGTGCCATAGGGACGAGTCCCGTTTTGGACATAACTGGACTGGCTTTTCAAGAGGTGTCTGTGAAGTAACAGGCAACATCCATGCCAGATACTTGCCAATTCTGGTTAATACCTGTTTGGAAATGAGAGAGAGAGAGAGAGAGAGAGAGAGAGAGAGAGATAGATAGAGAGAGAGAGAGAGATAGAGAGAGAGAGAGAGAGAGAGAGAGGGAGATGGATAGAGAGAGAGAGAGAGAGACAGAGAGACAGAGAGAGAGACAGAGAGAGAGAGAGAGAGAGATAGTACGTACCTCGGTCTATATATGGCAGTCCCAACCCTGGTCTGTTTGTTCAAAAATGTGTATATTGCCAATTTTCTCATGCTATTCCACGTACAATCAAACCTTGCCTGTCAATGTATGCCACTATTTACACAAGGAGCAAAACTTGTTTTAGCCCCAACTATTTTTCAAATCCTCTTAACAGAAGTAAACAATATCAACAACAGATGGAGAGAGGGACAGAGATGTCGTTTTGTATGCACGTTTTATGTTGCATAGACAATGCCAGATGGGCGATCTCTATAAATCATGACCTTGATTAGGTGACAACTGAAACAACAGTCCTGTTACTGATAAACAAACATGACTGCCAGGGTAAATTAGAATATAACAAATAGAAGAAAACATGAAAGCATTACATGTGTTGAGAATCCATTAGTTTCAAGGTTGTATCTGTGATAGGATTGTGCACTGTTACATATGAATAATCAACTCTATTGGTTTCCTACAGTAATCATTTGATCAAACACAGAGGTTCACAGAATACACCATGAGCAAGGATGCTACAGTTCGGAAGCATGGGTATATGTTCCTTGCCGGAAAAGACAAACCTTTTTTTGTTCACATAATTGATCTGACATAAAGACACACATTTCAATCGCCATTCAACAATAAAAACAGTGAGTCTGTTTTGGAGTCAAGAAAGTTTCCAGTTACCTCAAAGCTCAGTTGAACAAGGCATCAGGCAATTAGAGCAAGGGTTATTTTTCGTGGCTCCTGCTTTGGTGTGGAGATGTAAGGTTGTCAAGAGTGTTAATTATACTCAAAGCCTATTTCACTGGTTCCTCCACAGATTTGGGCCTTTCTCGTGGTCAAGAGGCCCAAACATATTCTCATGCTTTCCCAAGTTTTGCCATTTGTATAATTGGGCATAGAATATAATTTTATTCTGCAGAGATATGTAACCCCATGTTGGTTTACACATGAAGTTTTTCAATGAGCTGATTGTGACACACAACCTGCCTTTTGTGACTGGGGTGCGGTGGTAACGCAACATATCGGTCACAGACACATTTTGCATGACTGATCGACCAATAAAAAGCTGTGTGCAGGGCCCCTTTGCAGTCATTTACAAAAACAACAGTGAAGCGATTGTCATATCCTCCTGATGCTCAAAGTTTCAAAACCCCCTTTTTTGACGTTTTTTTTATTCTGCAACAAGGCACAGATTGGTACATATAAATATTTACATATCTTGCAAACTAGATTTATATACCTTATTATCAGGTACACATTTACTGCATAGTAAAATATGCTCTTTTACACTTTGTATAACCATAATTACCCCCACAAACCCTGTTGCTACAAATAAGTCACATTGTAGGCTCATTTTGACTGGCAATTTTGTCAAATTATACATAAATATGTACTTACTACAAATAATATCTCATTGTAGGCACACTTTGAAATTCTTAACAGTTTAACTGGTTCATTAGTCCACTTAATCTGTTTTGAAGTCTTAAGTTTCAATTGTGTATCTTTTAAATTACGTATTGGCATTATTTCTGTTTTATCATAATTAACTCTCAATCCTGAATATTTTTCAAACCATTCAAATAGATTAATTACTTTTTGCAAACTTTCTTTATTAGCTTTAATTATTAAACAGGTGTCGTCCGCATATTGTGTTACTTTATATTCCATATCTTCCATCTTAACACCTTCAATTTTATCATTTTGTCTGATTGTTATTCCCAAAATTTCAGCAGCTATCAAGAACAGGTACGGAGAGTGTGGGCAATCCTGACGTACACCTCGAGACAGTATAAAAGGTGCTGTTGCCCAGCCATTATTGAGGGTCTGGCTGTTTGTTTTAGCATAAACCGTTTCAATCCAATGTTTAAAGCTAGGGCAAAATTTAAAGAAACTTAGTACTTTTTGTATATACTTCCATTCCAATCTATCGAAAGCTTTTTCAAAATCAATGAACATTGGAAGGGCCGAAATATCTTCCCTATCCGTATAGTCTATAATATCCATCATTCTCATAATATTTTCACCTAAATATCTGTTTTGAAAAAAACCTGTTTGGTCGCTTTTAATAAGTTCTGACAAAGTTTCCTCATCCGGAATGCTAAGCAGTTTGTTATTATTTTATAATCTATATTTAATAAGAAGATGGGTCTCCAGTTCTTGAGAGTTAAGGGTTTCTTGTCCTTCTTGGGCAGAAGAGTAATAATTCCCTGACATTGTGAAGTGGATAAGTTACCTCTTTCATATAGAAAAATTTATGGATTTTAATAATAAATCTTTAATAT
The DNA here is from genome assembly GCA_964020975.1 of Hermodice carunculata. Classification (NCBI taxonomy): domain Eukaryota; kingdom Metazoa; phylum Annelida; class Polychaeta; order Eunicida; family Amphinomidae; genus Hermodice; species Hermodice carunculata. The sequence goes on from OZ026625.1 coordinate 42,283,078, forward strand.
CAGCCCAAAAAACTTTATAAAATTCTATGGGAAGCCCATCCGTTCCTGGACTTTCATTATTTTTAAATATTTACATTTGTTATTTTTGTTAGCGTTGAAAGAATAGGAACGGTAGTGTAGTTCATGAGGCAATGGTTACACTAGAGCATCTCGTGCAACCAACGTGCTGCGCAATAATATCCTCTTAACGCACTTTGTCATTATTTAAGCTTCCGCCGAAAGTACTGCCGAAGCGTTTGATTCATAGGCCTAAGCATAATGGGAAGACGGTATCAGATGATCAAGAATTGTATATCTACTCGTCAAAACTTGCCTAAATGTTTTCGTTTACCGGTTTTGCAAGCTTTATTGAAATAAAGTTGTTGTGTTATTCGGAACTATTTTTTTCCTAGTTTTGTGTTCCAGGAGTTGCCTTGACAACTGATGGCTGATGTAGTAGCACCGCCTACTTGGCTCCTCCCACTAGTAAACAAAAAGGCGATTTTTTGTAAATTAACAAGCTAAAAACGATTTTAAATCAACTATAAATGATAATACTTACTCTTATGTCAATAGAAATTGATGTTAAATGTAAATATAAGAATTAAACTTCCTCTCTAGTATAATTACGGGCGCATGGTTGCAGTTTGTGTGATAGGCATTTCTGATGACGCGCGGTAGCGCGTCATCAAAGAATTGCCTGTCACACAAACTGCAACCATGCGCCCGTAATTACACTAGAGAGGAAGTTTAATTCTTAAATGACTTCATTACGTTACGTTCTTCCTGTACTGTTAAGGGGCCCTCACATAATCTTTGTTCCTCTTCTGTAAGCATAGTAATATTAGCTGCATTTGGCACTTCTTGCTCTAGCTCTATATCTTCTGTTTCTTGTGATGTGTATAGTTTTTTTGTAAAACCTTGCCTGTTCGTGAAGTATCTGATTCTTATCTGATGTTACAAACCCATTAAATAATTGCAAATGTCCAATGACCTTGTTATCATAATTCCTTCTTTCCAGATTTCCCCCCCCCCCAAAAAAAACCTTGCTTTTTCTCCTTCTTTGTACCATTGGACTTTATATCCTATCAATGCTCCTTTAGTTTTATATTCAACTTCTTTTTCTAATTCACTTTTTACTTTGTTTATTTGATCCTTAAATTTACTGGGATCCTGATCTTTTTGATCCAGTTCTTCCAAATCTTGTTATCTTTCTTCTATTTGTCTGATTTTATTAATTTTCCCTTTTTCTTCATTGATGCATATTTAATAGTTTCTCCACTTATTTGTGATTTCACTGTGTCCCATAGAAGAGCTAGGTTAGCCTCTGAGTTCAAAAGTACTGTCTCTGATATGGTTCGTTTTACTAAGTCAATATGTTCTTTATCTGTCAACAGTGAACAGTTAAGCTTCCAAAAGCCTCTTCTCTCTCATTAGCCTCTATTAATAAAGTCAGATTGATCATTGAATGATTTGTCCTAAAACCAGGTTTTATGTCTGCATCTGTTACATATGAGGTCATACCGAATGACACTAGAAAGAAGTCTAACCTACAGAAAATAATGTCAGGATTATTACTGTGCCAAGTAAATCTAAATTTATCTAGGTTTTTTAACCTCCAGATATCTACCAGATCTGCATCTTCCATCCATGTTAAAAGAGTTGCTTGATGTGATTCTGCCTGGTGATAATGCAACTGGCCTAACTGTATCCTGTGTATAATCGACAGACTAGAACTGCATGTATCTGCATTGAAATCTATCAAAACCTACAGAGTATTAACTGTAAAGTTTCCCCCAGTTTAACTGCTAGGCAATGGAAAGCATGGGAAAAGTCACAGAGAATGGACTGCATGTACTCCAAAAATAACATGGGGGCTTATTTTCCAAATTCTTGATTTTGTCCTCCTCAAATCAAGTGACTGTTTATTAGCAGGCACGTGCCGAATAGTTACATGAATAGCATGCTATTTTGAAACCCCAGTATATGACTAGCATCATTTCCTATAGTCTAAAATTTGAGTGAAATGCACACGCACATCATTCATATGGCATATTTTATATTGATTGGTAAAAAGTAAATAACAGACCGGAGTTCAGAGACACTTTGGACATTTTTGGAAAAAGTTTTGGATAATGTATTGTGTACAGGGGTGGACTACATAGTATGGAGACAGTAATACCTGTCAAATCTGCATCATAAGGTGCCAGTCTGCCATTTGTTTAATTATATTCCACAATTTATGAGTTTTTGCCAAAAAATTCATATTTGGCACAATACTTCCATGGAAATTCAGTATTTACTATTATATTCTTTGTAAAAAAACAAACAACAAACAAATCACAAATCCCCAATTTTTTTCTTTCCTTGTTTTTTCCCATTTTAAATTTTCAGTCCACTGGGGTCGGGTGGGGAGATTCAATTACTATGCACAGTTAGACGCAAAACAGAATTAATGACATTTTTTCCTTTTTTCTTTCTTTCTTTCTTTCTCTCCCTCTCTTTCTTTCTTTCTCCCTAAAAATTTTCTTACCCTTTCTTTCTTTCTTTCTCCCTTTCTTTCTGTATTCTTTCCTTCATTTTCTTTCTTCCTTTTTCTGCCTAACTCTTTCTTACCCTCCTTCCCTTCTTTCCTTCCTCCTGTGTTTCTCTCCCTGACTTGGTTAAGCTTTCCTTCCTTCTTTCTTGCTTTTTCTGCCCAACTCTTTGTCTCCCTTTCTTTCAATCCTACCTCTTTCTATCCACACTCCTCTCACCCTCTCCCTAGCTTTCTTACCCTCCTTCTCTTTCTTTTTTTCTTCTAATTTTCAGTACAATATTCAATACCTTGATGCATACTAATACCAGGCGAAACTGACCAAGTGACTATCAGTGGTAGAAACTGCCAACTAGCCTGTTAAGATTTTTGTTTCTACTACAAATTTAAGTACATAAGAAACAACTTACCACTGTTTGGAAACTATTCCATCAGTTTATGAAAAAAAAACACTTCAACTTGACAAGTTTTTTTAGCACTTCAACATGTAAAAATGTACCACTTTCATCCACTTAGCCTATGCATAGCATGTACCCACGGCTGTGAGCTCCAGCAGAAACTCCTTGGAGGCAGCTACTGCCCTCTGGTGAGAAAGGTGAAGCTAGAGGAAGAGGGAGGACACCATTGCAGTGGGGTTGTATTCTTCATACAAATCTACTTCGAGATTTAAATTCTAATGCTGGTTTTCAGCACATTTTCCATGCATAGTCCTATTCTGAAGATGGGACACACATTTCACATGACAAACCAGGAAAAAGCAAAGGCATGTATCACAACTTCGATCCATTTCACACTTGGTGTGTGCCGTGGGTCACCTATCCATCCTCCCAAGTCCGTCGAGGCAGTCACAGTAGCATCACATTTTCATCCTAATACAAGCAACAACTAAATATTGCAAATAGTTACAAATTTGAAGGCATGTATAATTAAATGTCTATTTTCAAAGTTCACATTGAATTTATCTGTGGACAGGTAGTGCATTATCTGTGGAAAGGTAGTCCACTGCTATTCAAAATTTGGTGGATTATTTAAAATACGTTTGTCAACAGACATGCACACGCTCGAGCCAGGTAAAACATGGTCATTTTTTTATCCATTTTCATGGCATAAATTTTGCTTTTTAGGAAACCGTGTTCGTGACAAGATAACTGAAGGGCCAAACTTCATGAAAAGTAATTTTGTGTGGGGTCATGATTTTGCCGTCTTGGCTAAATGCCCTCTGCTACCTTAAAAGAGAGCTAGATCTCAAGTAGGATATTTCATTTTATTTTTTTAAGGTTACATATTCCATGCCTCTGGGTTAAAGATATTATACCACTGTTATTTGCAGTATATAGTGCATTTAACAAAACCATTTTACATTCATCCAAAAATATTTATGAAATTCAACTGGATATCCATCCGAACCTGGAAATTTATTGTTGGATGTACTTTTAATGCAATTAAAATCTCATATTCCTTTAGTTGTCCTTTGCAGTTACTTATCCTGTTCATCAAGTTTTCGGGACTGTACATTATTCAGGAAAGTTTCAATGGCTGGTCTGCTCTGTAAAAGTATCTTCTATTTTACTTTAGTTTAAATGTCCATAAAAATTCTAAAATTTGGAACAGATAAAAGCTTTTAAGAGTTCAGTAGCATCTTGTTAGTCTGTGGAATAAAGTTCTGTTTCAGTTTTATGTGCTGTTGCTTCCTACTCTTTATCTAGTTATTTGTTCATGATATGCAAATACAATGTCATTTAATGTAGCAACATAAAGTGTATTCCCACATTTCGAAAATTCTGTGAACCTATTGCAGACAGCTCTGTGATTTTGATCGTATCATCTTCATGTACAGATAACACTGAAGTAAATTTATATGTTTTGCTTATAGTGCAATATTCATAATAAAATTATAACTATGGTTTATGAGGAATTTTTATAATAAAATTATGATGATGGTTTACAAGGTAGAAAGTGTGAAGTCAATCTGGCAGACGGTTTTGGAGAAGTTGATTGTTGGCGACGGATGGCAGACGACTGACTAGTCCCCTAAAAAAAAAAGAAAAGAAAAAAGAAAGAAAAGAAACAAAAAGTTGCAGCACCACCTGTTGAACAAACTATGGTCTGAGACCAAAACCATCCAATTGGTCGCGTAGTTAAGAATATATTTTGGGCTGAAATTTAAAAAAAAAAAAAAAAATAATAATTAATAAATAAATAAATAAATAAATAAATAGATAAATAAATAAATAGATAAATAAATAAATAAATGAATGAGTGCATGAATGAATGAATGAATAAACGAACGAATGAACGAATTAACGAACGAACGAACAAATAAATAAATGAATAAATAAAGTATCGGAGCGTGACAATCTGAGCAAAGTTGGCACAAACTCACCCAAGGTAAATCCCCAGAAAATTCGAACAGGACGCGGCCAGTTGTTCTAGAGAAGTCAAAAATGTGATTTATTGATAGACGACGGACGGAAGACGACGGACGACAGAGAGATGAACGTGAATTCTAGACCTAAAAAACTCGAGCAGGGACCACCATAGACAAACTCTATTTGTGATATATACCCTCTTCCCTCTGACCTAAGACCGACGACTGTCAAGGACTTTTACCCGTGCTAGCAATATTAAACGTCTTTTAACTGTTTTCCCATGTTAAAATTAATAACCCAGCGTCTGAATCTCCAGGTGATCATAATGATATCGAGTGAAACAATGAGCAATGAACTGTGTCGCAGTCAGAGATTCTGCGAATTCCCCCTAATATAAAATCTTAGATATTAAAAACACAGACGATTGTCACTTACTTCCATCATGCATCGCTATACAGAGGGCCACACCTGTGCTCATCGAGAGTCAAAAACGGCAACCATTCCGAGCCTTGGTCAGGCAGCCCTGGGCACTGAGGAATGCTAAAGTTCAAAACCATTGCATCGCATGCCTTTTACCATTTCAATAGCGGGCAATAATTTGTAAGCAAAACGGTTCCAAATGCGAATGTATTCAACGGCGCCCGTCTGCTACAAACACCGATTGACCAGAAATGATGGTAACAAAGCAAGGAGCTAACGAGTATTGTCTGACTGCTTGCGTTACGTGGCCGAAAAAAGGGAAAGAAACTTTTTACACAGGCTTACAGTAAAGTCATATCTTGGGTAGAATGCACTTGATCCGGCCATCCTTTCCGTTCCCGATTACAAAACCTCCGTCGCTTCCCATCCTCATCCCTCCAAAAAGATTCGGGTTGGCCGTTTCCAGTATTTTGGCTCAATTAAATATTTCCCTGATTGTCGATTTCAAAGGTGTCTAATTAATAAATAGATGTACGAATTCCATTAAAGTTTGGTACACTCGTTTAAAATACAATGATAAACTGGAAAAGAAGACTTTCACAACAAATCTTTCTGGGGACGTTCAAAATGAGAACAGTTTTAAAGCTATATAACTTAGAATGCTACAAATTTGGTTCATAGTTCATTGGATGATGCTATGTCACAAATTTAGCTCCGGTCCAATTTTGGTGTAAAGAAAGAAAGAAAAAAAGAATTCTTGGAAAAACAAAATGACAGGGTTCGCACCCAGACATAATTATAATGGAGAAATGATTTTGAAAATTAAAGTGTGTCAATTAAATTTTACAATTTTTAATTTTTTTTTATATCATTAGATGCAGATATACAATGTAGTATAAAGCAATGAATTATAATGGATTGACCCTTCTACCTATAATACATGTATTTTTGAAGATATCCAACATTTAAATTTTTAAAGTGTCCCCAATTCAGTGAGCGTTCTGATTTTATCAAATGTGCCCATAGCACAAACTAAATAAAGAAAAGACAGATTGACTTTTTATGAATGATGCATTTTAAGATATTCAATAAACACGTATACATTTAAATTTTCCTGCCATTAGATTTGCAAACAGTTCAAACCCAAATAATGGTATTCATGCTAGTTGTACCCATATTTCCAACTGCAACAATCCTAAAAATCATCTAAACTATAATACTTAGAGGTGTCGTTCCAACTGGTGCTGGTACAGCTACGAGCTATATATATATATATATATATATATATATATATATATATATATATATATATATATATATATATATATATATATATATATATATATATATATATATACATATACATATACATATATACATATATATATATACATATATATATATACATATATATATATATATATATATATGTGTGTGTGTGTGTGTGTGTGTGTATGTGTGTGTGTATGTGTGTGTTTAGTCACCATGGAATGGCCGGGTTTCGAACCAGCGACCTTAGGCACTAACCACCTAGCCGAAAATGGGACACGCACATACCAACTGTACAAAATCCCCATTCCTAAAAAGAATGTTTCAAAGGAAGCAGGTATGTGCGAATATATAATATATGAAACTTGAGCATCTTAATATGTGCTAATCACAGACATTTCACATTTAAAAACTTGAATAACATCAAAAGTAATTACTCAGACACACAATGCCAGCACTTACTTATGCAGTAAAACCTCTCTACAGTGGGCACCCTTGGGACCAGGAAAAGGTCCCCACTCCTGAGAGGGTCAGACCTTCTGGGCAGTATGGATGAGCATATGTGCATGTACATGTACATTATTCATACATGCATACAATCATGTACAATGATTATGCTTATAATAATTCAAGGATGTGTGTTCAAATACAATACAAAACTGTCTTTGTTCTTTATTACATAAACAACTTTTATTACATAAACAAATTTTAATAGACGCTGTCAAAAAACTATATGTACATGTAACTGTGAACTGAGACAAGCACTTTACTGTCTTAGTAATTCTTGTCTTGGTTATGAAGAACAGGCTTTATAATAATAACAGGCTTAAACTCACTGGTTACAAGAAAACAAAGAAATTAAAGTGTCCACTGAGATGACACAAAATCCAAAGTTGTGCAAACAGTCATTGAGGACTGAAAGACCATACTTTGATGGGTCTCGCCAGCTCAGCACTGTATGTAGTCTAGTAATAGAGGGTATACAAAGCAGGCTTGTTCTGTCCAGAAGTGCAGTAACTTGGGATTGATAAGCCAGCAGACTCATGATAGCCTCAGGCAAAAACAGACCAGCTTAAACAGCACCCTCAGTTTAAGCACACTGGCAACTCTGTCCAGCAATAGTAAGAACTATACCTCGCCTCGTACATATAGCGAGTAGATCTGTTCTTGTATGAACAGAAAGAGATTCTCTGTATTTTACTGAGAACCTCATCACACAGTCGTTGGAAGTCCCACTCCGTTACCACAAGACCCAAACCTTCCAAACCATACACCTAGCATGCAAATAGAAGGCTGCCTATGAGACAGGTTCAATCTAATTTATTGAAATGAAGCTCCATGTAGATTGTAGCAAGCGGCAGAAAGGTGGTGTGTATTCTTGGGAAGTTCAGTGAATTAAGCATACATTAAAATTCCCCAACTTTTGATTGCATGCTATTGGATTTGCTAGATGTCACAAACCTACATGTGAAAGTTAGAACTTTGCGTCTATCTATAACATTTTGAAAGATATAGAGCTTTTAAAACTTTAATTGCCGTAATGTGCATACGTTTAAACATCTTGACTCTTTTACAAACTATATGGACATTTTTACTAGCAGGTCAGTCACCATGGCAAGTTTGCTTTTCGTAATTACAGTATCTGAAAAAACCTGCAGACAAATTTGGTCGTAAAGAAAGAAAGAAAGAAAGAAAGAAAGAAAGAAAGAAAGACTGAAAAATTGGAAAAAAACAAAACGTCTGGGTTTGCACCCAGACATAAAGAGAGAGAGAGAGAGAGAGAGAGAGAGAGAGAAAGAAATAGAGAGAGAAAGAGAGAAAGACAGAGAGAGAGAGAGAGAGAGAGAGAGAGAGAGAGAGAGAGAGAGAGAGAGAGAGAGAGAGCCCAGGCATCTCCTTTTTCAATTTTTTATAGCAGAATAAATCACATGTAGGTCCCTGTTCAAGGTGATGCTATTGTTGCCTGTTTAGCAGACCCAGGGTCCTTGAGAATTGGACAGGAACCCAGAGCTACCAGTCACATACAAAAAGGACCTGACAGTTACCCAAATCGGAAAATGCTGCTGTAACCAACCTGTGCCCCAACTTCCTACACACACACACACACACACACACACACACACACACACACACACACACACACACACACAGAGAGAGTTGTGCAAACATGCATGTCCAGTGCCGAGGCAGTGACCCCATGAGGTCCTGTTAAGAGCACTGTGACGCAGGCTTGCACATTCAGTGGACCCTGTCTGAAATCGGATCTTCAGCTAATCAGCAGTGAGTAGAACTAATTTGTAGCCACACTGGACCCAAACATGCACTTCCCGTAACAGGGTTTGCATGGTGATTATAACCTCTTTTACATACAAAATATTGAGTGATTATACTTGCATTATATACCTCAACACGTGAATCCGACTTGATATATTATATATAAATTCATGATTAGGGTCATATTATTTTGTGTCAATGTAACAAACCAATTTTTATATTCAACACAACGTGCCCCCACTTTTCCCCATCCACGAGAATATAAGCTTCAAACTTGCCACATTTAGTTGCACTTCTAGAACTTTTGTTCACACTCCTTTGAGCGATGCCTCACACCTACATGTGAAAGTTAGAACTTTGTGTCTATCTGCAATAGTTTCTCAGATAAGGAGCTTTAAAAATTTTAATTGCCCCTACTTTGCATAGTTTTCAACATCCTGACTATTCCAAGCCAGGTACTCAATTTCACTGGTAGTTTAGTCACTATGGCATGTTTTGTGGTTTTTGGAACGTTAGGGTTTGAGAAAAACTCCAGACAAATCTGCTTGTAAAGAAGAAAGAAAGAAAGAAAGAAAGAAAGAAAGAAAGAAAGAAAGAAAGAAAAAAGATTTCCTGGAAAAACCATATGTCTGGGTTGGCATCCAGACATCATTAGCTCGTTGAAGAATTGACGCCGTACTATCAATGCTACACAAACATGACCATGCTTGGCCATAGGCTACACCACATGCACACAAGCATTTAGCATGTCTGGGATTAAACACTCCAGTATATGTCCACCCCCAACAAAACTATGTCTTTTACAATAACTCAGCATATGCCTTGAATAGTCAAATTAAGCTAAAGTGTTGAATAAAAGCAACATAGATACGTTTCCATCTATTGCTTGATGGTAAACAGCAAGCGATTTGCCGATGTTATTGTCGTCCATATGCTGAATCCGATCAGATGTCTTTGAATACTCATGTGGGAAGCGACTTGCCTTCGATGGCTACCACATTCTTCTGATATATATGTGAAAGCAGCAATTGTTGGTACGGTCATTGAGAATCCAAGCCTTGGGAAAACCCATGACAAAACAGAAGAAAGCACCGGGCATGCCTGCATCACTGCGCTGTTCCTGAACAGCACATAGCATGGTATGCCCATTTTTCGATTTCTTTTTTATGGCAGTTCAAAATTACTGGTGAGCAAACTAGCACAATAATGAGCTCCCTTTCTGGCCGTAGATATTTCATAATAGCAGGCAGTAACTGGGATGTTAGCGACTTCCAACTGACAGTCGGTAACACTGCAAGGGAATCCCTTGTCTCCACCATTATAGTGTACACGGTATTGTTCTGTTCATCATTGACTAAGAAACTCCATCTACTGTCCTTCAATATTCTATCTACAGTGTCCCAAAATGAATAAAATTAATTCATTAAAATGGACATTATTTAATGGAGCAAACGCATTTGAACAACTTTGGGGACAGCCAGACAAGGTGCATCCCCAATAATTTTGAAAGGAATTGGGCCAATATCAATTGATAAGTGGTATAGGGCTAAATATAATTTGGGAAACGTCAATGAACACTTGACCGTGAACATGTCCTAAATTAATATTTGATAACAAAAAGCTGAAGTTTTCCCAATTTTTGCCAATGTGTGTAGAATCCCTATAGATGACAACCCAATCCTTTAATTGTTTTTGAGAATGTTACAAATGCCAGGTTGGAACCCGTTTGCATTAAAAGAAGGCAGTCTCTGGAAAATCCTTCTCACTTAAAACTAGCACTTCTATAGGTCCTGATCGTTCGAGTGACTTTCTACTGACATAAACTGGCTGTGGCATTCCATTGTCCCTAATTAGATAAACACATATCTGTGAGTAAAGTTCTTATGCAATGCAAACAATTGCATATTCATCCTTTGTATCAAGGAGTTTATATGCAGTTAAAATCGACTACCACCTAATATCCTTATTATTAACGTCTTAAAGGTCTTTGACAAGTCGGATTTCCGGATTCGTTTCCAAACTATTTCACAGTAGTTTTGTTTTGAGAATGTGGAACGATGGGGCCTCAAACCAACAACCTTCGACAGTCCGAAATGTCCCCCACATAGACCCTTGGGGCGACCTGTCGAGCTCGCCGCACCACGCTCACGCACGCCTACGGTAGAAGCAGCGACTCCCCCGGTATCAGGACCACGTACCAAGTCTGCCCTGCAACCTTGCAGTGTTATAATTCAGAAGGCAGTCTTTCACATCGCGAATTTCTGCCTCATCAAAGCCAATTTTCAACAGTCGTGATCATGGAGGCACACGCGGTCCGCCAGCAAAGTCAAAGCATGTGTCACTGCCTGCACCACCGAAGAGGCAATGGTCGGCAACATCACTTTCATCAAAAACCACCATTTCTGAAGTTTGGCTGCTATCACTAAATCCCTTCTTCTTTCCCCGTTTCCTACAAGTAATATTTAGAGCTGTTGGTATTATTCATATATTGCAATAGCGTGGACTAAGAAAAGAGGGCAGGTTGTTTTTCGTTGATCTATGCTAAGCTTTGGACAATAAATGGCATGTTGCTCTTTACGTCAAAATGCATCAACTAAGCATTTACGCCTGCATTATAGAAATTTTCCATGACCATGAAGCTTCTGGACTTCGCATGTATACCGATTTTGTCCAGCTGTCCATCATAGGTCAGGTGTGGCGCATGATATTTAGTCTCACGAAGTCCTCATGGCTTTGTTGTCCTGTGAAATAAATAGAGTAAACCGCCTTACACTGTGCCTTGTCACACTGGTGGAAAATAAATTAAAAGAGCCAGTCGACCGGGGTATTGGGAGCGGCGCCTACGATTGACGTCTTTGGTTATCGGTACAAGTGACGTCCCGGTTATTTTAGGACAGGTGATTGTCATGAGATTGGATGCATTCGGCGAAATGATGGGGTTCAGTATTTGAGAGCTGCTGGTTTAGTATATTGAGCACAAGCGGTCATTTTGAGACGTGTCGTCTCTTCGGCTCATGTTTTATCTGAGAGTCACTGCAGATGAGGAGAGAAACACTGACTACCCCCTCTCAATATCGTTACCACAAAGAACAGTGTCGTTGGTTCCACTTGTCAGCCAGTTATCATAGAGAATACCTTTGTAACATTTATGACAAACATACACAATTACACACACGTACGAATATATGTATGCACATCGTCGTTGTCCGTGCAATACCACCCATGTGACAAAAAGTAAGTTTGGAGGCCCCCAAATGTGGTCCTTGCGATTCCCTCTATGTACATTGTGCCAAGCAAAAATAGCCTATGTAATCTGAAGCAATATAACCTATGTAAATAAATGAGGATACAGTGAAATTTGCACACTTTTTAATATAGAGTGACGTTATTTACTCTAAAATATCCTGCTACATGACATTAATTTCTACTAAGATCTTAATATCATGAAATCGGATTATATATTTTTGAACTTAGGAAAAGAGATTATGAAAATTACATAGGATAAATGGCAAACCAAGACGCCCGGTGCTTTATCACCAACAGTATATTAGTGGTATTGACCCCTATGGGTTTACATGGGTTATTTAATCTGTACCGAGGTAACATTTCGATAAAATTGTGGGATGTAATGTTGCCTAAGATTATGCTTTAACTAAGTCCACAAAATAATCAATTTCGACAAATTCATCCCATAGGCGGTATAGCACGAAAAACGACGATATATGCATACACACCTGTGGGGATGTATGTATGTATGTATGTATGTATGTATGTATGCATGCATATATATATACATACACATACATGTGCATGTATGTATATATAAGTATGCATACATACATATATATTTTGCACACGCATTCATAAATATATGTCTATCTATCTATCTATCTATCTATCTATCTATCTATCTATCTATCTATCTATCTGTCTGTCTGTCTGTATATCTGTCTATCTGTTTATCTGTCTGTCTGTTTGAATATACATATATATATTTATATATATACATATACACGTGTGTTAAAATGCATGTATACGTATATGCATACATGTGTATGCAAACATGGATGTATGCACATGCAGGTATCCGTACATGCTTAAATGTATATTGTCATGCATGCTTTCATACATATACGAACGCATATACATGTGCATGTATACATGTATTATGCAAAAATACATATGTGAAGGTATGTATGACGGTACAGTTTTGCTTAAATGAACGCATGAACATATATATATATATGTGTGTGTGTGTGTATATTTATATGGAAGCATGCATACTTGGTTAGATATATGTTTGTATGCATGTACGCATATATACATTTAATTGACTACTTGCGTACGTTCATAAAATGTAAGACACACATGTCCAATGACCCGACATTTCATGGCATTCATATATTTAGCTGGCATATATAGCATATACACATGATAGAAAAACATACACACATTCGTACATATGACATACATGAAAGATGCATTATGTATTAAAACATAAATATCATGCCATACATGGGAAAAATATCTACGTCACATATACATGACAGAATACACGCAATTACATAAACAATTAATGTATCTTTATGTGGTATCTTCGAATGAAAAAATATGCTCTCAAATGGGGATCACCAACATTGTGAATCAGCAGAATCGCAAGCTTATTTTATATTTTATCATTTACATTCTCATAAAATTTCATACATTACTGCTTAGATGTTCTGGAGCAACAGAAACTGTGTTTAACATACGAAAATAAAAATCACAGCAAAGATAAATAAATTGCAGCGGTACCTAGTGGCCACCCCCCCTCCCCCCCGCAAAAAAAAAGATATGCCGGATGACCTTGTGTGCAATATCTAAGCAGATTGCCAAGTTAGTAGTTCATGAGAGGAAACTTATTTGTTTATGGTAAAAACAGTTAATTTGTTAACTATGTGAACAAATGAATAAATACAGTAGAATCTCCTATTAAGACCATCTCCATAGAGAGGCCGTTTCCGTATTAAGGCTACCAACTTAAGGTCCCGTTTTATTTATCCCCATTAAAATTATATCCCCTTAACACCACTTCCTTATAAAGACCACATTTTCCCAACGGATAGCTGGAGAGCCAGAACGAATGCAAACGTCAGCAGAGTAAAAAATGTGCCTCTCCCTTCTCTTTCTGTAGCATGTTTACTAATGCAAAGGGCCGTCGTATTACATTCGTGACAAATTGTAATAAACACGGGGAATTACAAGTTGGCTTGATTAGTGTCTCTGCTCGCAGACTGGTTCGTGTTGTATGCCTGTTCACCAATAAATAGTCTAATACTTGATCTTGTCATCTCAGGTAATATGTGGACAGGCATATCAAATAGCTTGATTGGCGTTAAACCTGTGAAAAAGTGACAGATGAATTAAAATGTGTTAACTCTTTCATTCCCAAGTTTTGGACAGAGTCAACAGTTTTGCTCGGTTCGCTTTGCCCGCATTGCGCCCGAAAGGCGCCATGGAAAGCTGTTGACTTGAACCGTTATATTCTATGTGGCATGTTGGTACTGGAATAAAAATACTTTTTTTTTACAAAGAATAATAATATAGTGTCCATCAGATAATTCAGAAAAGTTTATCTTAGGGAATTCGACTTTGGTGGCAGATGTCAGTGAAAGAGTTAAAAGATTATAATCTCCACACTCGAATAAAACCTATTAAGGGAAACCGTCCATCATGTGAGCGCCGACAAAGGGCCCTCTTATAATGGAGAGATATTAATAAATGACAATTAAATTTGCACAAGATACACATGCCTGCCGCAAAGGAACCAATTGGCCATCTTCTTTGTCATTTTTTACCAAGCAGCCCAACCTTTCTTGAAAAGAACATCAATTGTAACCACTCTCTTTGTGTATTTGGTCAACAACTCCCAATTCACCGAACAGAAAGCAAGCGGTGGTATATTTAAAACCTTTCTTGAGTGCTCTGTTATTGGCTTAAATGGGGGCCAGTTGACTGGAACAAAATTCAAGTTGTGAATGATGGCAAAAATTAATAGAATGGATGGGTAAACATTAACAGCTGTTTTGGATATAACGGAACGAAATTGAGTTCCATCTTGACAAATGTCTCTAATCAACATTTTACCGTTCACAATATGTACATAATATTTAAAAAACATACACACGCATATATATATATATGTATATATATATATACATACATATATATATATATATATATATATATATATATATATATATATATGTATGTATGTATGTGTGTGTGTGTGTGTGTGTGTGTGTGTGTTTTAAACATTATATACATATTGTGAACTGTAAAATGTTCATTAGAGACATTTGCTATGATGGTATATAGAAGCAGAAATTTTTCTCGACAATTTCGATGTTTTTCTTCATACTTCGACTTTCTTCTGAACATTAACAGCTTTAACTCTCAAGCGTTTCTATCTAAACTTGTCATTTCGATTCTTTCCCGATATTTAGATATCTAATGACTTTAAAGCCAATGTTGACCCTTTTGATTTTTGGATTGTTTTTTAAAATTTAGATTAATTCACTAACTCAAAATTTTGACATTTGAATAACGAAATTTTAACTTTAAAAGCTGGTATTTTCCGCTTTTTTCTCTTGGTATTAATGTCACAATTCGGCCTTACATCTTGACATTTTGGCAGTGCAAAGTTGACATTTTGATATAAATAACGTAATAATGAGAACAATTATCAGTATCGAGGTTTAAGCTCCCACCTTTGTGATTTAACGCTCCAAATTTCTAGGTTTAAAAACTGGTGATTTCAACATTAATCTCCAAATTTGAGAAGAGAGTCGTAAGTTCGACTCAAAATATCTATGTTTGTTTACTGAAAATTTTGAGACTTTAATGTGGCAATTTCGACATAATTAACATAATTTAGAGATTTTAAACTCAACAATAATTAGAAATTTTCAGTTTTCATTTAATTTAATACTGGTTCTATTAGGCTTTCGTTTATTTTCAAGTCATAGCTGACTTAGAGCTGTTGATGCTAATATGTGCCAACATGGTCGCTGTGTCCCAATATGGTGTTCATTCTTAGATACAATTAGATATAAAATTCATCAAAAACGAATACTGTGAAAGTAAGGGCTCTGCGAGAAAGCTACCGGTGGACCATATGGCAGTAGTGATAATTGTCTAGTCCGGGATGTTATTATTAGTTTAATTTGCTTAGCACAAATGATTATGCATAGATGTAATGCCATTTCAAAAATAAAATCTTTATTTTTGCATTGCTTCAAACGTGCTATTTGCTTGTTCACAATGATGGACGAAGTGTAAAATACTTTATGAACACTGTATGGTCCAAAAAAACATACGGTAATTCAAT